>CAUOFW020001948.1:715616-737210 GCA_963454935.2 Ilex paraguariensis
TGGGAGTCGGTGTGGGCTCGATAGCATGCATGAGTGAGTTTTATCTCATTACTTGGCATGACAGCATGATTTTCCAACATTGTATTATATGTTATTGTTGGAGGGAGAATACTTGTTGTGAAATGTTGCATGTATACATTGCATATGCATTTTAGGTGATGAGTAGCCTCTGTAGGGATTATTCTACTGGGCATTGGCTCACCCTATACGGGAAACATTTCAGGTATGGGTCATGCACCAAATGACGGCTCACAATCAGGGTCACATGGTTGAAGAAAAGCTGACTTGTGGCTTCCAATCCATTTTTTTTTGTAAAAGTAGATTTGTAATTAAATTTTGGCATGTAATGTGTAAAGGAATTGTAATAGAGTCTATATGGACTGTTTTAATATAACCTTGCATATTTTGATATAAATATAATGATTGGACCTGGTGTGGTCAAATTTTACGTATAAAATGGACCCTGTGTGGTTATGGTATTATATTGGACCTCGGATGAGTCATGTAAATGTTGATTGCACAGATTGTATTTTGGGGTAGAACTTCCCGTACAAAGGAGACTCTGCCCGAATTTCGTTAAATTATAGATCCCGGTAAATGGGACACAATGGTGCGATATCGAGTTATACGGTATCCACGGGCATTCCGTGGGTTGATAGAAAATTAACGGATCCCATGAATTTGGGGTGTCACATTGGGTGAGGCATAATATTTTTTGTACATGTGCTTTTTGTAGTGGTAACGTTTTGATGGTAGTAGTATCATCATTTCAAAGGAGGTCATAGAGAATTTGAAGTTACCAACCAAAAAAACACTCTAATCTAATCCTTATAAGGTTGCTTGGTTAAATTTACTATAGGTAAAAGGCTAATGACGAAACTTGGTGTGATGTGGTACCCATGGACTCATGTCATATTAGGGATGCCATGGTTGTATGAGAAGGATATGATCCCTTACACAAAAGTTAGTATTCATTCAAGATAAAAAAAGGTGGGGTTTTTTTCTTCCTTAGGGGAAGTTTTTTGTAAATCTCTTTTCGAGTTCTTAGCTTACAAGTTTTCCAACCTTCATTTATGATAGGAAGTCTAGGAATCCTATAAAGGTTCAAAGTTTAGCGTGGTTGCTTGCACATAAAAGACCAACACAAATGATATGCTCCAAAAAAAAGATCATTATATTTTCTTAAATTGCAATGGTGTATTCTATGCAAGTGTGAGGAAAAATATCATGTACCTCATCCAACTTCCCAATGTCTTGAAGCATTAATTTCAATTAGTGAACTACACATGGTGACTAAGATATTGTGCAAATCTCTTACTATAATAACCCCTCCACAACAACATAATTTGGAGCATTGTTAGTCACTAGATGCATCACATTTTCTTCACCAAGAAGTAACACCACCTCTATAAATAACTTAAATAAAATCTTGGGCATCTTTGAAGCATCAACTGACTATAGAAACATTATTTCTCTAGGACAATGGGCTAAGAAATTAATAAGAGTTCTCCAATACTGATGGTAGTGCAACCAGTCTTCTTCCATGTGATTTGAAAACTATGAACAAATTTTTTGACCTCTTCGAAATTCTTGTTCAACAAGTAACCACGAAGGTCATGAAAATTAGGCCCTTATAACTACCACCATAACCTATAATTGCATCATGGCACGCCCCGGATTTCCACAAACCCGGGAAATGAGTGAAAAGGGAGAAGAAAAGTAAATGAAAAGTCATTAGATTGGATAAACTGATTTCTCATTCATTTTTCATGTTTTCCCAAAGTTTATCAATACACTTTTCTTCCATTTTTAGCCTATTTCATCAAGGTTACTAATCCCCCCCTTTTGACATCTTTCCCACCTATTTAAAAGGTGTTTTACACACTTAACAAGTCTTTTGATAATTCATAAAATTTCGACATAACCTCCTTTGTTTTCCAAGCCTTTTTCCCTTCTAATATTCGCAATATTGCATTTGCATAATTATATTACAACCCACCCACACTCGGTGGCCACAATCAATGTAAATTAAATATACATCCCTTATTCTCAACATACACATCTAATTGTCCCAATATACACATATAATACTCATTAAATAAAGACATCCCAAATATCAATTTGGTTTACACTCTTACACTTTAAAATGTTTCAAGACTTTTAATCCACTACTTTTCCAAATTGAAATACAAGTTATTTGGGCTTATGACCATACATACAAAATATGCCCCAAGGGCCAAATATCCATTCAAGCACCTTTTCCCCCTTTCCTTAAAGACTTCCTCAAGTCTCAAGTACTGGGAGCCTCATCTATAATATGACATTCCACGAATGGGTCGCTCAACTGCTAGTATGACAACATGCTAATGCTAGGAACAAATTTAAGGTCTGGCATGTGCAAGTGTACATTTTAAAAGCTACAACCCTGTAATCCTGCAATGTTATGCAATGTCAATATGTATGACACACCCATATAACTCTATGCCACCCATGTCTCGTTTCACGGTCCACCCCCGTCAGCCCGTGAGTACTGTCATTGGCCAGATTTGAGATTTTTCACCACAGGATCTACACCCTCATAATGCATAGCACCAAATGCTCAACTCACACTATGTTCCAAGGATTCATGTATGCCAAGATGCCTTGATTTTTCTCAATGTGAATTATATAAAATATTTCATCAAACACCTTATCTACATGAATGTGAAGCACCATTCAATGGATTGAACATATGATCAAGCTTCATATTCCTTACTTTCACAATTTCTCAAAGAAACTACAAATACACAAACTACCAACTCATGTAATAAATCAAAACTCTCAAACCACAAGAGTTTGTCTACATGAACATAAGGTAGAATATAATAATTCAACACACAAGCAATATACACCTTTACCATAGCAACAAATTGTCAAGAAAATCAAAGAACACAAAAGTACTTAAACCACTAATTATAAGTTTTCAAAGCAACTACTAACTAAATAATTTTCTAACATCAAGTAACCAGCTAAATCATTCAATCAACACATAGGAAGGCAAGAAACTTAAATCTATTCCCAACTTAGCAAAATATCATACATAAAATGATTTTTCTCAAACCAAGGGAGTTGTGTTCTCTTTAAAGCTGAACCGATTAGTGAGAATATAGCTCTTGTTGAGAGAAACAACTTCTTAGAAGGAAGTCTTACAAGAATCTTGGCCTAAGATTGAGTTTTTGTGGCTTGAAGCTTGAACAACCTAGGATGTTTCTTTATTCTTCCTCCTTGAACGCCTACTGCCCCTTCCCAGACCAAAAACACTGATATTTTTACACTAAAGGGATGTATTTGTAGTGGAGGGCAAAGGTGCAAAATGACCCTTTTGCCCTTGATAAATCTGGGATCTCGTTACACTATAACTCATCCTGAAACGCCTCAATTCGACATTTTATTTTAACCAAAGTTCTTAAAATTATTTTAAATAAAAATTTTCAAAAAAAAATATTTTTGGTTGTGGCCGGAATTGGCCGGTCCCACCTAGATTAATCGAGCATACCATTTTTGTCTAATTTTTGAAACTATTTTCATTTAGGCTCAAATTCGCACCGTAGATGTATTTTAATATTCTAAGCATGTTTTTCTTCTATGACATACTCACATTGTACTCCTAAATATGACTTATGCCTAAATGATACATATATAGTGTCTTACCGGCAAATGGTGCATGAATAGTGTCATATCGGCAAAATTGAAAAATTTATCCTCACTTTTCAAATCTCTACACATCATGCATAGACCAATAATACTTGGAATTCACAGCATTAAAGGGAATACAAACATCAATCATCCATTTAGAAATAACAAGATCACACCTCTCTTTTGACTCCTTACTTTGAAACACATTGTTAATAGTCGGTTGAACACCTAGAGTAGTTCTTGGCACAAAGAAAGAGCCAATTTTTTGATCCTTTCTTCCTACATCCATTTTAGGTGTTTATTTTCCCTGACTTCCACCAACGGAAATGTTATTTCCCTTAAAAGAGGATGGGAGTTCTTGAACATCATCATTCTCTTGCATCTACTCTTGCGTTTCATAATTTCTAAACCCTTGTCTATATTGATTTATTTCCTCATAACCTTATTGTTTCTTTTCTTGTTCATAATACTTTCTAAAATCAATTTCATTTTAAGGCTCACATTGGAAAGACATCTAGTACATTGTTCTGCTGGTCCTTTAATCCCCCACCAAATGTTGTTTGAATCTGTTGATACCACCACTCTTTATAACCACATTAACAAGCTTGTTTACATATACCTTAGAAGAAAGGGTTAAGGCATCAGGAAATGCCTCTGTCGATTGGGTTGAGTGCATATTAGAAGGTGGTCTAGAAAATCTGAACCAGCAAATAGGGTTGGAAGATCTTCAGTCTGTGCCTGCTAATCTGAATGATATAAAAGCAGATGTTCAAGATATATTAGAAGAAGTGGACTTGGGAGACAATACTAATAAGAAACCTATCTATGTTAGTGTCGTCCTTGTTACTCATTTCAAGTAGAGGCTGGTTGAATTACTAAAAGAATTCAAGGATTGCTTCACATGGAGTTATGAAGAAATGTCTGGTTTAGACATATCCTTGGTGGAACACAGATTTCCAATTGAAAAGGGTTTTCATGCTCATAAACAACCACCTAGAAGAATGACCATCAAAGTGACACTACTTGTAAAAGAAGTACTTGAGCGGCTACTAAAAGCAAGTTTCATAAGGATTGCCAGATATGTAAAATGGCTTTCTAATATAATTCCTGTAATAAAGAAGAAAACTGGGAAAGTCCGGGTCTGTATAGATTTTAGAAACCTAAACATCACAACTCTTAAAGACGAATATCCTATGCCTATAATAGACATCTTGATTGATTCTACAACTAGGCATGCTATTTTAACTTTTATAGATGGACATGTTGCATATAATCAAATGTTTATAGTAGAAGAGGATGTCCATGAGAATACATTTAGGTGCTCAGGTGCATTGGGGACTTATGAATGGGTGGTAATGCCATTTGGCTTCAAGAATGCAGGGGCCACATATCAGAGGGCAATGAACCTTGTCTTCCATTACATTATAGAAAAATCATTGGACGTATACATCAATGATGTGGTTATCAATTCCAATGATCAAGAATCACATCTGGAGAGCCTAAGAAAGGCCTTGCAGAGGATGAGAATGCATAACTTGAAAATGAATCCTTCGAAATGCGCATTCCGTGTTTCTACTGGGAATTTTCTGGGATTTTTGGTCCATCAGAGAGGAATTGAAGTCGAAAAAGGTAAATCTAAGGCCATTTTAGAGACCTAGGCACCAGCTAACAAGAAAGAATTACAAATGTTTTTGGGCCAAGTAAATTTCCTGAGAAGGTTCATTTCAAACCTTGCAGGAAAAATAGTGGCTTTCTCACATTTGTTAAAGCTTACATTAGAAGCCAATTTCAAATGGGAAGAAGTGCATCAGAGGGCTTTCTAGGTAATCAAAGAATATTTAACAAAGTCTCCTGTATTGATGCCACCTAAGGAAGGCAAGGCATTGAAGTTGTATATCTTAGCAGGAAAAAAGTCTATTGACATCCTTTTAGCACAAGAAATGATCAAGGCCATGAGCAAGCAATTTATTACCTAAGTAGGAAATTAAATAGTGTGGAATGTAATTATTTTTCCATAGAGAAATTATGATTGACTTTGTATTTCTCAGGAATAAAACTAAAGCATTATTTACTTTCATTTATTGTGTGCATTATCACTCAAACTGATATAGTCAAATACATGCTCACATGACTCATATTGAAAGGGAGAAAGAGACAATGTATTCTTGCCTTTACAGAATACTATTTTCAATATGTGCCACAGAAGGCAGTTAAGGGCCATGTTTTAGCTGACTTTCTAGCAAACCACCTAAGCATCCTCATTGAAGAAGATTTGTTCAAAGTAGGCTTCATAGAAATAATACCTTGGAAATTAATGTTTGATAGGTCTAAGAATAAAGGAGGAGTAGGAGCTGGGATTGTGTTAGTATTGCCAATTGGTAGCATGTTCTAGTTCATTTATCAATTGGATGAGACATGGGTTATGTTGAATAACTAGGTTGAATATGAGGTCGTAATCATAGGCCTAGGAATAGCCTTGGACATGAAAGTTAAGGATCCATTGTTTATGGGAGATTCATAGTTGGTGATTACAGAAGTGAAAGGTTGGTATAAATATAATCACCCCGCACTAGAAAAGTACATTATAAGAGTATAGTCCCTCATACAAGGCTTCGAGGATGTTCTGTTTGAACATGTTATGAGACTTCATAATGGAAAGGCCAATGAAATGGTCCAAACGGCCTCTGGACTAAAGATTCCAAAAGGGATGAGTGAAAGGGTCATCAAAATTCAGAAACGACATTTGCCAATAGTGATGGCATGGCCATTCGACATCCTAGCTATCGAGATGGAAGAAACAGATTGAGGCTTTCTTATTATTAGGTACCTGTAAGATCCATCTCATAAAGAAGAAAATATTATTAAAAATTGAACCATAAATTATGTCCTTTTAGAGGGCAATTGTTTAGAAGGATACCAGAAAGACTTATGTTGTTGTGTGTCAGCAAATTAGATGCACTAAAAATCATGGCAGAGGTCCATGAAGGGATTTGTGGATCTCATCAGTTAGGTGCAATATGAGATGGCTAATTCATAGGTATGGACAATATTGGTTAAATATGAGAAGGGACTACATCACCTATGCAAAGGGATGTCAAGCTTGTTTGAAACATGGACCAATTCAGAGGGTCCCTGATTAACCCTAGTTGAGGCATAATTTAATAGGTAAATTGTGTTAGTTGAATAAAGTTAAACTAGTCAAAATAAATCAAATTAGAATTAGTGTGTGAATAAAGGATAATGCATTAATTGTTGTTCTTTTCAGGATTTTGTGCGTCAAAGCTACAAACTACTGGAGAGCCAATTGCATTAAAGCCACAAACTACTCGGGTGCCAATTATCAAAGCTCAAAACAAAGAGGGATCAAAGAATTCAAGGCCACCTAACAAGATTTTCAAGTCCACCTAACAAGATTCAAAGCCACCTAACAAGACTTTTCAAGTCCATCTAATANAGTCCACCTAACAAGATTCAAAGCCACCTAACAAGACTTTTCAAGTCCACCTAACAAGATTCAAGGCCACCTAACAAGACTTTCACCCTCCCTTGTTGCCTATAAATACCACCCCTTAGGACTTGTAAAGCATTCATCTTTTGGTAGTGGAAAACCCTCCAAAAGTATTATTGTTTTCCTTATTGCTTATAACTTTCTTTAAGTATTGCTTTCTTTTATTGTATTCTTGCTTCCTTTTAGTTTATTACTTTCTTTTACTTTAAGTATTGCTTTCTTTTATTGTGTTATTGCTCTTTTACTTCCATTGCTTGAGCTTCCTTCTTCCCTTAGAGGAGTGAAACTCTTCCACTTTTCTAGAGCTTTACCAAAGCCGTGAAGGGTGGAACGTGATTCACTCATTCTTTGTCGAAGATCGGCTCCTTGTGTAAAATGTGTTACCTTGTAACTCCTCTACTTGGAGGGATGAGCATCACTCACTTTTCTAGTTTTAACAAAGCTATGAAGAGTGAGTAGTTTCTCATCCAATCTTTAGTAAGAGGTGGTTATCCGGAAGTTAAATTTATGCAATTCGTTTATGCTTAGCTTTAGTCTTTATTTTTTCATAATGTCTTCTCATCATATTGTTGTCTTTATTTTAAGCATGAATAGCTAAATCTCTTAGTTGGCAAAACCAAGAGGAACCTCCACTTGGGTATACCATTTCAACTCATTCTCCTCCCCTCTTTCAGAGTTCAATGGTTCGGTTTGACTGGGTTGAGGGTGGATAACTTGGTGAGTCTTTGATATTCCGTAGGCCTAGTCACGGTTTATGCTTAGATACTCACCAATCTTACCCCTAGCTTCCCACGAATCAATCGTTCATTCATGCTCTATTGGAGGAGGGTTTCGAGTTGAGACGGTATTCCTATTGGAGTGACCTCTTGGATTTGCCAACATTTGTTTCTCATTTTACTAGCATCAAAACAACTTCACCAAACAACTTCCAACAATCAAAGATTTTACACTTTCTTTCTCCCAAAATCACCTTCCCCTCAGTTTACTTCCTTCCCCGTGGAAAACGACCTTGGAATACCACCAAGTAAAACACGATCCGTGAAAGTCTCCTTGCGCTTGGGGAGCACTTTGTTCACACATACTCACATTTGAAATCTCATTCATCCACCATTCCGTTGCCCTTTCTTTTGACATCATCCCTAGGAGAGTGACACTCCCCTTTATTCATATACTATACATGCTAAAAAGTGATGTTTATAGGTTAGGAAACAACAAGAAAATTTGTTAAGCAGTCCCTACTGTCAAATTACATTCAATGGTAAAGCCATGGCCATTCAAGGGTTAGGTAATGGATTTGATTGGTCAAATTTACCCTGGCTCATAAAAACAACATTCTTACATTATAGTGACCATTGCTTATTTTATAAAATGGGCTGAGGCAGTACCTATGAAATAAGAGAATCAACAAAAATTAATTGGCTTTATTAAGGAATACATTGTTTGTAGGTTTGGGTTGCCTCAAACAATTACTATCGATCAAGGAACCATGTTTTACAGGGACAGAAATAATAGAGTTTGCATTTGAACATGGCATACAGATGTTAAATTCATCACCCTATTATGCTAAGGCCAATGGGCAAGAAAAATCGACTAACAAAACATTGAAGTCAATCCTAGAAAAGACTATAGAAGGTAACACAAGGTAGTGACATGAGTTGTTTCCAAATATTTTGTGGCTATATAGAACTTCTAAGAAGACTAGCCCAGAAAACGACACCATTCAAATTGGTGTATGAGTATGATGTTGTAACCTATAAAAATAGTAAAATCAATAAGGGTGTTAGAGCACCAAGGTATGTCAACAGAGGTGTATTCTCAAGCTATGTTCCTTGAATTGGAAGATGTGAAGGAGGGTGGACTGGAAGCATTAAACCATATCCAAATACAGAAAAAGAAGATAGAAATGACTTATTGTAAAACCCGAGTAAATTTAAACTTTTTATAACAAGGGCAAAATAGTAATTTATCACTGCAATACGTGTTGTAAATCTGAATTTTTGTAGATCTCGGATGATGAAATGGATCTCACAGTTGGATTCGTCTCGCGAAATCTAGTTACCCTGTCAAATTTCATCGAATTTCGAGATAGTTGGATTTTTGCGTTTTACGAGGCGGCCGAGTCTCGGGTGACCCAAAAACGAGATTTTTGATAAAAGTTCAAAAGTTGAAAAATTATTTAAGGTAAGTTAAAAATAAAAATATTTTAAACATAAATAGGGACGAAATTTAATTCGGGGCGAAAACGGACCCGAAAAAAAGAGGGTCGCGTGGCGGATTGTGGGCCAAGAGTTTAGGGACTATGAATAGGGGGCAAAAATCAGATTTTACCCCCATTCTTTGTCCAGCCGTTAGCCGATAGAAGAAGAGAGGGAAAGAGTTGGATCTTCCACATTCTCTCTACGATCTACAACTTCACGGTGCTCAGATCCACTCGGGCCAAGAGTTAAAGTCAGTCTCCCCGTTGAGGGCTACGCCTACATACCAAAAATGAGGGTTTTCACCAAAGGTTGAAAAATGAGATTTTGGGAAGGTTTGGATTAGAGTTTGAATTGAAGTCTTGGAGCTTCCCTACGTGTTATTTACTCTTCAAGAGGTAGGGTTCGTTCCTACTTGGGTTTATTTTACAACCTAGGGTGTTATATGTAATGGGTAAATTGATGGATATATATATCATTTGCCTATGATTGTGGAATTGATGAAATGGGTATGAAAAAGGTTTAACAAATGAATTCCTAGCTTGGAATAGATATATGTGGTGATTCCTTGTATAATTCCATGGAATTTTGTATCTTGGGGTTATGTGAATTTTGCCCCAAAGTGATTCATGAAAATTTTGTATTATGTGGGCATGCTATGTGTTTAAATTCATGCTTTGGAAATTAAGTGTGTTATTGACATATATGAAATGACATGCTATGGATTATGGTTGGATATGAACATGTTGATATAGTAACATTGAGATAAAATATGGCTATTATATGCATATGATATTAATGGCCATAAACTATGAAAATTTATGTTAAAGTTGCTCATATGACATTCATTATATGTGGGCATGATAATTGAAATAACAATGGTGCATTACATTGCATATGCACGGAGACATCACATGTATGGGTGTGTGTGTGCATGGTTGTTTGTCAACACTATGCTCGGTGGATGACTGGTGGGCTCGAGTAAGCTTGGTCGAAGACGTGGCCAAGTCTCACAGATTATATGGTGATTAGGCTTAAGGTTAGCAAGAAGGACTAGAAGATCCCTCGGGTGCAAGGCCTGATGATGGGATACACACTCCTTTGGTACAGTCCATAAAGTGTGTGAGTGTACATGGAACCCTCAGTGGAAGTCCATAAATTCTGTGTGGATTGAGTGACCCTTGGTGTGAGTCCATAAAAATCCACCCCTACAAAGACCCTGGAAAACTTTTAAAACGGTCATTGGATGAGTGAAACCAATGGCGGGGGGTTGGAAAACCCGGTCATAAGACTCATGGCATTGCATGGGGGAAAGGAGCCGGTGAGAGCTCGGGTTGAGTTGCATGAGTGGGTATCATCTCATATCATGACATGACATGTTAAATTCCAACATAGATTAATTAATCTTGATTGGAACAATGGTTGTTTATGAAATGTTGCATGTGAACATTGCATATGCACTTAAGTTGGGGAATAGCCTCTGTAAGAAGTATTCTACTCGGCATCGGCTCACCCTATATGGGAAACATTTCAGATGCAGGACATACTCCGGTGGACGGCTCGCATTTGGGGCCTCTTGGGTGAAGAAAAGTCGGGTTGTGACTTTTGAATACAAGTTTGGTGTAAAACGTTTGTTAAAATTCCATTTGAAATGTAAATGTATATAATAGGTTTTATGTGAAAAACTCAATCGTGTATGTTTTGGATGAAAATGAGATGATTTGAAATGGATTGGAAATGTAAAACAGGTAAAACAGGGCAAAATTGGGCACAACGTACCGGTATGGCGAGGTCTAGAAGGCAAACTGTACCGGCATGCGTACCGGTATGGTGAGGTTCAGTGAGCAACCCGTACCGGTACACTTTGGCAGATCTTTAAATTTTTGTTTTTTTATTTTTCTTCCAAGGCCTTGGGCTATGCATCCTTTGGTTCCAATGACACAAATGGACTTAAATGGAGATATATATTGGGGTACATTGAACCTCAATAGGATTAAATGAGTAATGGAACACGGGTGTTACGTGTGATGTAAGATTCCGATAACGGGATAATATTAGTGTGATGTCGGATCAAACAGCACTCATGGGCATTTTCGCGGGTTGACGGTTGTCAACGGGACCCTTGGTTTTAGGGGTGTCACACTTATAATAGAAAAATTAAGTTCAAAAGATTTTCAGAAGGGAATTTATTTTGGAAAGTCATCTTATCTTTGGGGAGTAAAGATAAAAATATGGGAAGTGGTCCGCCACTTGGGAGGGACCTTTTAAGGTAGGAAAAATATTAAGAGATGGAGCCTACTCTTACGGTCTTTAAATGGAGAATGACATATGAAACCCATTAATGGAAGATACTTAAAAAGATATTATCCAACCATGTAGGATTCTTGTAATATTAATTATAGACAGAATTTCCAAAGAAACAAAAGAAATGTATATTTCTTGAAAAGTTACTCACAAAGTAAAGAGACCACAAGAGTTGGCCATTTCATAAGATGTAATTAAGAGCTACATGGAAATATCTATAAAAACATTTGTCATCTAAGCAATCTTTGTTGGCTAGGGATCCTTCTTGGTTTTTTTCTTCCTCTAAGATGAGTCAGAAGAGATCTCTACCTCAGGTGAAGGCTCAGCAGAAATAGGTGTTCTGGTGGCTGCAATCCCTTAAGGAGATGGAGAAAGTGATGAATAAGCTTTTTTGAGACTTCAACATTACATTATTTTATAGCTTAACATATTCACTTTAGGTTTGCTAGTGTACTAATTCTCTATACTTAGTATAGTTTGTTTGCTAAGCTTTAATTTCTATGTTGTAGGTATTTTAGGTGTAAATGTGAAGAATAAGCATTGATTTAACGACAAGAAAAGAGTTGGGATTAAGTTGCTCAAGAAATGATGAAGCCAAGTCTTTAGAGATCAATTTAGGAAGAATAATAGAAGTTCTACCGGTAGTAGAACATAACTCAAAATACTATGCACTTTTTCATCAAAGAAGTCCTATTGGTAGAAAATGTTACAGTACTTTTGTCAAAGAAATCCTATCGGATGTTCTACTGATAGAAAAAGCCACAGTACTTTTTGAAGTTTTATCAGATAGATGTTCAACCAATAGGTTTTATTGTTCTATCAGTAGGTCGGGCCACAAAAGGAGTTTTTACCGGTAATTGGAGTCTATTCTACTAGCAGGTTGAGGTAGATTTTCACGAGAAACTTAACTAAAGATCATATCTTGCCAAATCGTTCTGGGATTCTCAACCAATAGGAAATGGAAATAATTTCGGGGAAGATATTTACCAAAAATCTAAAGATTCTCCTTCTAATTATAATAAATAGAAGACATTTAGGGGAAGATGGCGAGAACGTTTTGTAGTTTTTTGAGTTTTCCTCTGTTTTATTATTTAGAAAATGTTATGGTTTTCTTGAGAGTTATGGCTACTGTTCTTTACTTCTAATTTTTGTTCTTTCATTTTTTTGTTCTAGCAATCTTACATTCAATTGTCTTTAATTTCCGAGTTTGTTATTTAATTTCAGTTTCTTAATACAAGCAATTACTTTCAAGTCAATTTCTACTTACACGAATTCAATTATGTCTTCTTTAATTTCTTGTTTTATTTACATTACCATGAGAGAGTAGATTTCCTCTGGATAATCTGAACAAGGATTCTCAACCTATGAATTAGGGTTACACTCTATACTAGTGTTTTAACATTTATGTGATTTTTTTTATTAAAGTTGTATTTTTGAAAATCTATTTGGTTGCATACTTTCCAATTACCCGTATACAATTGATTTTGGTATAGGTAATTAGTGGTCTTTTCTGTAACCAGTAGAATACTGATTCTTTCATCATAAACTATCTCTCAATTACTACTTTTGATTATTTTCCAAGTATTTAGTTGAAATTATCCATCTATACTAGTTTGAATACAAAAGCAGATGAGTTATAGATTTAGGGTAGAAATTCTCATTCATAGGTGGGATGAATTTTCAAGATTATCTAGTTTTTCAATTATTGAATTTCATTTTTATTAGTGATTAATCTCAAAATTTTCAACTTCAAAGAAATTTTTCTTTTTATTTTCATCACCTTGGATTCAAACTATTTTTTGAGGAGACGACCTTGGAATTTTTTTTCAAGTTACTACATGATACTATTCTCTTATGCTTGGGAGTTTTTGTGAAAATACAACCCCATTGGAGGGAAAACATTTTTGGTGTCGTTGTTAGGGAAGCTAACAGTAATGTAAGGCGATATGGAGGTATTCAGGTAGATCTTGTGATTTTCATCACGAGCCCAAGAGTGTCTCTCTGTTGTATTTTATTTCTTGCTTTCTTGCAATTTTAACTTTTAGATTTTATAGATTTGCATGTGGGGTAGAGACCAAGCAGATCGACTCATTAGACTTAGGTAGGACATACCACCAGCTATAGGAATGGTTGCCAAGAATACCAATAATGACATTGATCCACCCGTTATTATACCAGCAGGGGGTACTGGTGGGAATAATCCAATTATAGTTCTGTCTGGTTGTATTATAAAGGATTATCTTCAACCTACCCGCTCTTCCTCTCCATCATGCATTGTACTCCCGGTGCAAGCACACCAATTCATTGTTAAACCAAGGATGCTCCAATTGCTCCCTCAATTCCATGGAATGACAAGTAAAAACTATTATCTTCATCTTAAGGAATTCAAGGAAGTAGTTAGTACATTCCTGGAATAGAATTTGTAGAAAGAAATGACTAGAATGAAACTCTTCCTTTTCTCACTCAAAGATAGAGCAAAAACTTGACTAAATTCCTTGAAGTCATAGATGATCTCTACTTGGGATCAAATGCAAAAAGATTTTTTTAACTAAATCTTTCCCCGTTCATAAAACTACTACTTTGAAAAAAAAATTCAAAATTTTGTTGAGAAATCAAATGAACAGTTTTATGAATGTTAGGAAAGATTTAAAGAGGTCTTCAACTCTATTCCACATCATAGCTTTGAACCATGGCAGAAGGTAACTCTATGATGTAATTACCCCTTCATATTGTCAATTCATCATCATGATGTGCAATAGAGAATTTCTACATAAAGAGCCTGAGGATGCTCTTGATTATTTTGATTGTTTGGCAGAGTGCCTAGTCCTAAAACATCTCGAACCTTGCTGAATGATCAACATCATCAGGAGCCCCTCAATTTTCCGATGGACGAAAATATTTGTCGAGAGATCAAGAAGACCTCCTAGCCAGGATTGCTAAACTTTTAAGGAAAGTGGAGAGTTTAAAAATTCAAAAGGTCAGTAGGTGACCAATGTGCCCAAGGCTAATGAACCTTGCTCAATTTGTGGGTTAATTGAGCACCCTAGAAATGAGTGCCCAACTATTCCTATATGTAAGGAAATGCATGAACAGGTTAATGCATTTAATCAACCAAAGTAGTCATTTTCTCTATACTCCAACACCTACAATCCAGGATGGCGATACCATCCCAAATTTAGTTGGAGATCTAACAACAATGCCAAACCTTAACAATACCCTCATGCCACACATCAGCCATCATCAAATTATGTCGATCTGTCTAATGCTCAACAAGTCCCTCCGTAAGGACCTCCTCAGTACGGGTTTGTTCAGAACCCAACACCACCTCCACAACCACAAGCTCTAGGGTTTGGCCATCAAGGTTAACCCGTAGTACCTCCTTACCAAACAACCCACAAAAGGAGCACTGAAAACTTGTTATAACAATTCATTCAGAACTAGACTAACATCAATAATCATAATTCTCAGGTTCTAAATGAAATTAGGTCACAATTCATAAAAATTAACATGACCTTAGGGGAAATGCAATAAGAGAAAGGGAAATTCCTTGCTCAACCATAAGAGAACCCTAAGGGTCAACATATGATTGAGACCTCTGAGACTGTTGAAAAGTTGAAGTCCATTACTACTCTTAGGGGTGGTAAAGAAGTGGATAAGAATATTCCACCCAAGGTTTCTAAGTCTACAGAAAAAAAGAGACCTCAGGTGATTTTGAGGAGCCTAAGTTGTTTGATATTGTTGATAATAATTGTTCTATCTCTACTCCTTACCCTCATAGATTGCATATGCCTGCTAATTTATTTGATACATCTGAAATTCTTGAGATCTTTAAGCAAGTGAAAATTAATATTCCTCTTTTGGATGCAATTAAATACGTACCATCTTATGCCAAGTTCTTGAAGGAATTATGCACAATGAAGAGAAAAATTAATGTGCAAAAGAAGACTTTTATCACAGAGCATGTAAGCTCCATCTTAAGGATGAACACTCTGCCCAAATACAAAGACTCTAGATGTCCCACCATTTCAATCACTATTGGGGACTGGCGAGTAGCGCAAGCACTACTATATTTGGGTGAGAGTGTGAACCTCCTTCCTTAGTCGTATAAGTGCAGCTCAGATTAGGAGAATTGAAGTTGATATCCATCAAACTTTAGCTTGCCAACAGAAGTGTAAAGATGTCACGGGAAGTAGTGGCAGATGTTCTAGTCCAAGTGGGGAAATTTTACTTCCTAGTTGATTTTATTGTTCTTAATAATTGTCTTGTTGCTAACCCATCTATTCAGATCCCTATTATTTTGGGAAGACCGTTCATTGCAATCTCTAATGCATTAATTAATTGCAAGAATGGATTCTTGAAGATGACTTTTGGGAATATGACATTGGAGTTAAATGTGCTCAACATTGGGAGGCAGCTCAGGGATCATGGAGATTACATCAGATGAATCTCATTAACAACATCAAGGAGCAATAGGAAGAAGATTTAGATGGTGAATAGTTAGAGATTCGGTCAGAGGAAATTACTGTTCAAGAAGAAGAAGCTTTTGTTCTAGGTTCATGGGAGCCTAAGTTTAAAGAATTACCACCAATGGAGAATCATGCTCTTCCATCAACTGTTCAACCACCCAAACCTAATTTGAAGCCACTCCTATCTACTTTGAAATATGATTATCTTGGGAGTGATTGTATGTTTCCAGTGGTGATTAGTTCATCCTTGCTACTTGAGCAAGAATCAAGGCTGCTACAATTGTTGAAGGCCCATAAGGCAGTCATTGGGTGGACCATAGCAGATTTAAAGGGGATCAGTCCTCTTATATGCACCCATAGGATCTACCTAGAAGAAGATACAAAGCCTTCCCGTCAACCACAGTGGAGGTTGAATCTCGTAATAAAGGATATGGTCTGAGCTAAAGTTATGAAGCTGCTTGATGTAAGAATCATCTTCCCTACTGTGATTGCTAATGAGTTGATTCTAACAAGGATAGCCGTATGGAGGGTTTGCATCGATTATAGAAATCTGAATTCATGTACTAGAAAGGGCCATTTTCCATTGTCATTCCTTGACCAAGTCTCGGAACGAGTTATGGGGCATGTGTTCTATGAATTTTTAGATAGATATTCGGGCTATAACCAGATTGAGATAGTCCTTAAAGATCAAGAAAATATAACCTTCATGTATCCCTTTGGAACATTTGCCTACAAAAGGATGTCATTCGGCCATTGCAATGCTCTGGGCACGTTTTAGAGGTGCATGATAGGGATTTTTAGTGACATAGTAGAGAAAATTGTCGAGGTTTTTATGGATGATTTCTAAGTGTTTGGTGATTCGTTTGAAGGTTACTTGGAAAATTTGAAGTTGGTATTGCAAAGTTGTGAAGATAAAGGGTTAGTGCTTAACTATGAAAAATGTCATTTTATGGTGACTCAGGGGATAGTCTGTAGTCACATTGTGTTAAAGAAGGGGATAGTGGTGGACAAGGCTAAGGTTGAGTTGATTTCTAATCTCTCTAGTCTGAAGATTGTTAAAGATTTCCAGTCATTTCTTGATCATGTTGGGTTTTACTGATGATTCATAAAGGATTTTAGTTCCTTGGCATGACCTTTATGTCATTTATTGGTCAATGATGTTCCTTTTGAGTAGACAGATGATTATGAGGCAGCTTTCCAAAAAACTACAGAATATGCTCATTTCTCCTCCAATCATGCAACCACCTAATTGAGAATTTTCTTTCGAGCTCATGTGCGACATGAGTGATTACGCAATTGGCGCAGTGCTAGGCCAATGATAGGGCAAGAAATCCCATGTCATCTACTGCGCTAGCATGACCTTGAATGAAGCTCAAATGAAATACACTACCACTAAAAAAGAATTGCTAACAGTAGTTTTTGCACTTGATAAATTTAGGTCATACATTATAGGATCACCTATTTTTCTTTATACTGACCATGCTGCTTTGAAGTATTTGATGACTAAGGGGGATGCAAAAAACAAGGTTGATTAGGTGGATTCTTCTCCTTCAAGAATTTCACATCATTATTAAAGACAAGAAAGGAATGGAGAAAGTGGTGGCCGATCATTTATCAACACTTATGATTGAAGACGCAGATGCTCATATCCCTATTTTTGACTTTTTTTCCTGATAAGCATTTATTTGTTTTGAATACAACTGTGCCATGGTATGCTGACATTGTGAATTATCTTGTTAATGGGAAGTTACCAATTAAATGGAGTCCAAAGGATAAGAAGAGATTCTTGGTTGAGCCAAAGCAGTTCTACTTTGACAATCCAGGATATGTATGCCCGATGAAGAACAAAAGGACGTGATTGCTTTTTGCCATTTATAAGCTTTTGGAGGCCACTTCTCATCCAAGAAGACATCAGCTAAGATCTTACAATTTGTTTTTTATTGGCCTACTTTATTTAAAGATTGTTTTATGTTCTGTAAGCAGTGTGATAGATGTAAATGATTAAAAGGTGTGACACATAGGAATATTGTGCCTCTTGCCCCCATTATTGTGATAGAAATTTTTTTACTGTTGGGGCATTGAATTTGTGGGTCCTTTTCCTATGTCTTTTGGATATGCTTACATTCTTTTGGCTGTTGACTTTGTGTCTAAGTGGGTAGAGGCTATCCTAACTAGGACCAATGATCACAAAGTTGTGATTAAGTTTTTTAATGAACATATTCTATCTAGGTGTGGGATGCCTAGGGTAATAATCAGTGATGGTGGGTTACATTTTTTGTATTGGCCATTTACTAATCTCATGCATAAATATGACATTACACACAAAGTGTCCACAGGTTACCACCCACAGAATAATGGCAAAGCTAAATTGGCCAATAAGGAGATAAAGCACATTTTGGAAAAGACAGTCAATCCTGATAGAAAGGATTGGTCACTTAGGTTGACCAATGCTCTATGGGTATATAGGACTGCTTTTAAGACACCATTAGGTATGACTAGTTTATCAAAAAGCTTGCCATTTGCCAATAAAGATTGAGCACAGAGCTTATTGGGCCATAAAAATCTTGAACTTTAATTTGAAACTAGTCGGTGACAATAGAAAATTGGACTTGAACGAACTAGAAGAGATGAGAAGAGATGCGTATGAAAGTACTCGGATTTACAAGGAGAAGGTAAAAAATTTTCATGATAAATCTATTTTGGGAAAAACCATTGAATAAGGATAGAAAGTACTTTTGTATAATTCCAATCTTCATCTTTTCCCAGGTAAGTTATGCTTGAGATGGACATGTCCCTTCATAATGCGTATAGTTTTCCCTCATGGAGCAGTAGAGCTTGAGAACCCGAAGAATGAGCACACATTTAAGGTCAATGGTCGGCGGGTAAAGCTATTATTGAAGGATTTTCCATTAGAGGAGCTTGTGGAGGAGCTTGTTGATCTGGTTTATCAGGATCCTCCGGATAAGTGATCTTTTTCCTACATAATTTGTTGTATCATTGTAAACCCCCACACTCCTATCTTTATATAACAAGTAATCATTTCTTTTTTTAAATACTAATATTGCCAAAAACTGGATAAAGAAGTGAAATCAATTGTAGTAGAACTTTTACCAACTATGTTTGATGTACAAAGGTATGTTGTATAAGTTTCGGTTGATTTTGGAAGGGTTTGGAATGGATTAGAATTAAAAAATAGGTGAAACGGGGCAAATTTGAACAAACTGTACCGGTACAACGCTGCCTAGAAGACAAACTGTACCAGTACAGGGTACCAATACAACTTTGTCCAGAGAGTATACCGTACCGGTATTGTACCGGTACCACGCTGTCCAGAGAGCCTACCGTACTGATACAGTGTACTGGTACACTTTCTACGAATCAGAAATTTTAAAACTATTTTCCAAGATTTGGGATTAGGTATTCTTTCCTTCAAATGTTATAAATGGACAACAATAGAGTACTAAAGATGGTATGTTGGACCTTGGATGGGTCAATCGATTTAAAATCTTTATTAATAGAGGTTCGGAGGAATAAGATAGTAATTTTAGTGTTTCAAGTGTAAATTTACTTAGTATAAAGAGAAATCATAAAACTAAATATTTTTAGGTTAAAATAACATTAAAAATGAATCCGGAACGTCTAAAAATCTTAGGGTAGTCATAAAGATCAAATTGGAGATATTTAGTGGCAAAACCATAATTTCAGAGAAAATGTAATTTTTGGCCCTATGAATAGTAAAATTCGGGATTAGTTGGCTTTAAAACACCATTTTCATCCCATTTTCTCCCATTCTTTCACCCCTCTCTCACCCCAAACCTCTTAGAACCGTAGGAGAAGATAAAGGGAAAAAGAAAAGGGAGGAAGGAAGTCTCTAGGGCTTGGGTTTTGGTTGGAACTTTTGATTCAAGGTAGGGGTTTTCTTCCCACTCTTGTCCATTGAAGCTAGGGTTTATATCTATGTATGTTTTGCTTCAAAAATATTAGATATGCTATGATATGCTTGTTTCTTGATATTCTTGCAAAGATTACCTTGTTTTAGACAAAGTCATGGATAGATAGCCATGAAATTCATTTTCTTGTCTTGAAACCGTAGTTTTCAGGAGAAATGGATTTTTCTCTTTATTTTTCCTTTGTTCTTGATTTCAAAACTCTAGTGATTGGTAGTGAATAATAAAATGGTATTTTTGATAATCTCTTGTATATTTTCTTGAATTGTTCTATTGGAATAGTACATGTGAAATTGGGGATTTTTGATGTACTTATGATTTGAGAAAGTGGTTGAAAATTGTATCTCTTGTGGATGGTTGGATGACCATGGGTGGCCATTGACTGGGTATCGTAGAGTGGGTAGATGCATTTCTTACTCCGTGCGGGTGTGAATTTTTTCTCACTCATAGTGGGGTTGGTGTCTTGTGAGGACCAAACCACTATTCGCTCACGGGTACCGAGAATGAGGGTTAGTATATTATTCTTAGGTTGGATTCGTCATTGTCATTGTGTTGGTATATGCCATTCCTAAAAGTTGGATATCCTTACGAGGATTGAGTGTGTGTGTGAGTCAGAATATTCTCAATGTGTTTATTCAAGCAATGTCATACATCATACCTGAGATACAGAGTTATACACATTGTGGTTGGAAATACATATTGAGTTTGATATACATTGTTGGGAACTGTTTATTGTGGAAATGGTACCTTGCTGAAATGGTTCTTTTTCGGAATTAGTTTTACTCTCTCATTTAATTATTGCTATTGTGTAAACTTGAGATCTATTGAAATGTCCTTGTTTTCATTCAAAAACTATATATGATATTTTCGAAATGAGATCAACTGTTTTATATGCTTTTGAAACCTTGTTCGAGTTTGGAAAAATATTCCTACAGAGCTTAGTGCTCACCCCCTACAAACATTATTTATTTTCAGATTTTGGTTTAGAGGAGGAGCTCAGAGTTGACGAGCAAGTACTTTGGGAGGCTCAAGGGGATGGGCATGTGGATCCAGAGGGGGATGTCTAGAATGGTTCTTTTTATGTTCTAGACTAGGAGATTCATTTTGAGACAATGTGAGGTCTAATACATTTGTTATTCTGCTACAAGTTAATAGTTAATTTTGGGATGTAATTGTCATGGTTTGACCTATTCTTTTGGATGAAGTTGTAAATATTATGAATGAGAAATGAAATTTTCTTTACTTATGGACCATACTAGTTGCTCTCATGATGTGAATGATTTTAGATAGTGATGCAGTCCAAGATGGGTTTTGGGTCGTTACAATCATAGTATTTGTTGTTGTTTTACTTTATTTTTCTTTTAGTTTTGCAATTTGAATTCCTTTTAGTGCCATTCTTTTCAGGTGACCTCGTTCCCTTATCTATTTCATTAGTTCTCCTGCATATAGTTATTTATGTTGCATTGAGGAAAATTTTTTTGTTGGGGGGGGGGGGGGGG
>CAUOFW020001948.1:737265-890033 GCA_963454935.2 Ilex paraguariensis
TGGGGGGGGGGGGGGGTGAGGGTTTACACTGTAATTTTGTTTGTTTTCTTATTATTGTGTTTCTTTTTGTTTTGTGTGTTTTGTTTATTTATTGCTCCTGAAAAATTAAGAAAATTAAAAAAAAAATCTGCTTTAGCTATTTTGAAAGTATGGTGCTCAAGTTGAATTCTTTGAGAACTTTGATATGTCGAGGACAATTTGAGTTGATTGCATATGGACTATTGGATGAAATTTATTATATGCTTGAGTATTGTGTTTGTATTGTGATTAAAAACTCAAATTTTATGCACCATGATCATCTAGTTGTTATTTGTTAGAATGTGGTTTTGTCTTTCAAAACTTGACATGTATAGTGGAGACAGGTATATGACCTCATGAGTTTAGAGCCTATCATTTTGGAGGGTTATATGACAATTACTCAAGATTTAGTTCTTTCATCACTTTTTCCAATAGTCTCATTATGTTTGATTTGGTTAGAGTATGAGGAATGATTAGTTGATTGTATCTCTTTCAATTAAAAATTTTCCATTATTCTAAGAAAATGATTTTAGGCCATCTTTTGGATAAATTTGAGCTTTAGCATGTACTTACTTAAAAATATTCCCTTGAAGCCATGATTGAGCCTATTTGAATGTTCAATTCTTAGTCATATAGTTAACTAAGCCAAGTAATATATATATACCTTACTTTGGTTATCCCTTAAATTGCTAAGTTGTTATCAAGAAAGTTGGGAGATTTATGGTGAAAGCCCAAATATGGGTGCAGCTGAAAAGAAAAAAGTAGAATGCATGGGAAAAAAAAAAAAGAAGAAGTCAAAGGCTTGAAAAAAAAAAAAGGCAAAGAAAGAAGAAGGGAATGAAATGAAAAATAAAGAAAAATAAATGGGAGGAGGAGTCAAGTGTGCAAAAAGTATATTAGGATAACTCTTTTTGAATTCCTTAATCCTTCGAATTTTTTTTACCTTTACCCATAACCCCATTATAACCTTAATAAATTCTTAATTTATTTTGAGAATAATGGTGAATTAAAATACCTTATTGGATAGAGAGATACATCAATGGTGTCATTCTTATTACTTTAACGTTCTTTCATGAGATTATATCAAGATTGATTTATTTTTTTAATGTTTTTCATTTTAAGAAATATGTGGGATATACTTGTTTTGTTAACATAAAATCTGCCCACATATACCTCGAGTGAAACAACCATGATAGTCAGAGAGATTTATTCTGAGTGGAATCAAGGAGAATTGGTGTCAAAGCTAGGTTTGGATAGCTTAAAAGGGATGAGATTTTGATTTGATAAATTTCTTGAACAAAGTTGATGTTACACACACGACTTTCTAATGATAATATGTTCGAATACTCTTGCATATCATTTAGGCCTGGGAATAGCTATGTGTGAATGAGCTTAAATTCTATTGACATAGTGTTGTTTTTGTTGAATTTGATGAAAATGATGCAATCGGAATAGCTAAAATATAGGAGTTTGTAGGTATTTTTTCTAAAAACCTTCACGAGACAAAACTAGTCCACTAGGGATCAACTAGGAGTTTAAAGGCTTATTGCAACATGATTGCCTATGCAAATGGTTTTTGCTTAGTTTTTAGGTTGTGGTTTTAAGTTCAAAGGCAAGAATTTTTGGATTTTAGTTGAATCAAGCATTATTGCATAATTTATAGAAATTGGGCATGAAATTAGATCATTGGTTTCTTGATTAGGTATTAGTCAAGTTACGGTTTTGTTTTATAAAGGAAAAAAAGAGAAGAAAAAAATTGAAAAGAGAAAGAAATCAGAATTTTTTTTGAGAATTCTAGCATTCTGCCAGTAGATGTTGCAACAATAGGTCGTTCTACTGGTAAATGTTGGAACAGTGGGTACTTCTACTGGTAGATCGTGCATTACCTACCAATAGATGATAGATCAGCGGCATTAAAACGAAGGATTTTCCAAAAATTTCAAGGGTTTTTTAATTCTAACTCTTCCAATTCAACTATAAAAGCCTCTTTTCATCTTTAGAAACTTTAGAAACTTACGTAGAAGACTTGGGCTTTAAGTAATCCTTACTACTACAAATTTGTTATGGATTTTGGATTAATGGCTTCAAGGAAAATTCTAGCTCTATCTCATTCTTCTCTTGAGTTCTTTGATTCTCCTTTACTGGCCTGGACCCTTTTAGTGGTCATAATCTCTATAGCCATACTGAAAATGGCTAGGACAAGATCTAGCTGAGACACCTCAACCAACGCCCCAGAAGTTACTTCGTCTATGCAGACTACCTTTCACCAATTTGATCATAAATCTTTGTTGGAAAGTCCAAATTGTGCACCGCTATTTTTGTTAGAACCCTAACCCATATATCTTTCCAACCATATAGGTCACACATACTAGAAATATCTGAGTCAAATCAGTTTATTCTCTGAAGTTGATCAAAAATTTATACTGTGGTGTTCCTTGGATAGTAAAGTGTTGTACTTTCTTCTTAGAGTTTGAAGGTGTAAACCCTCACATGTTTATCTTAATATAGTAATGTACTTGTTTAGTGATTCTTATATATGTAATGATGTAAGAATAAACCATATATATTGAAATCGTAAGAATAAATACTAGGGAGGAATAAAATAATAATTTTAATATTTTGAGTGTAAAATTATTTTAGTTTTGAAATAAATCATAAAAATAAATATTTTTAGGTTAAAATAACATCAAAAATGAATCCGGAACGTCAAAAAACCTTAGGGTAGTCATACAGATCAAATTGGAGATTTTTAGTGGTAAAACCGTAATTTTAGAGAAAATCCAAATTCCAGCCAGTGAACAGTAACCGTCGGAACTACTATGTTTAAAACACATATTTCAGTCCATTTGCTTTTATTTCTCTCATTCCACTCTCACTCCAAACCGCTTAGCACCCTAGGAGAAGATAGAGAAAAGGAGGAAAGGGACAAAGAAAGTCTCTAGAGCTTGAATTTTTGGCTTGGAACTTTGATTCAAGATAAGGGTTTCTCTCACTCTTGTTCATTGAGACTAGGGCTATATATATATATGTGTGTATATAGACATTTTTTTGACTCTAAATCTTAGATATGTATTAGTAAATCTTTGATGTTTGATNTATATATATATATATATATATATATATATATATATGTTTTTGACTCTAAATCTTAGATATGTGTTAGTAAATCTTTGATGTTTGATATTCTTGCAAATATTGTCAAGTTTAAAACAAGGCTGTGGTTGGATTGCCATGAAACCTCTATTTCTTATTTTGAAAACCCTTGTTCTCATGAGAGGTGAATTTTTCTCTCAATATTCATTTGTTCTTGATTTCTAAAACTTTAATGCTTTGTGTTGAATNATGTTTGATATTCTTGCAAATATTGTCAAGTTTAAAACAAGGCTGTGGTTGGATTGCCATGAAACCTCTATTTCTTATTTTGAAAACCCTTATTCTCATGAGAGGTAGATTTTTCCCTCAATATTCATTTGTTCTTGATTTCTAAAATTTTAGTGCTTTGTGTTGAGTAATAAATGATGTTGTTGTGATCTCTTGTATTTTTTCTTAATTGGTTATTGGAATTATTACATGATAAATTTGGGGATTTTGAGATATGCTTATAAAAACGAGAAATTGTGAAATTTGTATTTATTTAGAATTGTTGGTGAATTGAGAGTATTTTGGTTTCCTCATTTGTATGGTGGTTGTGATGGACTTGGCTTGTCATCGAGAGATGCCATAGAGTGTTAGAGGTTAGTCTATCCCAGTGGGGGTGAGATGGTTTCCTAACACTTGTAGTGGGTTGTTATCTGGTAATTCGACCACTATCGTTCACTGGAGTTCGAACAAGGGATGATATATTTTTCCTAGGAAGGGACTCGTCACTGCCATTGGGATGGTAGACGCCCTTTCCTAAAGTGCTTGTGATTGTGATCATAATTGTGATTGGTAGACTAGGTATAATCGTTGGGTAGATTCATGAGAAGCAATCAACATACGGGATAAGGGGATGAATCAAAATACATGGGATGATGGGTTGGATCGTCTTGCCAGTGCATTGGTATGGGACAATGCATCGGAAGACGCCCTTCCTAAATGGCTTAAATTTGAAATTGGTATATTGTTGTGAAATTTACTTTATCCTTTCACTTGATTATTGTTACGGTTTAAACTGGGGATCTATTTAAAACGTCATATTTTTCCTTAAAAATTGATATATGTTATTTACGAAATGAGACCGACCGATTTTTATCTATTTTCTAAATCTTGTTCGAGTTTGAGAGAATTTTTCTACAGAGCTTCGTGCTCAATCCCTACAATTAAATATTTTATAGATTATGGGTCAAAGGAGGAGCTCGGTGCTAACGAGTCAGGCCATGGAGAAGCTTCATTAGAGGGGTACTTGGATCCTGAGTGGGACATCTAGAGATGTCGTTTATTTTTGTGCTAGACTAGGAACAATTATGTACAATCATGTAAAGTCTAGTATTTTGTTTATTCCGCTGCTAAGTTCAAATGTAATTCTTTTTATGTAGTAGCCCTGGTTTGGGCTTATTCTTTTGGATAATGTTGTAAATATTTTATGGATAAATGGACTCAATGTGGTCAATGTAGTATAATTGCACAGATTGTGTTTTGGGTAGAGCTCCCCGAACAAAGGAGACTTTGCCTGAATGTTATTAAATTAAGGACCCCGATTATTTATAGATTTTATTAGTTGTTCTCATGATATGAATGGTTTTAGAAGTTAATGTCTTCTAGGGTGGTTTTTGGGGCGTTACAAAAATTTGGTATTAGAGCTTAGGCTTTAGATCTTATATGAGAGTTATAGGTTATGGATCACCACTAGAGATGTAGGATTAGGGTGAAGGAAATTGTTGGTCTAGTTTTATATGAACCATATGCTTTAAATTGAAATAATACTTAGGATATCTGGTACATCAATGAAATTAAATTGTGAATTGATGTATAGGATGGATGGCAGAAATGTACGCGGACGTGGACGTGGTCGTGGAGGCCAAGCACCACTGCCGCCACCACCTCCCCGATGCCATGCAAGGCATATATCAATTCTTGAGGGAGCTCACCACTCTGGTGTAAAGCCAGAATGGAAACAACAACAACCACAACCACAATGGTGGAACGCATCCTCTAGCGCAAGTACCGGGCAATGGAAACGGAGATCGAAGGATGGTAGTTCTTCGAGAATTTCTGAGGTAACGTCCACCTACGTTTCAGGGGAGCTCTCAACCCTTAGAAGTGGATAAGTGGATTCGTCGTAAAAGGAAGATTTGTGATAGCATGGGAGTTGTCGAGGACTTGAGGGTTGGCTTGGCCACTTACTTGTTCGATGGGGAGGCCGACCATTGGTGGGATTCAGTAAAGAGACGGAGGAACCTCGATGCACTTACTTGGGATGAGTTTGACCAAATCTTCCAAGACAAATACTTTCTCGAGTTGGTTAGAGATAAGATAAGTGTTGATTTCCTCGCTCTTCGACAAGGTAGCTTGACTGTGATGGAGTATAAGAGGATGTTTGACGAGTTATCCAGATATGCCACAGAGTTCATCTCTACAGAGGCCAGGAGGGCCAAGCGTTTCGAGTAGGGTTTGAGGCCGACAATAAGAGAGAAGCTTGTGGCTCTTAGAATCCGTGATGATGGAGACATGGTGGATAGAACTGCACCGGTAGAGAGGGATATGAAGGACAGTCAGAGGAGCCAGACTGCCATGAGGGGAGGTCCAATTCGGGCGGGTGCTAGTAGCAGTGGAACGCGGAGAGCGGCACCCTACTGTCGCCCAGATTATGCAGGGGGACAGAGACCTCAGATAGCTCGAGGAGCAGGAGGTGTACCGGGGAGGACAGCCACAGACCCCCGTCAGTGTTTCGCATGTGGAGGAATGGGGCACTTAAGACACAATTGCCCATCGCTTCCACCGAGGGACAACCGAGTGACAGGACAAGTGGCTGCAAACAAGCCACTATAGCAGCAGAGGCCGTTGGGAGCTCTAGCCCCAGGTGACGCCACTCAAGGGAGAGTATTTGCCTTGGCCCAACCGGAGGAAGATGCCTCCAATGCCATTGTGGAAGCTATCGTTCTTCTCTACAATTCTTGGGCCCGAATTTTGTTTCATCCTGGTGCGACTCATTCTTTTATATGTGTTGCGTATGCTATTAATTTGGGATTGGGTTTTGAGAAACTAGAACATGCATTGAATGTTGACTTGCCTACGGGAAAAAAGTTGGGTACCAGCCGGGTCTGCAAGGGTTGCGTGCTTCGTATTGGGGAGCACGAATTGATTATGGATTTGGTTGCTCTAGATGTGAAAGGGTATGACGTTATATTCGGGATGAACTTGTTGTCCTCTTTCCGGGTGGTAATGGATTATTTCCACGAGCGGATTACATTTCAGTTATCAGGAGGGGTAGTTTTCAATTTTATCAATGACCGAAGTTCTTCCCATCCATTTCCTACTATGGGTAGTAAATTCTTGAAAGCTAAGGCGGGGATCCATTTGAGTTTCTTAGCTAGCTTGATGGGAGATGATCAGGATAAATTCCCTACGGACGTAGTGTTGATAGTATTAGATTTTTTGGATGTCTTCCTAGAGGAATTACCAGGGTTACCCCCACAAAGAGAGATTGAGTTCAAGATTGATCTTTATCCTGGAATCAAACCCATATCCATTGCTCCCTACCAGATGGCACCCTTGGAGTTGAAGGAGTTGAAGGAGTTGAGGAAGTAGTTGGATCATTTGTTGGCGATTGGGTTTATTCGTTTAAGTACTTCACCTTGGGGAGCCCCGGTACTCTTCGTGAAGAAGCATGATGAGACACTTCAGTTGTGCACGGATTACTGAAGATTGAATCGAGTAACATTGAAAAATAAATAACCTTTGCCACGAATCGACGACCTATTTGATCAATTGAGGGGTTCTAAGTATTACTCTAAGATTGATCTTCGCACAGGGTATCATCAATTGCGGATCAAGGAGGAAGATATTCCTAAGACTAATTTTCGTACTCGGTATGGTCATTTCGAGTATACAGTTATGTCGTTCGGATTGACTAATGCTCTAACAGCCTTCATGGATTTAATGCACAAGGTATTTCGGTCGTATCTAGATTAGTTTGTCATCGTGTTTATTGATAACATACTAATCTATTCTCAGACTCATGAGGAACATGGACGCCATCTTTTTATTGTACTACAGACATTGAGAGAACATAAGTTATATGAGAAGATGAGTAAGTGTGAATTTTGGATGAAGCAAGTGAAACTCCTTGGCCATGTTATGTTGGACCAAGGGGTAGCTGTTGACCCCGCAAAGATTGAGGCAGTGACGAAGTGGGAACCACCAAACAATGTGACTGAAGTACGTAGTTTCCTGGGCTTAGCAGGCTACTACCGGAGGTTTGTGGAAGGGTTCTCAAAGCTAGCAATGCCAATGACACGTCTCACAAAGAAGGGAGAAAAATTCTTGTGGACTCAAGAGTGTGAACTAACGTTTTGCACCTTGAAGGAAAAGTTAACAACCGCTCCTGTCCTCATTATTCCGGGTAGTGGGGAAGGATACGATGTGTACATTGATGCTTTGCTACGAGGCTTGGGGTGTGTGTTAATGCAAGGAGGGAAGGTGGTTGCCTATGGCTTGAGGCAACTAAAGGTTCATGAATAGAATTATCCCACTCATGATTTATAGCTTGCCGCTGTATTTTTTGCTCTTAAGTTATGGAGGTGTTACTTGTACGGAGAGAAATTTCAAGTGTTTTCTGATCATAAGAGCCTCAAGTACATATTCACCCAAAAAGACTTGAATCTTCGGCAAAGAAGGTGGGTTGAGTATTTAGAAGACTATGATTTCACACACAATTACCATCCAGGGAAGGCGAATGTAGTAGCAGATGCACTGAGTAGAAAATCTCGGGGTGAAGTCAATTCCCTTGTGGTGAATAGGTGGAAGATGATGGATGCTTTGGAGGAATTTAATCTATGGGTGGATAGACAGGAGGATCGACCATGCCTTTTCAATCTTGTAGCTCAACTGATACTTCGATAAAGGATTGTGGCGTTGCAACGATTAGACAACGAGTTAGAGGCTATCCGGAGTAAGTTAGAGAGGAGAGAGATTGTTAAGGATTGGGCGATAAGTGATGATGAGTTATGATTTCGAGGAAGGCTATGTGTACCTGATCATGAGCAAGTATGGGAAGAAGTGTTGGGCGAGTGCCATCGTTCCAAGTTCTCCATACATCCGGGTAGTACCAAAATGTATAGAGACATGAAGCGGCAGTATTGGTGGAAGGGAATGAAGAAGGATATGGCTAGATACATTTCAAATTGTGTGGTCTATCAGCAAGTGAAGATTGAACATCAAAAACCTGGAGGATTATTACAGTCTTTGCCTATTTTGAAGTGGAAGTGGGATCACATTACCATGGATTTCGTATCTGGCTTTCCACGGACTTCACGAGCGCATAATGTCGTATGGGTCATTGTTGATAGACTCACCAAGTCTGCTCACTTCTTGAGTATGAAGACCACCGACACGTTAGAGACCCTGAGCAAGCTCTATATTTGCGAGATAGTGAGATTACATGGAGTTCCGCTATCATTGTGTCGGATCGTGATTCTCATTTCGTAGCACAATTTTGACAAAGTCTTCAAAGAGCTATGGGGACAGAGTTGCATTTCAGCACAACCTTTCATCCCCAAACGGATGGCCAATCTAAGAGGGGAATCTAGATTCTAGAAGACATGTTACGTGCTTGTGTGTTGGACTTCAAGGGAGGTTGGAGCGATCATTTTCCGTTGGTGGAATTTGCATACAACAATAGCTATCAGGCAAGCATTGGGATAACACTATATGAAGCATTGTATGGAAGACCGTGTAGATCCCCGACGTGTTGGTTAGAAGCTGGCGAGAGTAGTTTGTTTGGACCAGAGATTGTTCGAGAAACTACCGAGAAAATTCAACTCATCTAAGAGAGGCTACGCGCGACACAAAGTCGACAGAAAAGCTATGCAGACCAAAGACGAAGACCATTGGAACTCAAAGTGGGAGACTACGTGTTCCTCAAAGTGTCGCCCAAGAAAGGAGTATTTAGATTCAGCAAGAAGGGAAAGTTAGCTCCAAGATATACCAGGTCATTTGAAGTGATCAAAGTTGTGGGCAAAGCGGCGTATCAGTTGCGGTTACCAGCTCAGTTGTCTAGGGTACATGATGTGTTCCAAGTGTCGATGTTGAGAAAGTGTCAATTGGATGCAACGCCGGTCATAGACTTGGAATATATTGAAATTCATGACGGAGAAACCTATTAAGAACAATCGGTAAATATTCTCGACGCCAAAGAGAAGGTACTCTACAACAAAGTCATCCAACTAGTAAAGGTTTTGTGGCAACACCATAGAGTGGTAGAAGCTACTTGGGAACCGGAGCTAGAAATGCAAGAAAAGTACCCGCACTTATTTGCTACTTGAGGTAAGTTTCAAGGACGAAATTTTCTTTAAAGGGGGTGAATTGTAAACCCCCACATGTTTAAACTATCAACAATCGTCCAATTAGCTTCGTTTTGCATTTAACGTCTCCATTTACATCCTAAATCAAAATATAAGAATAATAAGTATATTTAGGCTCCAAATAAGTATAAAAGGCTAAATATTAAAAGAGAAAAAAATATGACATTTTGCATTCTCATCAATTAGCTAGCTCAGAGGAATTGAAGAAAAATGTTGAGGGATATACTAGTTCTACATCATGTTGTTATAAATGATTCTAGGAGACGGATGGTAATTTGGTTTTGGTTAATGAATGGTGCTAGACATGGATCTTTATACAAGTCATACTATCTATATTGGAAATGAGTATGAGATAGCATTTGTGACAAAAGACACTCAAACTCGAGTTAGACAAGTATAGAAGAACCAAGCAGTCTGGCAGACTACCTTTCACCAATTTGATCATAACTCTTTGTTGAAAAGTCCAAATTGTGCACCGTTATTTTTGTTAGAACCCTAACTCTTATATCTTTCCAACCATATAGGTCACACATACTAGAAATATCTAAATCAAATCAGTTTATTCTCCGAAATTGATCAAAAATCTGTGGTGTTCCTTGGATAGTAAAGTGTTATACTTTCTTCTTAGACTTTGAAGGTGTAAACCCCCACATGTTTATCTTAATATAGTAATGTACTTGTTTAGTGATTCTTATATATGTAATAATGTAAGAATAAATCATATATATTGAAACCGTAAGAATAAATACTAGGGAGGAATAAAATAATAATTTTAATGTTTCGAGTGTAAATTTATTTTAGTTTTGAAATAAATCATAAAAATAAATGTTTTTAGGTTAAAATAACATTAAAAATGAATCCGGAATGTCGAAAAATCTTAGGGTAGTCATACGGATCAAATTGAAGATTTTTAGTGGTAAAACTGTAATTTTAGAGAAAACCCAAATTCCAGTCTATGAATAGTAACCATTGGAACTGCTGTGTTTAAAACACAGATTTTAGTCCATTTGCTTCTATTTCGTTCATTCCACTCTCACCCCAAACCTCTTAGCACCCTAGGAAAAGATGGAGCAAAGGAGAAAAGGGACAAAGAAAGTCTCTAGAACTTGGATTTTTGGCTTGAAACTTTGATTCAAGGTAGGGGTTTCTCTCACTTTGTTCATTGAGACTAGGGCTATATATATATTTATTTATATAGATATATTTTTGAATCTAAATCTTAGATATGTATTAGTAAATCTTTAATGTTTGATATTCTTGTAAATATTGTCATGTTTAAAACAAGGTTATGGTTTGATTGTCATGAAACCTCTATTTCTTATTTTGAAAATCCTTGTTCTCATGAGAGGTGGATTTTTCTCTCAATATTCATTTGTTCTTGATTTCTAAATAGTGCTTTATGTTGAGTAATAAATAATGTTGTTGTGATCTCTTGTATTTTTTCTTAATTGGTTATTGGAATTGTTACATGATAAATTTGGGGATTTTGAGATATGCTTGTAAAAATGAGAAATTGTGAATTTTGTATTTATTTGGAATTGTTGGTGAATTGAGAATATTTTGGTTTTCTCATTTGTATGGTGGTTGTGATGGACTTGGCTTGTCATCGAGAGATGTCATAGAGTGTTAGAAGTTAGTCTATCCCAATGAGGGTGAGATGATTTTCTAACACTTGTAGTGGGTTGTCATTTGGTAATTCGACCACTATCGTTCACTGGAGTTCGAACAAGGGATGATATATGTTTCCTGGGAAGGGACTCGTCACTGCCATTGGGATGGTAGACGCCCTCTTCTGAAGTGATCGTGATTATGATTGGTGGACTAGGTATAATCATTGGATAGATTCATGAGAAGCAATCAACATACGGGATAAGGGATGAATCAAAATACATGGGATGTTGGGTTGGATCGTCTTGCCAGTGCATTGATATGGGATAATGCATCGGAAGGCGCCCTTCCTTAATGGCTTAAATTTGAAAATGGTATATTGTTGTGAAATTTACTTTATCCTTTCACTTGATTATTGTTATGGTTTAAACTGGGGATCTATTTAAAACGTCCTGTTTTTCCTTAAAAATTGATATATGTTATTTACGAAATGAGACCGACCAATTTTTATTTGTTTTCTAAATCTTGTTCGAGTTTGGGAGGATTTTTCTACAGAGCTTCGTGCTCACCCCCTACAGTTAAACATTTTATAGATTATGGGTTAGAGGAGGAGCTCAGTGCTAACAAGTCGGGCCCTGGAGAAGTTTTATTAGAGGGGTACTTGGATCCCGAGTGGAACATCTAGAGATGTCATTTATTTTTGTGCTAGACTACGAACGATTATGTACAATCATGTAAAGTCTAGTATTTTGTTTATTCCGCTACTAAGTTCAAATGTAATTCTTTTGATGTAGTAGCCCTGGTTTGAGCTTATTCTTTTGGATAATGTTGTAAATATTTTATGGATAATTGGACCCGGTGTGGTCAATATTGTATAATTGCACAGGTTGTATTTTAGGTAGAGCTCCCTGAACAAAGGAGATTTTGCCCGATTGTTATTAAATTAAGGACACCTAGTTATTTATGGATTTTATTAGTTATTCTCATGATATGAATGATTTTAGAAGGTAATGTCTTCTAGGGTAATTTTTGGGGCGTTACATATAGTGCATGATCGAAATGAATGACAAAGATGGACTCATATAGCCAACCCCAAATGATTGGGACGTAAGACTTAGTTTGGTTTGGTTGGAGTCTAAGTAGAAGAACCTATAGGAGTTTGGGGTTTAAGAGTTAGGAATTTGTATAGCCAAGGTAGAAGAACCTCAAGGGCTAGGCAGTATTTTCTTTAAGTCGATGTAAGTGAAATCAATGATTAAAATTAATAGAAACACATCTTTTGGATTTTGAGCCTTGTGTCTTTTTAATTTATGCCTTATGATTTAATTATGTGGTTATTCTCTTGCCTTGAATGTTTTAAGTTTTATTTTCTTTAGTTTTTTTTAGTTTGATATTTGCTAGGGCCTAGCAAAGACTAAGTTGGGGTGTGTTGAGATTTCAACATTGCAGTGTTAAGCTTTAATTTCCATGTTATAGGCATGTTAAATGTAAATATGAAAATTAAGCATTGATTTAATAGCAAGAAAAAAATTGGGATGAAGTTGCTCGAGAAAAGATGAAGTCGAGTCCTTCAAGATCAATTTTGGAAGAAAAATTGAAGTTCTACCGATAGTAGAACCATGTTCTATTGGTAGAAAAACTCACAGGACTTTGCACTTTTTTAATAGAGAAGTCCTACCGGTAGAATGAACATGTTCTACTGGTAGAAAATGTTACAATACTTTTGTTAGTGAAGTCCTATCGGATGTTTTACCGGTAACAAAAACCATAGCACTTTCATAAGTTTTATCAGACAAATGTTCGACCGGTAGGTCGAGCCAAAAAAGGAGTTTCTACTGGTAGTTGGATTCTATTCTACCGATAGGTCGCAACATATTTTCATGAAAAACTTAACTAAAGATCAGATCATGCCAAATATTTCAAGGATTCTCAATCAATACGAATAAGAGATAATTTTTGGAAAGATAATTATCAAAGATCTAAAGATTCTCCTTCCAATCATAATAAATATAAGACCATTTGGGGAAGACAGAGAGAATGTTTTGAAGTTTTTGGAGTTTTCGTCTATTTTATTATTTAGAAAATGTTAGGGTTTTCTTTAGAGTTCTAGCTACTGTTCTTTACTACTAATTTTTTTTTTTTAATTGTTCTAGCAATCTTACATTCAATTTTCTTTAATTTCAGAGTTTTTTTTATTTAAATTCAGTTTCTCAATACAAGTAATTACTTTCAAGTCAATTTCTACTTACATGAATTCAAATGTCTTCTTTAATTTCCTATGTTATTTACATTACCATGAGTGAGTAGTCTTTCTCTGGATAATCTAAAAAAGGATTCCCATCCTATGAATTAGGGTTACACTCTAAACTAGAGTTTTAATGTTTATGTGATTGTTTGATTAAAGTTGTGTTTTTGAAAACCTATTTGGTTTACATACTCCCCGATTCCCCTTATACAATTGATTTTGGTAGAGGTAATTAGTGGTGTTTTCTACAACCAATAGAGTACTAATTTTTTCATCATAAACTATGTCTCAGTTACTACTTTTGATTATTTTCCAAATGTTTAGTTGAAAATCATTCGTTTGTACTAGTTTGAATACGAAAACAGATGAGTTATAAGTGGGATGAATTCTAAAAACTGTCTATTTTTTCAATTATTGAATTTCATTTTTATTAATGATTAATCTCAGAATTTTTTCTTTTTATTTTTCATCACCTTAGATTCCAAATCTTTCCCTTGGGAGACCTTGAAATTTTTGTTCGAGTTACTACAAGATACTATTCTCTTACGTCTGGGAGCTTTCATGAAAATATAATCCATTGGAGAGCAAGCAAGCTTCATGTGTTGATATCTCACCTGCCATTTGTTTGGCTGGCGAAGAAGAGGAGACCCCTTGATCTACAACTTCTATTTGTTGCTTGTGTTTCTTCCTCTAGGATGAATCCTCCCTAGAAGTAGGATAGACAAAAGGTTCTGTTACAATATGTCCCTCAGAGGTGAAAGAAAATCCAGAGGGATAGATTACATATGTTGTTGCTTGGAGTTCACTGAGTAAGTACAAGGGCATAAAGGACAGGTCATTGGGCTTTCCGTTGGTAAAATTTATCCTAGATATATAACCACCTGAGTGGTCATTAAATATCAAAGCTGAAATTTTTTGCCACCAATTGACAAAGAAGGGAGAGACAGGTGGTTCCCCATGAAGGAGTTCAAAGTGAAAAACTTTCAAGGCTTTGTTGTAAGATGAAGAAATAAGTTGAACAATGTGAGGATCTGGGAGCCTAACCCTTGTGTTGGCATGCTCATCAACAAGAGGGTACATGAAAGGCATAGGGATACTTTGGGAAAAGCCAAACTGTCTAGCTATCTGGTCAGGGAAGTAGGACTTGAAGCCATAGCAGGTGTATTTTGAATCATAGATCGCGCCACCCACATAAAGGTAGTGGGGTAGAAGGACACTTCCCTAGGAATTATGGAAAGAAGTGGCTTGCTCATCATAAAAATCGTTGGAGCCACCAAGAAATGTTCTAAGATGACAAGAGGAGTAAAGACATTCAGAGAAAGACAGGAAGAGAGAGGGCTATATGCTAAACTTCAAATCATGAAATGCCTTAAAATAAAAATCGAAGTCTTTGACCAGAGATGAAGACATTGACATAAGAAAGTAATGGGCATAATTGAGAGGGTGAAACTTTGGAAAAGAGAGGTACTTGATGGCCTAAGTCTCAAGGAAGTGGGCATATAGCCATGCTTGGAATAGCCAAAAAGGGCATCCACATAGATCGTTGTCCATGTTGTAATAGTCAGTTGTGAGCTTGAGGTAAGGGACACAAATGAGGAAACGACAAAAGCCAATAAAAAAGGAAAACAACATGTTCCTCATAGGAAAAAGGGACCAGAGTTTGGCCTATAAAAGAAGGTGAGGTGATCAGAATAGTTGAAGTTAGTAGGAATGTCTATCAAAATTCAGCCAGGTTTTAGATTTGCAGTTACTTCAATCCCATTCGACGAGAGCCCAGTTAGGGGTACGACATCGAGGATTGAATGGGACATCATGCCAAGAGGAAGAGTATGGCATTGTAGGATTTTGACCAGAAACGACTAGTTGCACCTATAAGCCAGCGATTCATGTATAATGGGCAAGTGGAGAACTTGACTTGCTCATAAATCCTTTGTTCTTTCCACTTTTTAGAGAACTGTACTTCCATTCATTCCACCCAATCAAACCATTGTTGGTCCGAGCTAACCCAAGTTTTCAAGGGGGTGAGCCCTTAATCCCAATGCTTCCATCAAAGTTGAGAATAATGAAGAGTTAGGAATTCTCCATGCAACGTGAAGTAATGCTCTGATAATGCTGGGAACATGTTGAACTTAAAGGTAGGGCCTAGGGCAAAGTTGGAATCTAAATCTTTAGAGGGGATTAGAATTCGATCATCAACTAGGTCTTGAATGGCATATTGAAGGTCAACAGAGAATTAAAGGACATGTGGTGTGTTTGAAGTAGGGACAACAATAATGACTCGAACTTCTTTCTACTTAGACGCCATTGAAGATCAAGGAAAGATTCAGATTTGAAGATAAGCCAAGGAGAAACCGTCAAGGGTAAATTAGAATGGGTGAGGTTTTGGGTAAATAAAAATAGTGATTGTGCCTTTTAAATAATGGTTTAGGGGCCTTTGGTAGTTACTAATTGTTCACTTACCAGTTTGAACGAAGTGAATCAACCACTAAAAGTTATCTTAAATAAATACTGAAAGAAGAACAACGGATGTGATTATTCATTTACTTGGGTTAATTACAAGATAAACCAAAATTAAATGAAGGGGCAGTGTTTGGACTTAAAATATAAAATTATAAGAATATTTGATGCATTGATAGTTTGCAAGTCTAAAGACATTAAAGGATTGCTACATGTCAGAATCTGAAGAAGATGTGGGAAATGATCAGTCATGACCTTGTTTAAAAGAAGAGAATAAATGTCTTGAAGTTACAGATCAATCAACCGTCGATAGAAAGAGAAACTATCAAAGAAAGTGGTGATAAAAGACGGACAAGAAGGAAGGGAAAGAACAACTTAAACGCCCCGCAACACTCACGATCAGGGCATTTAGGAGTAGTGTTAAAGTTAGTTTTAGGGAGTAGTTAGTGCTATAATCAAATGTTGTTAATTCAGTTTCTCTATAACTAAAACTAGTTCAATTGGATTAATAAAAGAATTTACTTTTATTAATTCGACGTTCCATGTGTTCATTGCTTTAAAATTTCATCTAAGGAAGTCTTGAAAGAAGACAATTAAAGTCATCTACAAGCAATCACCTGAGAATTTTATGTCAATTGAGACATTATGTAGATCGCAACATATTTTGGAGTAAGGCTATGCCTTGAAGTATGGTCTACTATTTTTAATGCCTATTAAATTTATAAAGTGTCTAAAAAGTTTAATTAACTTTGAAATTCTTTGTGTTTTTCTTAATCTACTATGATACTGAACATAATTTTATAATGATTATATCTTTTAGAATACTTATTACTATTATTTTTTATTTTCAATTATACGACCGATCTAATCAGCTTACCTAACAGTTGAACTAGTGAATTATTAATTCAATTCCTCTTACAGTTCGATATCTAGTCCAGTTCTGATAATTATTGTAAAAACATCCACAATTAAAAGTGATAAATTTATTTTTTATGAACCACCCACACAAATTATAGAACCACCTATTAATATAATAAAATTTAACGGTACCATACCAGAATTTTGTTTTCGTCGCCATAGTGAAGTCCGATATGCTTTTTGCGAACTCAGTCAGTGATACTTGGAAAAATCCACGTGCCGTACTACCATAGACACGTACCAAAATACTACCTACCAGAGGCGCCAATTATCGATATTGCCATTGAAATATCGGAACTTCTCCCGATAAATTTGGTTTGCTTTGCTTAAGCCGATACTTTGCCTTTTTTGTGGTTATTTTCGCGATAAATATGAGAACAAAAGGCCTGTTATTTGGATCCGTTGGTGTCCAAAATCCAAGACAAATTTCGTTGGATAGCACTTTAGTTATTTTTCTTTAAGTATAAAAATGTTTGATTATTATCTAGCAAAAGTGAGTTAGATTTGTGATATTGTTGTACATGTGACAGAAGTCAGAGGAAGTGAGTAAGTTGCCACACGAAGAAAATAAAAAATGACTAAAGACAAATGTTATAAAAATGAAGCAAGTAAAAAAGTTTAAAAAAACATTTTACGTCATCATATTTAAGACGAACATGAAGTCGAAAATAATACTAACAATTAACACGAATGAGAGAACAACTTACTAAAAGTATAAAAAGCTTTTACTGGTCAAAATATATTCTGGCCAACTACTTTTAATCACAAATTTTCTCCCGACTCTCTCAATGCTCTACTTTCATGGTTGTTATCAAGACCTTCTTCAACCTCGACGACCATGCTGGAGAGTTAGGTGATCACCGGAGACATCATGACAGATCGCCCTTCTTCTAGAGCTATTGCAAATCTGAACAGTCTATTTCGAATAGGTATGAACTAGTCATGTCTTTAATTTTTCAGCTTCTATTTCGTTTGATTTGTCTGAGATTTGTGTATTTTGTGGAACATAAGTTGAGAGTGAGATCCTTCACAAGCATCAGTCACAAACAATTAGCTAGGAATTAGTTATGCTTAGCTGGTATTTTAATTAGTTAGCTAGATTTTTGTTAAGTCGGTAAGGTGCTCTCTATAAATAGAAGATGATGTAAACAGATTCAGTATTTAATAAGAACAGAGATCATTCTCTTTCTCTCATCTCTCTCTCTCTCTCTCTCTCTCTGAGTTTCATTCTTTCTTCAAGTTTAAAATGGTATCAAAGCTTCTTTAAAGCTTATTCTATGTCAAATCCTTTGTAACAATGGTGATTGATTCAACAACATCCTTCGCTTCAAATTCAAGTCCCATAGAAGATCCTTCAAGCTCCTTCATTCACCATGGAGACAGTCCAGGAGCTCTGCTAGTTTCTCAGACACTGAATCGGAGAAAATTACAATTCGTGGAGTAGATCTATGTTTATGGCATTGAGTGCCAAGAACAAAGTAGGTTTCATTGATGGAACAACTTCCAAGCCTACAGATCTGACTAATCCACTTCACAGTTCTGGATTTGGTGTAACAATATGGTGATCTCATGGATTTTGAATATTCTTTCGAAGTAGCTTGCAAAAAGGGTTCTATATTTAAATTCAGCCAAGGAAATTTGGGATGAATTTAAAAAGTGCTCACAGACGAATGGACCTAGAATCTTCCAATTGTAGAAATCTATTTCTGCTTTAGCTCAAGATCAACTTTCAGTTAGTTCGTATTATACTCGCCTCAAAGGACTTTGTTATATCGCCTTTTACCTATTTGTTCTTGTAGAGCTTTGAAGAAACTTGTTGAAATTTAGGGATAAGACTGTGTCATTCAATTCTTGGTGGGATTGAATGATAACTATAATTAGATGCGTAGTCAGATCCTTCTTCAAGATCCTCTTCCTTCAATCAATAAGGTGTTTTCCTTAATCCTTCAAGAAGAAAGGCAATGAGAGAGTACCATTCCTGTTTCTCCTAGCATTGAATCTACTACTCTCTTCAGCAAATCAAGCTCCTCGTATTAACAAAAAAAAATGGTACGACCTTCAATTCAAACAAATCTAGGCCAACTTGTACTCACTGTGGTATAACTGGTCACACTATTGATAAATGTTACAAGTTACATGGATATCCACCTGGGTCCAAATTCACAAAAAGAAAATGAAATAAAAATTCAAAAAATCAAGTGTCTAGCCAAGCTAGTTGGGAGCCTTCACCATCATGTAAGAAAGTTGCTTCATTCTCGCAGCAATCAATCACTCAAGACCAAATTCAGCAATTGCTCAATCTCTTGAAGGTTAAATCAAATAGATAGTTCTCGAAATGATTCATTATTGAATTTCTGATGCAATGAAATTGTATCTCTCTTTATTATGTCCTCTCCACATTCATCAAATTCCTCTGTGTCATACAGTAAGATTCCTTGGGTAATAGACACTGGTGAAACTGATCACATAGTGCGCTCAGTTGATTATCTCAGTTTTGTTGTTTCTATGCCTAACTCATTAATGAAATTACCAAATGGAAACACTATTTCAGTAAGTCAGATTGGAACAGTCAACCTCTCGAACAGAATAATTCTGCTTAATGTTCTATGTGTTCCATCTTTTACTTTTAACCTTCTCTTTACCAACAAGCTTACTCATCAAATATCTTGCTGCTTCTTATTTTTATTTGGACATTGTTTTATTCAGGACTTGTTAACATGGAAGACGATTAGGATGGGTGAAGAGAGAAGTTGCCTGTATTTCTTCTTATCTAAACCAACTACAAAGTCTTCATCAATTGTTTCATCTATTCAGAATTCTCCTGAAGTTCTTAACAACTTGTGGCACTATAGACTAGGACATTTATCTTTCCAAAGATTACAATTGTTTTACTAACATATAACTATAATTTCTGTTTATGATTCTGATGATTGTAATATCTATCATTATGCTAAACAGAATAGACTAACCTTTCTTACTAGTCACACTGTTTCAGTAATTCCTTTTGAATTGATACATTACGACATATGGGGTCCTTTTTCCACTCTTTCTTTGAATGGCTCTTCATATTTTTTTAACAATTGTAGATGATTTTTAAAAATGCAGTTGGGTGTATTTGATGAAATCAAAATCAGACACAAGGCCCTTGATTGAATCCTTTCTTGCTTTAGCCAAAACTCAGTTTAATAGAACCATTAAGACCATTAGATCTGATATTGGTTTTGAATTTGCTATGTATTCTTTCTTTGCTTCACAAGTTGTCATTTATCAAAATAGTTGTGTTGATATTCCTCAACAAAATGAGATAGTAGAGAGAAAACATCAACATCTGTTTAAAGTAGCTAGAGCTCTTAGGTTTCAGGCCAACCTCCCTCTTTCTTTTTGGGGTGATTGTGTTTTGACTGCAACCTTTTTGATCAATCATATTCCTTCTCATCGTCTTGCTGGGAAATCTCCTTACGAGCTTTTGTTTTCTAGAAAACCAAACTATTCTCACTTGAAAGTGTTTGGGTGTTTGTGCTATGCATCCATTCTTTCTCACAACAGGACCAAATTTGATTCCAGGGCTAGACAATGTGTGCTTATTGGTTATTCTACCACTGCCAAAGCCTATAAGCTGTATGAATTAAAGACACAACTTGTTCATTCTAGAGATGTTATTTTTCATGAACATCTACTTCGTATTTCCAATATTCCTTCTCATTCATCTTCTTCTTTTGCAGACTCTATAGTTTTTCCTACACACATTCCTGATACTGCTTCTAATCCTCATCTTCCATCTCCTAATTCTTTTTTCACACCTTCTTCATCCTCGTCTTTTGAGGATACTGATATTCCTACCTCATATCCTTATAACACTACTGCTGTTATACAGTCCACTAGAACTAGAAAAACCCAAGGTTACTTACAAGACTATTATTGTTAGAACATTTATTCTCATCCATCCACTTCTCCTTTTATGGTTTCAGTTCCCAAGACATTAGGTACAATTCACAGTATTTTTGCTTTCCTTTCTTATACTAAACATTCTCCATCTCACAAGATTTATAGTTTAGCCATTTCATCCAATTATGAACCTCATTTTTCCATGAAGCTATTTAGTCTCCTCGTTGGTATGAGGTCATGAATGCTGAAATCCAAGCACTTGAGGCCGATATCACTTGGGACTGTTACTCCTCTTCCTTCTAGTATTACTCCCATTGGATGTAAATGGGTTTATAAGATAAAGTATAAAGCTGATGGCACTATTGAACGTTAAAAGGCCAGACTTGCTGCTAAAGGATATGCACAGAGAGAGGGCTTAGATTATCTTGAGACTTTTTCCCCAATGGCCAAATTTATTACTATAAAGTGTTTCTTAGCTCTTACTACAATAACAGGCTGGTATTTATTTCAAATGGATGTACATAAAGCATTTTTTGCATGGAGATCCCAATGAAGAGCTGTACATAAGTCTTCCTCCTGGATTTGTTATGTAAGAATCTCATCAAGTTTGCTGTTTAAATAAATCCTTTTATGGCTTAATACAAGCTTCTAGGTAATGGTTTGTCAAACTCTCCACTATTATTATAGGGTATGGTTTCACACAATCCAAAGTTGATTATTCTTTGTTCATCAAGAGCACTTCTACATCCTTCATTACTATGCTAGTTTATGTTTGATGGCATAGTCATAGCCACTGATGATCCATTTGCTGCAGCTGATCTTAAAGCTTTTCTGCATAGTCAATTTCATATCAAGGATCTTGGCACTTTGAAGTATTTTTTAGGCCTTGAAGTTGCTAGACCATCCACATGCATTTTTGTTTGTCAATACAAATTTTCTCTTGAAATTCTTTAAGATTCTGGTTTCCTTGATGCTAGACCAGCAAAATATCCAATGGAACAACATCTGAAGCTTGATCAACATACAGGAGTAGAGCTTGAAGATGCTTCTATTTATAGAAGGTTAATTAGGAAGGTTACTTTATCTCACTCCGACTCAACCTGATTTAGCATATGCTATCCAAGTTCTTAGCCAACTTGGCCACTCCAAGACAGTCTCATATGGATGTAACCCATAGAATCCTTCATTATTTGAAAACCATACCAGCATAGGGTTTGTTCTTCTCTGTTTCATCTAATCTGCACCACAAAGCTTTCTATGATGTTGATTGATCTGGCTGCCCTAACACCAAACGTTCTTCTCTCCTTCTTTCTATTTTATTAATGAAGTTCACTGACCATCGTCCTCGTCTTCAAAATAGAATAGGTGACATTGACCGAACCACTCTATATGCTTGTGTGGATTTTATCTTTATATTTATTGTATTTATTATCTATATTAATTACTCGACAGGTGGTGCATAAATCTACTTTTATAAATCATCAAGTTGTGTCATATATAAAATATGTTTAAATATGTTCATGTCGTCGAATTCATATGTTGCTGCCACATGGTATACATATGGTGCTGCCATAAGGTATAGGTCATTAAGGCCATTGCCTAGGACCCTCAAATGGGAAAAAAACTTTGTGGCCCCTAAATATAATTTTGAATAAAATTATTGGATTTAATTTGAGAATTTAATACATTTTAATTATTAGATGAGGAATGGGTGTTAGTATGGAATAAAATTAACTATCATTCTAATGACCATGGTGCATTAGGTTTTGCAAATTAGATCCCTAAGATAAGTACAAGTTGGATTATTGAAAAAAAAAATTAGAATCTTTCTCAAATTTTTTTTTTAATTTCTCTAGGTCAAATTTGAGGTCATATTTTATTTAGGTTAGATTTTTGCTTAAGTATTTTTTATAGCATAAAAAATAACCATAAAACAAATGAAGTAGGAGTATCTCACTATCCAAATCTAATTGTAACTATGATTGCCTTGCTAATTTTTTTATTTAAATATAGCAATGGCTTTCTCCAATTTTTAACTATGCCTCATTTTTCTATGACCATCCAATTTACAAAAATTACTATTTTTACATTTATTCAAAAAAAATTATTTTGTTATCCAAACTAAATTTCATTTTTTTTCTTTATTTTCAACATATAACAAGTTTAATTTCATTTTGTTGCAGGATTCAATGTCGGTTATTTGCATGTACAAATCTTAAATTCAAAATTTTAATTAAAATTTTTGCATCTTAAAAAATAATAAAAATTAATTTTTAAATGAGCACATTTTGATATAATAGATATTAATTGGGCTTCATTTAATACTTTTGCCCAAGGCCCCCATTTGTGTCAAGCTGCCCTTGGATTCGTATCTACTCAAGTGTAATGGGTTCATCCATTTATCATGTCGTGTCGTCTATATGTTTAACTGTGTTCATGTTGTTACTTAAACAGATTTGTGTAGGCTTAGGTGTAATTGGTCAATCTTTTATTCATGTCGTATCGTGTATAAAACATGTTCAACCGCATTCGTGTCGTGCTTAATCGAATTCTAGTTGATTCATTTATTTGATAGATTTTGAAGCTCCATCTATTTATCTCTAAACCCGTTAAATCCATATTAATTTTGGTTTAATTTTAAGCTTATAAGCTTAAAATAACATAACCATAAGCACAAATTATCCTCACTTTTACTAGGGTGTGTGGGTTAATATAAGGGGTAAATGAGTTACAAGGGAGTTAAAAGCGTAAAAAATTACCTCCTCAACTCGAATTCCAATCAAGGAATCCATCCCATGCGGATAAGGTAATCAATTTCTTTAGCCAATGACTCGTATGAGAGGGTTGGAAGGTAAGAAAGTGTCTCGAACTTCTTCTTCCCTTCCGGTTGCCACACCTGCAATCGCAAAATTTAGAGTCAGTTAGTCCACAGATTTAGGCATGTTTGGTTCAAAAACAAAGAAAGGATGAGATTTGATTCTCATCAAATCCATACAAATGGTATATTCGTAAGAGTAATATTTAATCTTATCTTTTGCGTGGAACAAGTTTAGAACAAGATTGAAATAAGATATAATCTATAATTATAATACCAAATTTATGTTTGGATTAAGTAATAGTATATGGTATTAAATTAAAAATTATAAAATAAATATTGAGAGCTAGAGTATGAATTATGCGTAACTATAGACATTAAAAAATTAACAAATTAATTTCTATAATTCGACCCAAACTAATTAAATAAATTAAACTGTGTTGTAACTAAATTCCATAAACCCAAATAAGACAAACCAAATAGAATTGAGTTGAACCTAAATTCCACAACCCAAAAAATACAAACTCAAATTTAATTAATTAGGCTTGTAAAATTAAATTGTGTTGAACCTAAAGCTCAAATAACATAAATCAATAACAGCCAATATATTTAAATAAGGGGAAATTGGGTGTGGGTAACTTTTTTAGGTCTTATTTGAATATAAGTTCCCCGTTTTAATAGGTAAGCAGTTAAGTCCAAAATAAGCATAAAAAATTGTAAGGAAGTACTATTTTCAGTTTTTTTTTTTAATATTAGCTAATTATCCCTACCTTAATTTATTCACAACTAATATGGAAATATTTGAAGAGATTCTTTATAGCATTATTGTGATATATATAATCGTGTGAATTTTAAAATACTGATATCAATTTATTTGACATTATTCTTTTAAACCAAAAGTTTTTCTTCATTTCAGTTTAATAAACTTTTCGTTTTACAAAGAATTCAGTAAATTCTTTTCTTTTCTTTTCTTTTTTGTAGCGAGATTTTGGCTCCTTCTTCAACTAGACAAGTTAGTTTCATAGTTTTTTTTTTTTAAAAAAAAATTATGAATTAGATTCTTTTTTAAAATAATATAACAACATAAAAAAATAATGTGACAAGGTACTCAAAAACAATATAACAAAACAATGTGACAAGTTACTCAAAAATAATATGACAACATATTAAAAAAATGTGACAATGTACTCAAAATAATGTAATAACATATTAAACAATGTGACAAGTTACTCAAAAATAATGTAACAATATAAAAAAATAATGTGACAAGTTACTCAAAAATAATGTGATAATATATTAAAAAAATGGGACAAGATAGTTTTTATATAAGAGTTGTATATAAATACTAGCAATGCACCACGTGCATTGCATGTGACTAATTTTTTTTTAAAAAATTAATAAATAATTATTTAGTATATGTACTTGAATTAAATATCATCTCAATTTTAACAAACTTATTTTTTCATTGCTCATGCTCCATTATAGAATTTTTGAAAATTTTGTATATTTTCAAGATTGGTTATTCTAACTTTATGAAAATGATAAAAAAAATAATAATTAAATAAATAATTAAATTTCTATTTTTTTTCTATAATTTTGTAGTTGAAAGTATTTTTTAGTGATGTTTGAAAATTAAATTTTTTAAAATTAATTTGATTAAGATTTCACTTATAAATTATTGAACAAAAAAAATAATTATTAATATATCAATCGTATTGGAACCTTATTATTTTTAGGATTAGTTAAATTAATTGAGATAAATTTAATATACAATACTATAATATATATTATAAAATATATTAAAACTTAAAAAAAAAAAACAAGTTTTCACATAAAATCTTAACACAATTTAAAAAGTTTACTACAACTAGAAAATCATATAAAACTATATATACATTATTTTTTTCATAAAAATAAAATAGTTTTGATGAAAAATAAAATATACATATGTAGTCATAATATTATCTTTATAAATGAGATGAGTGATATTATATTAATGGAGTTTTTGATGGTTTTTTTTTAATATTTTATTAAAACTTATAATAATCATATATTTTTTAAGAGTAATATAATCAATCAAAAAGTTTCATAAAAATTAACATTTAAAAATAGAGAATAAATAATTAAAAAATTAATTTGATTAAGATTTCAATTATAAATTATCTAATAAAATAAAAATAATTATCAATATATGGAAACTTACTGTATTTAAGATTATCTAGGTCAATTGGGATAAAATTTAATATACAATGCTATAATATATATTATAAAGTATATTAATTTTTTTTTAAAAATCAAGTTTTCACATAAAATTTTAACACAGACCGAAAAGTTTATTGTAACTAAAAATTATGTAAAAGTATAATACATTATTTTCTATTTTAAAAATGAAAGGATTAAACATTTTGATGAAAAATAAAATATACATATATAATCATAATATTATCTTTATAAATGAGGTTAGTAATACTATATTGATAAAATTTTTGAAGGTTTTGTAAAAACTTATAATGACATATATTTTTTTAAGTAATATAATCAATCAAAAAATTTTATAAAAATTAAAATTTATTCATAGGAAATATATAATTGAAAGTGATCTTAGATGTAATTTAGAGATTTAAATATATAAGGATATGATGGTAATTTAGATATTAAGTGTAGAATAATAGAGTGACCTTTTTAATTCTTTATAAGGGTAAAATATTGAATTAAAAGTTTTTCATGTTAAGGTACTTTTATTAATAGTATAGATATATATAGAGAGAAAGAGAGAGTGAGTGAGTGAGAGAGAGAGAGAGATAAATAGTTCTTAGTTTAGAAAGAATCTAAAATCAAGGAATTTTGATAGAAATAGTTCTAACATAAGAAAACCCTAAAATTTAAGAGTTTTAGGTAGCAATAATCTTAGTTTGGGAAGATTTAAAATTAAGAAATTTAAAATTTATTTAAGTTTTGAATTACCTGTGTGTGTGTGTGTGTGTGTGTGTGTGTGTGTATATATATATGTAAAAATGTGTTTTAGAGTTATACCTAGTTTTCATGATTTGAGTGATATTGATCACAATTTTGTTGGCATTGATTCAGGAATCGTAAGAAATCGATGCTTGAAGGGGTACTGACATTTTGATTTCTTGATAATTAGACGAATACTTCAGATTTTATGGAAAAAAGAGAATTTTTACACCAAAAGTAGAGACCTTTCTCTCAAATAGAGTTAAAAAAAGACACCAACTTCCAAAGTTATTTTAAATAAATATGGGTGGCTCATTACCTAAAACCTATATAAGGGTATTCAGGTAAAATACCTTTATATAGATAACTACTCCTAACACTATAAATAGAGGTCTTGAAGAGGACAAGGGGGAAGCCAAGAAAAGAAAGTCAAACAGGAGGCCAAGAAGGAAGAAGAATAGAAGCCAAAGAGGAAAAAAGATCAAGAAAACTTTACTCGAGTCCATATTAGGAGGAGAAGGAAGATCAGTAATGAAGCTCTGCTGGAGTCTACCTCCACTTGAGGTCTTGCAAATCTATTTCTAAGGAGAAGAGCAAACCAACAAGGTCCTTATTCAAGAAATTCAAATTATCTTCAAGTCATTCAACACAAAGAACGGCGAAAAGATCCAACATAGCCATTATCAAATTGAAGAACAAGAACCACGTCAATTCGACCCTCGTTTTCAACAAATCCACCAAGTCACAAATTGAAGGCCGAGGATCACACTGATCAAACCCTCATCTTCACCAAATCCACCAAAAGTATCAACGAATTGAAAAACGACAACCACGCTGGTCTAACCCTTGTCATCAAATTCACCAAATCTATTAAAATCAAAAATCGAGAAACACGTCAATTAGGCCTTCGTTATCATCAAACTCATTGAGAATCGAAGGATAGTACATGAAAGAAGTACGCCAAAGAGAGTCTGTACTATTTCTTCTACTTAAAATTAATTAAATTGACTATTATAATTTGATCTTATTTTGTGTTAATTTATGTACAGAATTTGTTGTTACAACAACTTTTAAACGAAGATATTGATCTAGGTTGTAAGAGTAATAAGATCATTGTATTTTTAATATTTGTTAAAAATAATATTACCTACCACATTGGTATTAACTAATACCTAATATTCGATGTTAAATGACAATAATAAACCAGCTCAAAATTAATGAGAAATTCATATCGGGTCGCTATACCCAATGCTAACTTGGTATTACATCATTACCATGTTAATTTAGTTCAATCCAATCTCTTAATAGCTAAATCAAACATGCCCTTACTGACTATTTTTCTTCAGTGTAAAGAGTCTAACATCTAAATTTTTTGCAAGTCAAAATAGCCTAGCGGCTGGTTGGCGTAACTGGAGAACGAGTTAAAAACTTTATAGTTTGGGGGATAGAGAGTGTTTTATTGATTTTGCTTCAATTCAATTTGTTCACCAATAATACTACTTGTTCCTAACTTTGGAACATAATTCATTAAAGTTATTAGATTTTTAATGGACTTTATTCAATGTTTTGACTAACTGACAATCCAATGACTATAATAAATTAAATGTTCATAATAAATTTCCAAATTAGGTCTAGACCAACTCATGAATTCGCAAAAAAAAAAAATGCTATGTTACTGAATTAAGTTTCTGATTTGGTCTTCAAACTGAGTCCTATAACATTCTGACCTCATAAAGAATTAAGAACAATTCTAATTTAATTTGATGATCTAATTATTCATAACCAGACGATAGATCCCAGTATTTGTGAAGACCCTCAGTCAATCTAATGGTTATGAGGTGTCAAATGAGTAAGTTGGGTTTGTTTGAAAAAACCTTAACTATTGAAATTTTGAAAGTTTGGTGGTAATATATGACTCTACTTTATTTAAATAAAATTATTTATTATTTATTTTTTATCCATTTTGACTCTATTTTTAATTCAAAAATGTAATTTAAAAAATATTAAGTTAAAAACATTTTAATTGAAATTGTATATATACTTAAAAAAAAAAAGGCCTGCTCAACAAGCCCGCCCAACAGGCCCGGCCAATGAGTGGCAGGCTGGGCTCCTATTCAAAGCCCAACCTGGCCGGCCAATAACTCGCCTAGATATGGGCTTGGGCTTACACTACCCAAGCCCAACCCAAAAAAAAAAATTTGTGAGCCTAACTCATAGACACCCCTAAATTAGATCATCAAATTAATTCTAAATAATATTATTGAACAATTAAACTACTTTTGGGCTAAATATTTATTGATTTTGCATCAAATTAACTCCTTTTTGTTTACTGCTTACCAGCACGCATTGGACTTTTCCACCATTGCTAGGGAGAGAAGTAATGCCACCATTAGGCTTTCGGGTCACCGGAAAAGCTGAAGTAGATTTTAGACCACTGAAGGGTGCCACCATGCTAGCTTGAGCAGGGGCGGCAGCCCGGCTGACCACAGCGGCGGAAGATATCACGGAGGAAACCATTTCTTGCTCTTCTTTCCTTGCGAACTTTGCTCTATTGCCCTTGGTATATATAATGATGTAAACTTATTCTATTGCATCAAACGGACTAAGTTGAACTTACCTGATCTTAATCAAATTAAGATAGTTGGTTCATGTTGTGATGACATTACACACTAAATATATTGAATGCAACGGTAATACCATGTCACCATTGATAACATCATATCACCTACTAATAATAAAATCTCAAATGAAAAAGGTGAACCACATTTAAATTACATGGCAGGAGGGTGATAATTTATTTACTTACATGGCAGGTTAGTTATTGATTTTTGTAGGATCCATGTACTTATTTGTTTTAGTACTATTAGTTGATGATACCACATTAGCTTGAAACGTAATATCACTATCATAATGTATATCTTTTTCACAAAGGTGGAAAATCTTTGGATCTAGCCTTATCATTAAGCTCCACCATCATGCTGCCACGTGGAGGAAGGTAAAATCTGTAGGACTTAGAAGGCCATTCCTTCTTCAGAAACCATCCCAGTTTTTCAGAAGGTTTATGCATTTTTCCTCTTTTGGTGCCAAACTATGAATAAACCCTTTTAACCCCAACCCCCAAAAAAAAAAAAAAATATAAAAAAGAAAAGAAAAAGTCTCTAAACATTTTGTGCTTGTGAGGGGAAAATGTTGCACGAATAAGATCCACATCATTATCCTAATTACGTAGAAAATTCAAAAAATTAAAGAAGGATGTGACGGAAAAAACTAGGACTTGACTACATCGAGAGGGGAAGGTCAAGTTTCTAGCTTATCATATTCAATATTTTGGCTATAATTTTATACTCTCAATAAAAGGCAATATAGGTCCATCGTAGCTTTAATACTTGTTACAATGGGCTTTATGGACCAAATTGTACTTGAGTAAATCCATTCTGAAGGCCAGTGCTGAACTAGGATCAGCTCGATTCCAGCTAAAATTAAAGTGACGTTGTTTCACTCAAAAATAGTAAAATTTGAGGGTGACACATGAAGGTAATCCGATAATCATGAAAGAGTGTGTGAGAGTCTATACTTGACAGGGTTATTAAAGAAGTGAGACTCTAAGAATCCCGAAAAAAGGAGAAATGTGACATCATGTACCGTCAATTAGAAATGGTTTAGTGCACGTCTACACATCTCGAGGGAAAATGTCATGATTATAGTCTTTGTCAAAAAAGTTAGCTCCAACAGTTGAAGGTCATCCCTATAAATAACAACGGCAAGACTACAGAGAAAGGATCCACAATAAAACACAACAAACTTTACACAAAGCCACCATCTCTCCTACTTACTTGTTTTTACTTCCCAACAACTTAACTTTTTTATGTAATTCGTCACTCTGGTGATCTTTACCGTTTTCATTTAATGTTAGGTACAGTACTCTTTACATCTTCCAAGTTTACCTTATTTTCTACCTTACATTCCAACTTTATTTCTAAATTCTAGCCCATTACGTTGCTAGTTGAAAAATTATTTAAAGTCCTTGATCTCGAAGACATAGAAAAGAACTCCGAGATAGTAATACTCCTCGTTAGAATTGTCTGAATAGTCACAATTTTAAAATCTCACATTGGCTCGAATAGGTAAGATCGTACGTATTTGAATCTTAAGTCATATCAGAATTTGGCACACCTGAAATCTAAACATATGTCAAACATATTTTTTGGCACGCCCATTTAGACCCCGAGTAATTACATGGCGAACACCCGCAAAAAAGCCAAAATTGGCATATCAGAAGTGTCTCTAGTGCATAAGGCTGTTAAAGAGACCAGGTTTGACATCCCCAACCTACAGGAAGAGTTACTTCTGCTTTGGGGGGGAGGGCAAAAGAATCAAGAGTCTAACTCAGAACCAGAGGCTTCAATTAAGGCTTTGTCACAAGAAGTCTCCCAACAAGTTTTCGAGATCATCAATGGCCTGGTGGACTTTATTAGAGAAGAATCTGGTTGCACCAGATAGGCATTTGGAGTGGCTAGTCGATAGTTTAAATCGTTCAAAGGCGCAAGGTAGCCACTATTTCCCCCCTACACAAGCAACACTAGCGGAGGAACCACAATCAGTGTTTCCTTTACGCATGCCGCTCCCGAGGGCGCAACAAACCAGGAATGGACTCTCACGAAATAATAATCCTCTTTTTTAGGAGGATATGGTCCCTAATCCCGAGTTTGGGGGGCAAAGAAGGAAGCTACCAATTGTTCCACCAACGACGCCCTAGGTGTTCATGAACCAGGACTAGCTAGACGAAATTATCTAGGAACACATAGGCCCAGTCGTGAAGCACGTAACCAAGCCAACATATAGAAAACCATACCCCGATTGGGTGAATAGGAAAAATGAGTATCCTCGAAGATATAAGGTCCCGGTGTTTGCAACCTTCTTGGGGGAAGACAGTTAGTCGACCATGGAGCATATCGGCCATTTTATTGTACAATACGGTGAAACAAGGACTAAAGATTTTTTGAAGTTAAGGATATTTGCTAATTCCCTAACAAAGACAACCTTCAGATGCTACATTAACTTGTCGCCTAACTCCATGTTAGGCTGATAACAACTCGAAGACAAGTTTCATGCTCAGTTCTACTACACTGAGCCGAAAGTGGCAATGGCTGATTTGGCTAGGTTGTAAGAGATGATCGAAGAGACCACAGAGCAATACATTATGCAATTCAAGATGGCCAAGAACAAGTGTAGGTTGGCCTTGCCTGAGAGGGAGTTTTTACACATTGTGCAAAATGGGCTAGCGATATGGGGTATGCGATATGAGCAGATCCTACGAGAGGAGTTGGACCCAAGAAATTCGTCCAAGGGTACATACTACAAAGACCCCAACACAAAGATCCTATTGGTTGAGCCAAACCAAGAGCTAGAGGTAAATGTGACAGAGATCGTGGCTAGACGACCACATGTGTGCAAGGTCTTAACCAGGCCCTCAAAGAATCAAGCTCAAGCTTCGTCAAGCACTAAAAAGGAGCCGATGAAGGCAATAATAGAAAATATGACTTCAAAATTTCAAAGGCCGACAAGATTTTTGACCATCTTCTCATTGACGGGATTGTCAAACTGTCGTTTGGTCACAAGATTCCATTAGCCTTAGAGCAGAAGAACAAGACGTGTTGCAAATGGCACAATCTGTGGAACCATTTAACTACTAACTATATGGTATTCCATAACACTATTCAGGATGGCTTGACCAAAGGCCATCTTATCTTTGGAGATAAAGGAAAAATAGAGATGGGAGTTGATAGTGACTCTTTTCAAAAGACAGCCACCATTAATATGGTGGAGGTCTGGCAATCAAATACCCCACGAAAGAAGGTGGATTTGGGTGATGAAAAACCAACCAACTATGAAAATCCTAAGGGAGAAAAAGACACCACTCCCAAGGAGGAATTAAAAGAAGAGGACCTTCACAGTAGGTTTATTATTTCAACTAGAGTGTAGGCCTAGCTAGATATGATCAAGAAGAGCCTATGCCTCAAATACAAGGCATACTATGGATTGTTCAAAAAGAGGGGGAGCGAGGGAAAGCGAGCAAAAGGTTGTGAAAGTGATGACACTAAAAAGGTATGTACCGAAAGCAGTCACTGCCTAAGCGAGATTATGAAGATCAGCCCGATAAGGTCATGAGTTTGAGCTACAAAGAGCATGACAGGGATCCGCCAGAGCCTCCACGAGGATAGCTTGACCTGAAATACAAAGAATTTTCCATAAGATTGATGCTTGATTAGTCCATCTGAGCTGAGGGTTATCATGACTGACCCAGGATGATCAAGCCAACAGAGCCATTGGAAGGCTGTTGGCATGTGGCACAACATCCCAAGTTCTCATAATATCACCAATCATAACCTTTGTCTACAATCCAAAAGCATAGGAAGCAACGCATTCAGGGAGACTTGTGTAGGATGAAGGAGTTCGAGGAGTAGGAGACTAGATAGGCAAAGTAATTTTACTATAGATGATTTCCCAATGATTTCCCAACGCGGGGGTTATTAAGTCCCGATTTGGTCTTTCTCCACCCCCGTAGTGCACGGTGGCTCCAAGGAAGGCCACAGTTGAGGAGAAAAGAAAAAGAAAGTGGAGCCTAATTTCACCAGAGGAGGACATCAAAGAAAGAATGGTGCGAAAACTTGCAAGAGAAGGAGGAAGGAAGAATCTACTGACAAAGACGATAGTGATGGAGGCGATTCCATCTAGTTCAACACTCTAGGGCATTTAGTGTTTGTTAACATCCTTGGATTGTTGTTGTTGTCTTTTAAAACACCAAGCCAGCAATCAAGATCCTTGGAAGGGGATGTCTAGGAAATAGAGGCCCAAGGTTCACGGTTCCTAGAGAGGTTGCACCTATTGAAGTCTAGCTAGAACATCACCCTAAGAATGAACCAATACAAGAGTTGGAGGCAAATAAGCAAAGCATAGTGTACGGCCCAAAAGGATGGGCGTTCAATAAACCTACGCATCTTATGATACAACCCCTGAAACTGTTGTATATCCAGTGACATTTGGAGGGGAAAACCTCCAATAGGATCTTGGTGGGGAATTAAGCAGCCAACAATATCTTACCTATAGCCACCCTGAAGAAACTGGGTAAGAGGGAAGAGGATTTGGTCCACACCGAATTTACAGTGAATGGCTTCACTTGAAGGATCAACAAAACAGTGAGAGTTTTACCCCGTCAAACTGGTTATCGGCAGTAAGATCAACATCACTCCTTTCTTCACGAATGATATGACGACATCCTATAATGTTCCTTTAGGCCAAAATTGGATCCATGTGAATGAGTGCGTCCCATCAACCCTCCACCAACAGCTAGTATTATGGAACCTCAATGACTTAGAGATGGTGGAGGCTAATCATACACCATTTGTGGCCAACGTCCACATGATCGACACTTGGCAATACTGTGAGGGGGTAGGGAAGTTCCAAGGCCAGGATAAATATGGGAAACCCAAAGAAATCATGTTTTGGATCAACTTGAACTCCACCGAGATCCAGCAGGTGGAGGAAGAAGTCCTTTGGCCTATTAATGTTCTAAGGCCGAATGATTCTAGAAATGCTAGGAGCTTATTTGTTGATGGATCTTAAAAAAAGTGAGCAAAGAAAGTAGGTTATAAGGGTCTGCATCGGTAGAATAAGAATTTATCTGGCAAAAATGAAGGCCACATAATTACAAGTGGCCAACAGATAACAAGGAACCATTAACATGGTGGAGTGTAAGGAGGAAAAGTTCTGAAAAACTGCCACCCAAGAGTTCATTGAGTGATAAGAAATCGACGTCACCCCACTCAAGCTTGATAATCTCATTGAGGCTCAAGATCCATTGTTGGAAGTCAACCTTGGTGGGCCAGACAAACATAGACCAACATTTATTAGCAAACTGCTAGAACTAAATTTTTAAGCACAACTCACACAATTACTACAAGAATACTGAGATTGTTTTGCCTGGAGTTATGAAGAAATGTCAAGGTTAGATTCTGCCTTAATAGAGCACCAATTGCCAATCAGAGATGGATGCAAGCCGATCAAACAGGCCCTGAGGTTGATGTTACAAGAAGTAAACCTGCTGATAAAGGAGGAGATCGAGCCTCTTTTATAGGCCAAGGGCATCCAAGTGGTGCGAAACGTGGAGTGGGTGTCTAACATCGTGCTGGTCAAGAAAAAGATCGATAAGATCAGGGTATGTTACGACTACTATGACCTGAACTTAGCCTCTCTGAAAGATGAATATTTCATGCCACTGGCTGATTAGCTCGTGGATGCAATGGCCATGAATGACCTCAAGTCGTTCATGTACAGTAATGTAGGGTACTGTTAGATCTTCAATATTGAGGAGGATCGACATAAACTCTCTTTCAATGTCAAGGATCAATCAAGACATATGAATAGAGGTTCATGTTATACGGACTGAAGAATGCGAGGGCAACATACCAAAGAGCCATGAACACTATCTACCATGACATGATCAACAAGATCGTAGAGGTTTATATTAATGACATTATAGTCAAAACACATAACATGAAAAAATACCTTGAAGATGAATCCATTGAAGTGTGCATTTGGGGTCATAGTTGGGAATTTCTTAGGGTTCTTAGTGCATAAGAAGGATTAAGATAGTGAAGGCCATTATAGAGGCCGCACCTCTAAAGACCGAGAAAGAATTACAATGCCTGATTTGTTAAGTAAATTTCCTCTGATGGTTCATTGCCAACTACGTTGATAAAGGGTAGAAAGTCTCATCACTCTTAATGCTGAAAGGTGTAGAAGACTTTAGATAGGAGGCGAAACATTAGGAAGCCTCCACCAAATCAAGGAGTATTTGTAAAGGGTAGGCCACTGCTGTTGTATTTATCAGCCACCCATGAATCCATTGGATGTCTGTTGGCCCAGAATAATAATACAAGCATACAATAAGTCATTTATTATATAAGTAGAATTTTGACTTTGGTCGATAAACGTTATAAGTTGATTGATAAAATTTGTTTAGCATTGTACTTTACATCACAAAATTTAAGAATATATATGATTTCAATTGTTGTGTATATTGTTACGTAAACTGATTTGATTAAGTGTATGTTAACTAGGCCAACTATAAGAGGACAAATCGGCAAATGGGTCTTGGCCTTGATGGAATTCTCACTTTAATACTTACCGTAGCGCGAGTTTAAAGGCTAGACATTGGCCGGTTTCCCAGTAGACCAAGCTTGTATAGACGTAGAGAAAGATAGCAGTCATTTGGTTTTTTAGGAGTACCTGTGGTGTCACTTACACCATGGAAACTAAAATTCGATGGTTCGTGGAAAAAAGAATTAGCAGGGATCGAGGTGGTTATAGAATCACCCCAAGGCCACAAAACCCAACTATCATTTAAATTTTGATCATCAAGATTGAGGATTTGTTGAGAATGGGGGATTTAGTGGTTGAAGTGACTGGTGATTCCAATTAGTCATCAACCAAATTATAGGCAGTTTTCCAATAAAAAAGTTGGGAGTTGTCCCCATTCCACTCCATTACAATGTCGCTGTTTTCAAATTTTGATGACGTGACATTGCGATCGGTCCCAAGGGGATTAAACGGTCAAGTTAACAACTTGGCCCCGTTGGGATTAGGATTGAGGATTCCTTGAGGCATGGATGAGCAGTTAATCGAAGTTTAAAATATAGTATTGTCATCCTTCAAAGCTATGAGATGGACTTCGAGGAGTCAATGGTGGGAGTGGAAGAGAAAGATTGAAGATTCAACATCATAGAGTTCCTATAATACCTAAATAGGGATGTAGAGCAGGTCACCAAAAGATGGGCCGTTAACTATATACTCATGGATGGGGAGTTGTATAAGACAAGGCACAATGATTTGTTGTTGAGATGCATCAATAGAAAAGAGTTCATTCTAGTAAAGGCCAAAACCCAGGAAGGCATATGTGACATTAAAATGCAGTGGCTTATCAAGAGATATGACTTTTATTGGCGAAGTATCCTGAAGGATTGCATCAGATATGCCAAAGGTTGCTAGGCATGCCAACGCCATGGACCAATCTAGAGGACACCGATAATACAGATGTGGCCTGTAACAAAGTCATGGTCGTTTAGAGCATGAGGCCATGGATCTAATTAGGAAGATCTTTCCCCCATCAACAAGACAACATTCTTTTATCATATTGACCACCGATTACTACACTAGGTGGGTAGAGGTCATCTCAACGAGAAAAGTCAATCAAATCGACATCATTCGAATGATAAAGGAAAGTATAGTGCACTGATTCAAGCTTCCCTAAAACATTGTGGCCAAACAAATGAACAGTCTTTGCAGGAAGCGAAGTCAAGGGTTTGTGGAAGAATATGACTTCAACATCATTCATTCAACCTCATACTATGCGCAAGGAAACGACCAAGCTTACTCTACTAACAAAGTGATGAAAAGAATTATCACTAAAATGGTAGAAGACAATCCAAGAGTTGGCATGATAAGCTGCCAGAAGCACAATGGGCGTGTAGAACGTCCAAATGGTCTAGCACTAGAGATACACCATTCAAGTTGACCTATGGGTATGACGTAGTCTTACCTATGAAAATCACCCTATATTCATTGCGAGTGAATTTTTCGCATAATCTAAGTCCGAATAAATATAATGAAGCCATGATGATAGAGCTTGAAGAATTAGATGAAGTGCAACTGAGCGTGTTAGATTGAATTAAGGTGCAAAAGCTAAGGGCCACCAAGGCGTACAACAGAAGATTAAAAAACAAGAAATTTTGGAGTAGGTGACTTGGTTTGGAAGGCAAGGGCTTAACAACCAAAAGTTAAACAAGTGGTCTACCAATTGGGAAGGGTCATTTGAAGTCTTTGAAATTAAAAAGGGTGGTGTTTACCATTTAAGGGACTTAAATGGAGAGCGTCACAATCGCTCCATTAACGGGCAGTTCTTAAAGGCCTATAGACCAACGGTTTGAGTGGCCGTAAAAAGCGAACAAGACATTTGAAGATAAGAGATAATGTCTAGAGGCCTAGGGCAGGCCAATGGTTATGATGAGATTCATCCTAACAATCAACAGTTGTAAGAAATGCAATAACAGGATAGAAATTGACGAATAACAATGCAAGTTTTATTCATAGAATTTTATAAAAGTTCAGTGAATACAATTTGCAAAATATAAATAAAACAAAGTGTTGTATAACTACTACATCAAAATAACTTATTTCTGGAGGTTTGTCATCCCAGTTTGAAGATGACAACTTGCGTGCCGGAGACAGAAAAAGGAGCAATGGTGGAGGAGAAAGCTTGGGTGCATGAGCAAAGTATAGACCTCTAACACAAGCCTTCCCAGTCAAGAAACTTCCCCAACTTACACTGAAAGCTAGATGTAGTATCTTCTTCTAACTTTTGTAAGTGCATGTTATCAACCCATGTTACCTTACCCCTAAGATAAGGATCCACAAAATGAGCTAAGAATGGAGGTGCAAGGAGGCACTCATCTAGAGGAGAAACATGAAGTAAATTCCGTTGATTTTAAGGGTAAAATACAAAGTAACAACTTTGGCTAAAACTGAAGGTGAAAAAGGTTGAGGAGAAACATAGGTATTTAAAGTTCATGATGAATTTGAATATATTAACATCCTCACCTCGAGAACTGCCAATATTTATAACAATTTAATGAGAGAAGAATAAAGTGTCATTTTCTAATGCAGTCAAAGTGCATGAATGTATGCAGAAGAATCAAATAACGGTGACATGATTTAAATGGCAATAAATGCTAGTTAAATCGCATTCAGGTCAATCATCACGTGGAAAATGAAAAGACAAATATAAGTAAAGAAGTAAAAGGAAAAATGGTTCATCTTTATTTATATTTTATTTCTCTTGAAATTGTACAAGATTAGAAAATTTAGTTTCTAGTTGGTATAATGACCTATTAACGACCAGGAGTTCGGCCGAAGCTAACTCGGCAGTGGCTGAGCCATCATCTACATAGGTTATGATAGCTTCCACAACGATATTTATTTCTTTCAAATGCTCTCGGTAGGAGGCAGACTCCTCCAATAGCGCCATGCGCTGAGCTTCTAACTTGGTAATCTGGCGGTCTATTTTTGTCAACTGCTAAGTAAGTGAGTTAAAACGACTAAAATGCCCGGAGTAGGTTTGGATGTATTGTTGCAAGTTGACTAGTCTTTCTCATTGATCATGAATGATAGTAAGGCATCTTAATGTTTCTGGTACAACGGCTCGGTTTCTTAGAAAAAGGGCTAAAAGTTCATCAGTCAAACGCGTTAGTGCTTGGCAATATTCCTTAACAATGAAGGGTGAAGATCCATTTCATTCACTATAATGGAAGGGTGGTTGGTGATGACTAACAATGTCATTTTGCTATGGCTCTCAAAGTCATGATTCAAAATTAACCCTGAACTCTAGAAAGGAATAGGGCCAAATGAGTGGCAAGCTTTTAGGGAAATATAGAACAATGACCTGAGTTGGGGCCATGACTTGGTTGGTCTCAACGCCCAAAGAAGTATTGAGGCCCGCTGGAGGTTTAAGAGGTTCTTGCCTAAGGGTAGGATCCTTCGCTTTGAGATCCACAATTTTGACATCGTCAGCCACATTAATGGCCATGCCATCGAAAAAAGGTGCTAGTGGAATCAAGTCAGTTACGACCATAGAAAAGGATGCATAGATAGGTACATTAGCTAGCCCAAGGGGCTCAAGGCTACCAAAACTTACCTCTTGTGAAGGTTCTGCACTAGTGGAGATGGACACAGAAAAGGGGGCATCGTCTTCAATGTCTTGTCCCTGATCAACTTGAGAGTGTGGTGTAGGCACAGGAGGAACAGTGAAAAAGCATCACTATTTATATTTATGAAGAAACCATTGTGGAGAAGAAGGAATGGTTGAAAAATCCAAATCTATGAAATCCACAAGATCAAGGTTAATAGCCCTAGGCTAAACAGAGGTAGAGGGAGAAGTCTAGACCGAGCTTGCCCAAGGAATCAACTAAACAAGCATCGTTTCATTGTCAAACTACCGGGAAACATAATACTTCCATCAAGCCATGAAAACTTTCAAGAAATCAAACATCTCAGTGAAAGAATTCATGTGGAAGGAGTGACAGACAAAAGAGTTACAATGGGTGACCTCCCAAACATTAATATCGGCCAAGTTAGGCCAATTGGTAAGGTCAGTATTGATAGTGCGGGCAAAAGGCTAAGAAATCTGTCACACCAAGACAAACTAATGGGCAAAACTGTTGAGGCATGTAAACCTTGATGTTGCAATGACATTGGAAACATAAGTCGGCACCAAGCCATAATGAAAATCTTGAGGGTAGAGATAGGAGAACCAGACATCCTCGCGAGTAGAGGTAGCATCAGGCGAAGCCTCACTATGTTTATAAAGGTACCATTTTGATCCATTTTTTTGATCAAATGACATCCAAATAGGCCGTGAGCCATTCAAGTTGTACAAATAAGAAAATTTATCCGTAAAGGATTGCTCCTTAGAAGGAGGACGTAAGAAAAAGAGGCATTGTTAGTAGGTGGGATGGAGAGCTCTACAAAATAAGTGCGAGGCCATAGTTAAAGCACCCAAAGGGGACCTGAGCCTTTACTTATCCTTGCTGCCATAGTGTCCCACACTCCATGATAAAGGTGAGCGAGCATTATAGGATCATAGGCATAGGAAACTCCCACGACCAAATTGACGGGGCAGGGAAACGTACTCCTTATTAACTTTGTATTATGATGTGTATAAGAAGAATTGATTAAGCCAATAAAGCAGGAAAGAGATGTGTTCCCTGTCCGAAACTAAAGAGTAATTATAGTTGCGAGGTCGTAATAAAGAAGGAAAAAATAGAAACTGGCTTACCTTGCACATTAGTTACAAAAGTATAGCCCACTTCAATATAAGTAAGTAGAGTGTTAGCCTCGGCCCCAAAAGCAGGAAGGCCGAGGAGTGTAGATATATCATAGGTCATAGAGCCTATCATGCAAAACCTAAAGTGAAATCCATTGTTCACCATGGACCAGAATAAAGGAGCGCCGTTAAATAGTGCTTTGTCAATAGGCATCGTGAGAATACTATATAGCATCATAGATGCCAAGCCAACACCACATAATACCATTTGTTGCCTCAACATCCCATAATATCCAATCATGAGAAAGAGCCTTCCAAACAAAGAAAGGATTGCCACTAAGCCAATTCGTCCAATGAAGAGGCTCTTGGAACTTAAAAGGGAGAGATAGAAGAGAGTCAGGGTAGATACATCGAACTTCGTTTGGAGGGATCTCTTTGAAAGAAACCTTAAGGCCACCTCTATCGGAGAAGACTCAGAGAGTGGATTAAAAGTATGAAGAGTAACATGAGCAGTTGGAACTCATGAAAGAGCTGCTTCAAGGGTGACGGTACGAGAGGTCTCCATTGAAGAAGAAGAAGAAGAGAAAGTTAGACTAACGAAAAAAACTCAAGTCTAAGGATGGATTATATAGGTGTGAAGAACAAATCATTGCAATGATGAAAAGATATGGACGAATCGTGTGCTATCCTTTTCTTGTAGATTTGAAGAGATGAAAGAAAGACCGAAAGCCTACACATGGAGATTTGGCCACACACTTTGAGCTTCACGGCCAATAGCAGAATGACAGCTAAGCAAGGCGAGTGTATTGGCAAAAGATTAAATTCAAAGAGCCTCCGAATATAAAGTGTTCGGTTGCATAATTTGGGAGGGGGAAATTTTTAAACCAAAAATATAAAACCCCACATGTTCATCTTGATAGAGTGATGTAATTATTTGGTATTGCATATATATGCAATGACGTAAGAATAGATTAAAAATGGATAAACTATGCATGATGTGATTATAGAAATAGTCAAGATATATTGAGAAGCTTGAAGTTTTGAAATGGTAACTCATTAGAGAAATGAATTTAGTTAAGTTTTAAATATATTTAGATTAAAATAACTAGGTCAAAAATTGAGCCAAAATTTAGGGACAGAGCGTACCTACGTTGGAATGGTGTAGTGTCGTTCAAATGGTGCTTCGACCCGAGCTTCCATTTGAAAGCACATTAACCGTTTGAACTCCAAGATGGATTGGGGAATTTTAGAGATTTTCCACTATTCAAATGCATGGGATCAATTCGCTGTTGATATTGCTACTTCTGGTCGAATTCACACTAGTCGTTCAAATGCGCCTCTACGTTTTAGCCTGATCAATTTTGGCATTTTTCTCTTATTTTAGGTAAATACCATATGCATGGGTTTTAAGCTATTTTTATTATTATTTCAACCCTATAAAGCTAGAGGGAGTTGGGGAGAAGAAAGAGGGAGATATTTTCACTGATTAACACAAGGAATTGCAACAAAATGCTTTAGGATGAAAGTTTATGGGAATCAAGGAAAGGGATTCTTCTTGAGTTCTTACATTGAAACTTGGAGTATTTTTAATGTATGTTTTGAACCTTCGTGATAACTATATGTGAAATAATTGTTTGTTCTTGATTTCTTTTCGATTAACAAGTGGTTTTAAACTAGATACATGTCTTGGGTTCAAGGAATATCGTTCTTGGATTTTCAAAACCCTAGTTTTTTCTAAACAACTATTTTATTTTGAAAGACCTATTGATTCTTGATTTCTAAATTCCCATTATTTGTTAAATTAGTTTTTCAATCAACTATTTGTTCTTATTCTAAGGAATTATGATTTTTGACAAAACTCTAGAATTTTGATATCGCAACTGTGAAGCTTTTCTTGATATGATCTATTGCATATTTTAATTCCTTTATTTTTTTAGTACATTGAAAATTGTAAAATTTTAATACGTGAGTATTTATGGAAATTGTGATTTGGTAAAGATTCTGATTGTTGAGAAAATTGTGATTTCATCTCTTGTATGGTTTGAGTATAACAGAATTGAATTACCTTCAAGAGCTCTCGTAGAGTGTTAGAGGTTAGTCTTTCCTAGCAGGGGTGAGATAGTTACCTAACACTTGCAATGGATTGTTATTTGTAAGAGCAACCACTACTGTTCACGTAAATTTTAGGTTGAGGGATGGTATACATTTCTTGAGAAAGATTTCGACAATTTCGTGTGAGATGATATACGCTCTTCCTAAAGAGGTTCGTGATGTGCCCTATGGGAAATGATTGAGGTTGTGTGTTTGTTGTGAGTGGACAAGGAAGAATCGATTTGCAGATTCCTAAGAATCAATCAACATACATGAGAATATGGGATAATACTTCTGGGTTATTAATTGATTGTTTTAATTTCTACATGTTTATTCCTTTCATTGATTTACTGTATTTTGTACACTTGATATCATTACAACTGTCATGGTTTTACTTTTAAAAAGGTATATATGTTTTTTTTCAAAAGGGACATGCCTTCTTTTTACTATTCGAAAACCTTGTTTGAATTGGAGAGGGATTTCCTATGGGCTTTTGCTCACCCCCTACAAACATATTTAAAGATTTTGGCATAGAAGAGAATATTGACATCAATGAGTAGGTTGACTAGGAGGTTATAGAGAATCAAGATATGGATCCTAACCTAGAGGAGTAGAGTTGTTCTAGTGATTAGTTTAGGGTTTTGAGAGCTTTGAAGAAATATTATTTTTGATTAATTTATTTAATTCCACTACGAGATACTATTTGGTTTTGGTTTGTAAGATTGGAGAAGTTATAACCTTTTATTGTCTCTTGATAGCTAGTATTTCATAAATGAATGAATGGTTTATTATTTAGTGCCTATTTATAATTGCTCTCATGATTGGATGGTTTGTAAATAATAATGTCTTTCAGGGTGAATTTTGGGACGTTACAGGTTTAGTATCAGAGCTTAGACTTTAGGTCTTACATGGAAGTTATAGGTTGTGAATTACCACTTGAGAGTTAGGACTAGGAAGAATGCAATTATAGGTTTAGATCTTTTGGGTTATATGTTTATGAAATTAAATTGATAATTAAGATAAAGTAACTCAATTGAGCCTTGGTGTGCAAAATGGAGGGTAGAAGAGAACGAGGACGTGCAAGTTTCGTGAACCCACCACCACCACCTCCTTCAGATGCTATGAATGGTATCTACCTGTGCTTACAGGAGTTAACCACTCTGGTACAACACTAGAATGGAAACAACAATCATAATGTTGTGGCCCAACTATTGGCCTAGTGATTAGGACAAAATATTGCATATTTTATGTACCATTACATTCCTTTTACACTTGCCTTTGAAGTTAAAATGAGTGGAATGGCATGGTTTGAGCTATTAATGGAGTTTCGATATGATTGCAAATAAAAGGGCTTAAATGATGCTTGTTGAGCCCTCTCATGATGCTTAAGATGAAGGGAGATGAGGAGGAGGTTTGAGGATAGCTCAAGATGTGGAGGAACCAAGAAATCAGCAAAACCAGGAAAAACCTACCGATAGACACTATCTGTAGGTTTTGGCTACTGTCCTACACCTATCGCAAACCTACCGATAGGTTATGCCTACTAGAGTAAAACCTACTAGTTGGTTTTCCGCGATCTACCGGTAGGTTTTACTGAATTTCACTAGAATCTGAATCTCAAGCTCTGCAATCTTAGGGGTCCCACCATGAGGTCTCCCACTCTTCCTTGACACTCCTTACACATTGGACATCCCATCCTCAAGCTAGCTGGGACTTTTAGCTTTTTTTACATTAATGAGGAGAGAGGGGAGAGAAGATGATGGGTGTGCAGGCTATGTGTGCACTACCCTGCCCAGCCCACTCTTTGGCAGCCTCTATAGATAGAGATCACATCACACAGCTGAGGAGACTCTCCATGGATGTTTTTTGGAAGCTAAAGACTCCATTATTTAGCATTAGGAGATATAGATTGTAATATAGAGAGAGAAAGTCTAAGGAAGAAGATGAATATTGTTGGAGAGAGAAGTTAAGATTTTTACATTTTCTTCCACAAATTGTCTTGTAACTTCATGTAAGGATCTTCTAAGTTTTGCTTTGAAGTCTTTAATGCCATTTATTGCAAGTTTGTTTCAAGTTTAGTCTTTAATTCAAGCTTTCACCATTAATGCATTCTAGCTCTTCATTTCCTAGTGTTAAAATGGGTATTTAATGCACTCTCTTTTAGTTTATGTTTTCTTGCTTTAATTTAGCTAAAATCTTCATTGTTNGGTATTCAATGCACTCTCTTTTAGTTTATGTTTTCTTGCTTTAATTTAACTAAAATCTTCATTGATCTACAATGTCTTTCCTTTAAGCATGAGTAGCTAAGTTTTTAAGTTGGCTAATCCAAGGGAGGTCTTCCTTCATTCCCTCGGTGTATGATGGTTCGATTTGATTGGGTTGAGTGCAGACATGGTTGTTAGTCTTTGATATCTTGTAGACTTGTCACGGGTTATGCTTGGATCCTCAATTCCATCTCATCACTCGCTTCTCACAAATCAATCATTCATCTATGCACCATTGGATGAAGGTTTCGAGTTGGCTTGGCATTCCAATTAGAGTGAACCCTTCGGATTAGCCAACACTTGTTCAANCCATTACATTATTGTCTTTCCTTTAAGCATGAGTAGCTAAGTCTTTAAGTTGGCTATTCCAAGGGAGACCTCCTCTTGGGTATGCCATTTCAACTCACCTTCTATCCTCCTTTCGGTGTACGATGGTTCGATTTGACTGGATTGAGTGTGGACATGGTTGTGAGTCTTTGATATCCCGTAGACTTGCTTGGATCCTCACTTCCATCTCGTCTATCGTTTCTCATGAATCAATCGTTCATCTATGCACCATTGGAGGAAGGCTTCAAGTTGGCTTGGCATTCCTATTGGAGTGAACGCTTTGGATTAGCCAACAATTGTTCTATTTCATTTTTATCACAATTACAAATCAACCTTTAACCAACAAAAGATTTTACACTTTATTTTTACAAAAATCAGCTTCATGACGATATACCTCATTCTCTGAGGAGACGACCTTGGAATACGATTCCAAGTAAAACACAACAAGCAAAAGTCTCTTTGTGCTTGGGGATAATTTTTGTTCACACACACACACACATTTCATTCATCCACCATTCTTTTGCTCTTTCTTTCGACATAATTCCAAAGGAGAGTGACACTCCCCTTCACACACACACCATACATACATTGAGGGATGATTTCTGCAGGTTAGGATATTACAACGAAATAAGTAAAGCACCTAGGCACAAGGTATTGGGGATGAGAACCAAAGGACAGTGGTTCTTCATGAATTTTTTAGGAAACTTCCACCTACCTTCCAAAGAAGCTCTAATCCAATGGAGTCAGATAAGCAGATTAGAAGAATTCAAAAAATGTGAGATAGCATGGGGATTATTGCAGATCTCTGGGTTAGGCTAGCTACCTACTTGTTTGAAGAAGAAGCAGATCATTGGTGGGATTTCGTGAAGTGAATGCATGTGGTGGATACGATGACTTGGGAGGTATTTGATCATATTTCCAATATTAATAATTTCCTGAGTCTATGAAGGATATAATGAGTGTAGATTTCTTAGCCTTGAAGCAAGGGAGTATGACATTGATGGAGTATGAAGTAAAATTTGATGAGTTGTCTCGCTACATAATCGAGTTTGTGGCTACAGATGCAAATAAGGCTAAAAGGTTTGAACAAGGTTTGAGGCCTTCCATCCATGAGAAGCTTGTTGTACTCAGAATTCGAGAATAAAAGTATCTAATTGAATGGGAGAATTTGGTGGAAAGAGACACAGAGAAAGCTAGACGAAGACAAACTTTTGCTAGAGAAGGTCCCTTGAGACTAGGCAGCAGCAGTTGAGTCACACATAGGGCAACTTCGTATCGCCGACTTGATTAAGCCCCAAGGCAAAGAAACCAAGCAGTTTTGTGGAGTTGGGGTTACTTAGGATAGAGCAGTCACTAACCCGCATCAATGTTTTGCTTATGGAGGTTTCGGGCACTTTAAAAATAATTTTTCGTAGTTTTCACTAAAGAACAACTAGGCCAGAATATAGCAAACTGTAAACAAGGTCCCACCTTAGAGGCAACCACCGCAAAATAACTCTGGAGCAATTGTATCAACTGGTACCACTCCAGGCCGAATCTTTGCAATAACTCAAACGGAGGATGATCTTGCGAATGCTATGGTTGAAGGTGTCTTTTTACTTTATAATTCTTGGGCACACATATTATTTGATCCCAGTGAAACTCACTCGTTTGTACATATAACATATGTTAAAATACTAGGATTGAAATGTGAAAACCTAAACAAGGGGTTAAATGTTGACCAACCTACTAGAGAACGATTGGAAACCTTTAGTGTGTGTCGAGGTAATATACTCCGGATTGGGGAACAAGAGTTGAGGGTAGATTTGGTAGTGTTGGATATACAGGGATGTGATATGATCATTGGAATGGATTTGTTGTATGCATACTGTGTAGTGACGGATTGCTTCCGACAAAGGGTAGTGCTCTAGTCACTAGGAGGAGGAGTATTCAGCTTTACAGATGGGCAGAATGATTTCCACCATTTTCCTATGATAGGTAAACGGTTCCTACAGGCTAAGGTAGTAAATGGTCTGACATTTCTAGCTAGCGTAATGGGAGAGAAACTAGTTAACTCCTCGCTAGAGTTGATATCCATGGTGTCAAAATTTCTAGATGTATTTCAAGATGGGTTGCCTGGCTTGCCACCTCAAGAAGAGATTGAAGTCACCATTAGCTTGTATCTTGGAACAGAACCTATTTCTATTGCTCCTTATCGGATGATGCCTTTGGAGTTAAAGGAGCTAAAGAAACAACTAGATCAATTACTAGCAATTGGGTTTGTTCGCTTAAGCACTTTACCTTGGGAAGCTCTAGTCCTCTTTTGCATAATGAAACACTTTGATTATGCATGGACTACTAGAGCTTGAACTGAGTGACGGTGAAGAATAAATACCAATAACCTTGGATTGATGATTTATTTGATTAGTTGAAGGGTTCTAAGTAATACTCCATGATTGATTTTCATTTAGGGTACCATCAATTGAGGATCAAGGAGGAGGATATTTCTAAGATAGTTTTTTCGTACAAGGTATGGTCATTTTGAATACATTTTCATGTCGTTTAGATTGACTAATGCTCCCGCAGCATTTATGGATCTGATGAATAGAGTATTTTGACCATATCTAGATCAATTTTTTATTGTGTTTATTGATGATATATTGATCTATTAGCAGATACAATGGGAATATGAACATCATATTCAAGTGGAGCTATAAACATTGAGGGAGAATCAGTTGTATACTCAAATAAGTAAATGTGAGTTTTGGATGAAAGAAGTGAAATTCCTTGGGCATGTAGTGTTAAAACAGAGTGTAGTTGTTTACCTTGCAAAGATTGAAGCTGTGATAAAGTGGAAATCATCTTAGAATTTGACAGAAATACATAGTTTCCTAGGCTTATTGAAGGTTCGGGGAAGGGTTCTCAAAGCTGGCAATGCCAATGACCCGCCTTATGAAGAAAGTAGAAAGATTCGTGTGAACTCGGGAATGTGACCTGGCCTTCGTTATGTTGAAGGAAAGGTTGACAATTGCACCAGTCCATATTATTCCAACCAACGGTGAAGGATATGATGTTTACATGGATGTTTCCCTACGATGTTTGGGATGTGTGCTAATGCAAGTAGGAAAGGTAGTTGCTTATGGCTATAGACATCTAAAGATTCATGATCAGAACTATCCCACTCACAATTTGGAGCATGGCGATGTAGTGTTTGCTCTCAAGTTATGGAAGTGTTACCTGTATAGAGAAAATTTACAAGTGTTTTCTGATCATAACAATCGCAAGTATATATTCACATAAAAAGTCTTAAATCTTTGGCAAATAAAATGGATTGAATACCTGGAAGATTATGATTTCACACTCAACTACCAATTGGGGAAGGTTAGTGTGGTAGTAAATGCACTTAGCAGAAAGTATCAAAGTGAAATCAATATCCTTGTTGTTAGTAGGTGGAAGATGATTGAGTCTTTGGATAAATAGAAAGATCGACCATGCTTATTTAACCTTATAACTCAACCAATTCTCTGACAAATGATTGTAGATTTGCAACGATTAGATACATATTTGGAAACTATCTAGGGCATATTGGATAAAGGTGAGATTGTTTAGAACTAGTCACTACATCAAGATGAGCTGCAGTTTAGTGAAAGACTGTGTACCGAATAATGAGCAAGTAAAGGAAGAAGTGTAGGAGGAAATTCATCGTTCCAAATTTTTCATACATCCGAGTAGTACAAAGATGTACAGAGATATGAAACATCAATACTGGTGGAAATGAATAAAAACAGATGTGGCTAGGTACATTGCGAAGTACACCATTTGTCAACAAGTAAAAATTGAGCATCAAAGGCCTAGGGGATCATTACAATCCTTACCTATTCCCGAGTTGAAGTGGAATCATTTGACTATGAATTTTGTGTCAAGATTACCCAAGAACGTTAAGAGATATAATGCCATTTTGATAATTGTTGATAGGTTAACAAAGACTCCCCACTTTATACCTGTTAAGACCACAGATAACTAGGTAACTTTGAACTAGTTGTACGTCCAGGAGATAGTAAGATTACATGACATATTGTTGTCAATAGTGTCAGATTGAGATAGTCGATTTGTGGCTAAATTTTGGCAGAGCTTACAGAAAGCATTGGGGATGGAGTTGCATTTCAATACTGCTTTTCATCCTCAAACAAACGGTCGATATAGAGGGTGATTCAAATTATGGAAGATATGCTAAGGGCATGTGTTCTGGATGGAAGACCATTTAGGTCCCATACGTGTTGATTAAAAGCTAGAGAGAGTTGGTTGTTTGGACAAGAGATTGTTCAAGAGATTACTGAGAAAATTCAACTAATTCGGGAAATACTACACACAGCTCAAAGTAGACAGAAAAGCTATGTAGGCATAAGAATAACACCATTGGAATTTTAAGAGGGAGACTATGTATTTCTCAGGTCTCACCCAAGAAGGGAATGTTTAGATTTGATAAGAAGGGGAAGTTAGCCCCAAGGTACACTGGACCATTTGAAGTGATCAAATTTATGGGTAAAGTGGCGTATCAACTTAGGTTATCAGCTTAGTTGTCAGGAGTACACGATGTGTTCCATGTATCAATGTTAAGAAAGTGCAAATCTGATACAACACATGTTGTGAATTTGGAAGAAATTGAAATTCAAGATGGCATAACCTATGAAGAACAATCGGTGAAGATTCTTGATACCAAGGAGAAGGTGTTTTGCAATAAGGTAATCCAACTGGTAAAGGTTTTATGGCAATGTCATGGGGTGGAGGAAGCTACTTGAGAACTAGAGTTAGAGAAGCGAGAGAAGTATCCTCATTTGTTCTTTACTCAAGTAAGTTTTGAGGATGAAACTTTATTTAAGGGGTTGGATTGTAAACTCCCACATGTTCATCTTAATATAGTAATGTAATCATTTGGTATTGGTTATTTATGTGATGACATAAGAATGAATTAAGAATGGATAAACTATGCATATGGTGATTGTAGAAATAGTCGAGATATATTGAGAAGCTTGAAGTTTCAAAATGGTCACTCATAGGAGAAATGAATTAAATACATTTAGAGTGAAATAACTAGGTTAAAAATTGAGCCGAAAGTCAAGGACAGAAAATACCTCCATCAAAATGGTGAAGTTTCGTTTGAACGATGCTTCGATATGAGCGTCCATTCGAACGCATATCAACAATTCGAACACCAAGATGGGTTGGGGAATTCCAGAGATTTTCCACTGTTCGAACGCATGGAGTCCATTCGAATGGTGCCTTTTACAATACGAGCATCCGTTCAAACGCATGACAGCCATTCAAACGCGTGTGTTGATATTGCTACTTCCATTCGAACGCACACTAGCCGTTCAAATGTGCGCTGAGTTTTAGCCCGATCAATTTTAGAATTTTTCTATAATTTTGGGTCATTTAAATACCCTATGGATGGGTTTTAAGCTATTTTCATTATTATTTCAACCCTAGAAAGCTAGAGGGAGTTGGGGAGAAGAAAAGGAGAGATATTTTGATGGATTAACACAGGGAATCATAGCAAAATGTGTTAGAATCAAAGTCTACGGGAATCAAGGTAGTTGATTCTTCTTGAGTTCTTACTTTGAGACTTAGAACATATTTATGTATGTTTTGAACCTTCTTGATAACTATATGTGAAATAACTGCTTGTTCTTGATTTCTTTTTGATTAACATGTGGTTTTAAACCAGATACATGTCTTGGGTTCAAGGAATATTGTTCTTAGATTTCCAAAACCCTAATTTTTCCTAAACACCTATTTTATTTTGTAAGACCTATTGATTATTGATTTCAAAATTCTCATTATTGGTGAAATTATGTTTTGAATCAACTATTTGTTTTTATTCCAAGGAATTATAATTTTGTCAAAACCCTAAAATTTTGATATCAAAATTGTGAATGTTTTCTTGATATGATCTCTTGCATATTTTAATTCCTTTATTTATGTAGTATATTGAGAATTATGAAATTGTAATACTTTAGTTTTTTATGAAAATTGTGATTGGTTAAGATTACGGTTGTTGCAAAAATTGTGATTTCATCTCTTGCATGGTTTGGGTGTGACGGATTTGAATTGCTTTCAAGAGCTATCGTAGAGTGTTAGAAGTTAGTATATCCCAATGGGGGTGAGATGATTGTCTAACATTTGTAGTGGATTGTTGTTTGTTGGAATAATCATTATTGTTCACGTAAGTTTGAGGGTGAGGGATGATATACCTTTCCTGGGAAGGATTTCATTAATGTCGTGTGAGATGGCATACGCTCTTTCTAAAGTGGTTTGTGATGTACCCTGCAGGAAATGATTGAGGTTATGTAATTATGGTGAGTAAATGAGGTAAAATTATTGCGTAGATTTCTAAAAAACAACCAACGTACATGAGAATATGAGATTATATTACTGGGTTATTAATTGATTGTTTTAATTTCTGCATGTTTATTCCTGTCATTGATTTATTTTATTTTGTATATTTGAAATCATTACAACTGTCATGGTTTTACTTTCAAAATGGTATATATGTTATTTTTCAAAAGAAACTTGTCTTCTTTTTATTCTTTAAAACTTTGTTTGGATTTGAGAGGAATTTTCTACAGGCTTTTGCTCATCCCTTACAACCACATTTACAAATTTTGGCATAAGGAAAATATTCATGTAGACGAACAGGTTGACTACGAGGCAATAGAGAATCAAGATGTGGATCCTACCCTAGAGGAGTAGAATTGTTCTAGTGATTGATTTAGGGTTTTGAGTATTTTGAAGAGAGAATATTTTTGAATAATTTATTTAATTCTGCTGCGAAATACTGTTTTGATTTTGTTTATATGTAGGAAATCCAACAGTCATAAATAAGTCTCTGAGAGTCCATACTAGACCGAGCGGTTAAGTAAGTGGGACTCTACGAATCTCGAGAAGTGAAAAAATTTGACATTCTAAGCCATCAGTTAGAGACGGTTCAATACATGTTTACACATCTCGAGGGAAAAGACCATGATTACAATCATGGCTAAAAAAAATGAATCCAACGATTGAAGGTCATCTCTATAAATAACAAAGGCAATGCTACAAAGAAATGATCCACAATCAAACATAACAAACTTTACAAAAAGTCAGCCTCTCTCCTACTTGTTTTTACTTCACAACAACTTTATTTCTCTCCTACTTGTTTTTACTTCACAACAACTTTATTTTTTTCCAATAATTCGTCACGTTGGTAATCTTTACTTCTTTCATTTAATGTTAAGTACTGTACTCTTTGCATCTTACAAGTTTGGCTTATCTGCTACTTTATATTCCAGTTTTATTTTACGTTCTAGTTCATTACGAGACTAATTGGAAAGTTATTTAAAGTCATTAATCTCGAAGATATAGAAAAGAACTTAGAAGTAGCGTTATGCCTCGTTATAATTTTTTGAACAGTCATGATTTTAGAATTGCACACCGATTCGAATAGGTAAAATTGTACGTATTTAGATTTTAAATCCAATCAAATTTTAACACACTTACAATTCAAAAATACGCCAAACAAATGTCTATTAGCTGGCTCTTAAGGCTGGCCCATACTAAAGTCAGAAGTTTAATTGTTGATCTTCCATTCTTCATTCTCAAAGGGATCACAAGCCTATGACTGTGAGATTCGACACGAGGTGATGACTAGGGGCCACGGCCAATGGCCAATGGGACATACCAAATTCTTGTAGTTAGAAGGCCAACTTGGTGGATGAGACTAAGCAGCGACGGCCTGAGACATTTTAAGATGTAAAGCGGAAATAATAAATAAAGTCTTTTTATTTTTAATATTAATTAAATTTTTATATTCAAGTTTTTTTTTTTTTCATATTTGAACTTAATGGTTAGAGGGAGAAAGAATGATAGAAAACTTATGATGATAAATTTAACTTGACCTTTTTTGGAGTTAAAACTAGATTCTTTAGTACATTTAGTTTACAGTTAATTTTTTTTCTTTATTTAAAAAAAATAAAATTTAGGGGCTTTTAATTTCACAGCTAAATTAATAGGTCCAACTACTTAAGTTGAAATCTTTTATTTGAGCATAAATTAAAATTTTTTGTTTGGACTATTATTGCACACTTATAAATTATGGGGCTTTCTTTAAAATGAGGTCTTAAATTGTTTTTGATTGAACTTGTGTTTTTATAAAGCCTTTTTGTAGAGTTCAAAGTATTTATGGATTTAATTTTTTTGTATGGACTATTTATGATAATTAAAAATTTGGGGTCTTCTTTATAAATGAGACCTAAAGCTCAAATTTTTTTGATAACACTATTGAGCAGCGCTCAGACATCAAATCATGAATCAGAGACACGAAAACACAAAATTCTTGCTTATTATAAGAGATTAGTCGTGGATTTGAGTTTTAAAAACAAAAGGATTGAACTCAATGAATAAATAACCAGTTCTGACCAAAAACAGAGACAAGCCGAGCGTGTCAAAAACAGAGAAAAACCCATAATGCATTGAAATCCAACGTTAACAGCTAGCAAGTTTCGGTTAACTTTCAACGTTGTGACAGCCAGAAACACCACGAATTGGGAGGGTGCTTTAACTGAGTTGGGGACATAACATTTATATCCCATTTGATGCACGTAGGAATCAATGCTATCCCACGACCACAGTTTTCTGTGCCAAGTTGCACAATTTACATGTACAGCTCCTGTGCTAATTAGCGTCGTACAAACAGCATCAAACGTTGCTGTCAGTCCGGTACTGTGTTCACATGGAAGAAATGATATTCATAAATGGCAGTCCTACTTTACTATTACTATTAATATTTTCTATTTGTGTTAGTTAGAAACTTTATTACCTAGGTTGTTAAAAAATAAAAAAAAATAGATATTAAATCTAACAGTGACATCACCGCATTATTATTATATTATATTATTATTTAATAAAAATATAATTAAATATCTAAAATGAATGTCACTATTACAACGATAGGCTACTAGCATATATGAAAGAATAATTATCAAATTGTATTATTTTTTTATTAAATAACAACACCACGTAACAATAATAATATCGTGTTATGTTATGTTAAATACTAGTCATAACCCGAACTCCAAAAAGCCGATCTCACTATATTAAATAATAATTTTTTTTTTTCTTCATTTTTTTTAATTATATTATTCAAAATTTATTTTTACTCATTATTTTTAAAAAAATATTGACAAAATTTTCTTAAAATACGTAATTTGATAAAAAAAAATTTCAACATATATATACTATCGTGTATGAATATTATTTGAAAAAAATTTATATTAAATTATAAATTAATCAAATATTAAATGATTGAACATGTAATAGAAATTAGTGATCTGATGGTTTTATGAAAAAAAATATATAGGGGATAAAATTTAACTTTTTATGTGTTTTATTATATAGATTTTCTTGTTAAGAAGACACATGTTGTCTTCAATATTTAAACGACATAAGATCTGAACTATATATATATATATATATATATATATATATATGTTGCCATTTTTTATTTTTGATCAAATATATATATTGCCATTAAGTCGCACAAATTTTGTAATATTTACATTTCTGATCATAAAAACTTACATTAATTGACGGTGGTAATAAAAAAAAGTAAAATATATTAAATTATGATTTTACAAAAACTGTATACGTGTCTTGGGATGTAAATTATGTAAATTTAACCTAATGTGGCTTATTTTAATGTAAATACATCCGCTATCTAAGTGCAACCCAAATCTACCTAAGCATTTTGTCACCTCTTATAAATTGCTTTCTCTCTCACTATGAAGCCTTCAACAACAGCACCTACCATGAATAGAGAAGAGAAAGTCCAGAACTAAGTTTCTGTGCTACTACATGCTCCAAAGACTCCATTATATATGTGCTACCGACCATGGATTTTCCGGTGGCGGTGTTGTCAAGAAGTAGTAGAGTAATGTTCCCTTTTCTGGTATTTATGCTGACCATTTCAGTGATGCACCCATGGTTGTGCATTGGTAATTGCAAGGTTGAAGCAATTCGAATGCTACGAGACAGCGAATGGGCAGACTACGAGAACATGACCACCATGAACGTCTACCACCATAAGAAGAAGATGGAGGAGAAGAAACACAAGTTCTTCAATGGAAAATCCTTTGGATTTAATGAAACCGAGAGAAGTTTTGAAGAGATCAAACGGACAGTACCTGCTTGCCCCGATCCTCTTCACAACAAGTAGATCACCTTTCTTTTTTCTGCATTTAAGTATGGCTTTGATATATCTTAATTTGATCAAAATACCCACGTTTTCCTTTTAATTGGGTATGAAATCATCATGGTTTTATTTCATAGTTAGGGAAACCGTGGATATTTTGTGATACAATAATATTATTTAGATATAATTTAATTTTATAATTTGTTAACTTAATTTATCACAATTATTGCATTGGTTGTAGATCTCAATAAATACCGAGGTTCGCAGTCAATTCAATATTTATGAGTGATTAAGTCAACAAATTAAGTCTAAGTGGCATTACTCTTTGCGAAATGATTAATGTATTTTATGTTTCGTTTGTTTGAAGCTTTTATATATAATCAAACTAATTGCCAAGTTGTTGGAGTTTATGTATTATAATAATAATTAATGATAAGCATGCGCATGAGATTACCAACAAATGGCAAAACTAGTGGCAAAATAGAATATTCCATTAATCTCAAATTGTACCAGAAAAAGATTATTTAAATTTTAATTTATATCTTTAAAGATAAAAAAAATTTAATTTGCACCCTCAAAGACAAAAATATGAATCAATGAGCACTCAAGCTAATAACCATCAGTTTGTCGTCTAAAAATAAATCGATAAATTATATCTAAATTTTCTCATATTTGTCACTTAATCACTTAGATCTCTTATATTTGAAATATTACACTTACATCCTTTTAGAATCCAAATAAGACTAAAAATATTCTCTTAATTGAGCATCTAAATAATTCTGTTTAAGTGATATATTGTATTAGATATAAAAAATATTAATATAAATACATGTATTATATTTAGAATTCAAATGATAAACTTGATTTTGAACTTTAGAGTATGACGGACCCACAAAATAAAGAGTAGTATGAAAATTATAATTTTTTATTAGGATGAAATTAGATATCAACGATATAGAGTTATGTATTATACGTGCACAAACGTTAAGAAGTGTTAGAATAATATTCTAAATGTGAGAGAGTCCAAATGATTAAATGACAAGTATGAGGGAAAATTAATATAATTTATCTATTTAATTTTAGATGACAAACTGAAGGCGGTTAGTTTTAGGTGCACATTGATACAAATTTCAATGATTGAGTGTGCAAATTGAAATTTTTTGTCTTTGACGCTATAAATTGAAATTCAAACTATCTTTCAGAGTGCAATTTATGATTAACCCTAGAATATAAGATCAGTGGCTCCATTTGAAAGCATATGTCCACGGGCAAATCACAGGGACAAAAATTCCTTAAAATACTTACCAAAAAAAGTCCTAGAAATGAAAGCAAGAGTGCTGGTTGGATCGGATTTTCAATTCTGATCGAATTAGAGTTTTAGGAAGCCTTAATTAGACAAGGATTGCCTTCAACAATTTTTCATTCAGATCCAACAAGTCTAACGTCAAATTGGTGAAAATTAGAGCGGAATACAAGAGAAATTAATAGAATGGCCAAGGGGTGAAAGGATTAATAAGGTTAATGAAATCATCGCATTGTTTTCGCAGTTCACACTATCTTATGGTGGCCGTGGTATAATGGTACTGGTGGTGGTGGTGAATGTGGCAACAGTGTTGATGGTGGTGGCAGTGGCATAATGATGGTGATCATGATAGTGGAAATTAAAAAGTTAAGAGTGTAAAATACATTAAAAATATATTTGTCCATTATAAATAATTTATAAAATTCTTATTGTTAAATTATATTTTTAATTGACTAACTTCGTAGAATCAATTGTAAATTTTAACATATTCCATGATCATAATTGAATTACTGCCANTTTCTTCATTTTTTTTAATTATATTATTCAAAATTTATTTTTACTCATTATTTTTAAAAAAATATTGACAAAATTTTCTTAAAATACGTAATTTGATAAAAAAAATTTCAACATATATATACTATCGTGTATGAATATTATTTGAAAAAAATTTATATTAAATTATAAATTAATCAAATATTAAATGATTGAACATGTAATAGAAATTAGTGATCTGATGGTTTTATGAAAAAAAATATATAGGGGATAAAATTCAACTTTTTATGTGTTTTATTATATAGATTTTCTTGTTAAGAAGACACATGTTGTCTTCAATATTTAAACGACATAAGATCTGGACTATATATATATATATATATATATATATATATATATGTTGCCATTTTTTATTTTTGATCAAATATATATATTGCCATTAAGTCGCACAAATTTTGTAATATTTACATTTCTGATCATAAAAACTTACATTAATTGACGGTGGTAATAAAAAAAAGTAAAATATATTAAATTATGATTTTACAAAAACTNCACAAATTTTGTAATATTTACATTTCTGATCATAAAAACTTACATTAATTGACGGTAGTAATAAAAAAAAGTAAAATATATTAAATTATGATTTTACAAAAACTGTATACGTGTCTTGGGATGTAAATTATGTAAATTTAACCTAATGTGGCTTATTTTAATGTAAATACATCCGCTATCTAAGTGCAACCCAAATCTACCTAAGCATTTTGTCACCTCTTATAAATTGCTTTCTCTCTCACTATGAAGCCTTCAACAACAGCACCTACCATGAATAGAGAAGAGAAAGTCCAGAACTAAGTTTCTGTGCTACTACATGCTCCAAAGACTCCATTATATATGTGCTACCGACCATGGATTTTCCGGTGGCGGTGTTGTCAAGAAGTAGTAGAGTAATGTTCCCTTTTCTGGTATTTATGCTGACCATTTCAGTGATGCACCCATGGTTGTGCATTGGTAATTGCAAGGTTGAAGCAATTCGAATGCTACGAGACAGCGAATGGGCAGACTACGAGAACATGACCACCATGAACGTCTACCACCATAAGAAGAAGATGGAGGAGAAGAAACACAAGTTCTTCAATGGAAAATCCTTTGGATTTAATGAAACCGAGAGAAGTTTTGAAGAGATCAAACGGACAGTACCTGCTTGCCCCGATCCTCTTCACAACAAGTAGATCACCTTTCTTTTTTCTGCATTTAAGTATGGCTTTGATATATCTTAATTTGATCAAAATACCCACGTTTTCCTTTTAATTGGGTATGAAATCATCATGGTTTTATTTCATAGTTAGGGAAACCGTGGATATTTTGTGATACAATAATATTATTTAGATCTAATTTAATTTTATAATTTGTTAACTTAATTTATCACAATTATTGCATTGGTTGTAGATCTCAATAAATACCGAGGTTCGCAGTCAATTCAATATTTATGAGTGATTAAGTCAACAAATTAGGTCTAAGTGGCATTACTCTTTGCGAAATGATTAATGTATTTTATGTTTCGTTTGTTTGAAGCTTTTATATATAATCAAACTAATTGCCAAGTTGTTGGAGTTTATGTATTATAATAATAATTAATGATAAGCATGCGCATGAGATTACCAACAAATGGCAAAACTAGTGGCAAAATAGAATATTCCATTAATCTCAAATTGTACCAGAAAAAGATCATTTAAATTTTAATTTATATCTTTAAAGATAAAAAAAATTTAATTTGCACCCTCAAAGACAAAAATATGAATCAATGAGCACTCAAGCTAATAACCATCAGTTTGTCGTCTAAAAATAAATCGATAAATTATATCTAAATTTTCTCATATTTGTCACTTAATCACTTAGATCTCTTATATTTGAAATATTACACTTACATCCTTTTAGAATCCAAATAAGACTAAAAATATTCTCTTAATTGAGCATCTAAATAATTCTGTTTAAGTGATATATTGTATTAGATATAAAAAATATTTATACAAATACATGTATTATATTGAGAATTCAAATGATAAGCTTGATTTTGAACTTTAGAATNTGAGCATCTAAATAATTCTGTTTAAGTGATATATTGTATTAGATATAAAAAATATTAATATAAATACATGTATTATATTTAGAATTCAAATGATAAACTTGATTTTGAACTTTAGAGTATGACGGACCCACAAAATAAAGAGTAGTATGAAAATTATAATTTTTTATTAGGATGAAATTAGATATCAACGATATAGAGTTATGTATTATACGTGCACAAACGTTAAGAAGTGTTGAAGTAATATTCTAAATGTGAGAGAGCCCAAATGATTAAATGACAAGTATGAGGGAAAATTAATATAATTTATCTATTTAATTTTAGATGACAAACTGAAGGCGGTTAGTTTTAGGTGCACATTGATACAAATTTCAATGATTGAGTGTGCAAATTGAAATTTTTTGTCTTTGACGCTATAAATTGAAATTCAAACTATCTTTCAGAGTGCAATTTATGATTAACCCTAGAATATAAGATCAGTGGCTCCATTTGAAAGCATATGTCCACGGGCAAATCACAGGGACAAAAATTCCTTAAAATACTTACCAAAAAAAGTCCTAGAAATGAAAGCAAGAGTGCTGGTTGGATCGGATTTTCAATTCTGATCGAATTAGAGTTTTAGGAAGCCTTAATTAGACAAGGATTGCCTTCAACAATTTTTCATTCAGATCCAACAAGTCTAACGTCAAATTGGTGAAAATTAGAGCGGAATACAAGAGAAATTAATAGAATGGCCAAGGGGTGAAAGGATTAATAAGGTTAATGAAATCATCGCATTGTTTTCGCAGTTCACACTATCTTATGGTGGCCGTGGTATAATGGTACTGGTGGTGGTGGTGAATGTGGCAACAGTGTTGATGGTGGTGGCAGTGGCATAATGATGGTGATCATGATAGTGGAAATTAAAAAGTTAAGAGTGTAAAATACATTAAAAATATATTTGTCCATTATAAATAATTTATAAAATTCTTATTGTTAAATTATATTTTTAATTGACTAACTTCGTAGAATCAATTGTAAATTTTAACATATTCCATGATCATAATTGAATTACTGCCAATTTAATTTGCATCTTAATCAACATAAGTTAAAAATAACTAAGAGTTCATCTTACCTGTCTAGGTCATTACCTTGTCTTAAGCATGAAAGTGCTTATAGAGATTGAATAATATTGTTTTCGTGCTTGATCTTCTCTTTTCAATGACGTTTTTTAATCTTGAACTTGATATCATCATGACCATGTAATAGATTTTACAATAGACTCCATGGAATTAGTCAATTACAAATATGATTTAATAATCTCACCCTTTGGTAATTTCGTGACAAAACACACAAGTTAGAAATCAATATTACAACTAAAAACTATTGAACAAAAGAGTTGGAAATATAATCTCAACTCTCATGCACATGTTCTAAAATCTCCATCTAGTACAAGGATTTACTTTTTTAGATTAAGCGTGAAGATTGTAATCCTGCACATTACCACTCAAACCAAAATTTCTTGAAAAATATCACATGTTAGAGAAATACATAATATAATCACAGGTTTAGAAAGTACCAAGATAAACTTAGGACATAAATATGTATACATCATATAAGTGCAAATATGTAACATGTTAGAAACTAACTGGATTAATATGTTTGAGAACCTAATGATCTATCAATATGAAACACATCAAGATTTCCCTCCCAAAAAAAAAAAGACTAACAAACATTTTAAAAATTAAGTGATAACTAGGTTGTTTTTTACTCAAAATTTTAACCTATTTTTAAAAAAGTGCTTAAAATATTAAACATTATGAATTTTAAGTTACCAAACGAATTTAATTTATTAAATATTTAAAATATTCAATTTAAGCATTAAGTGACATTATCGAACTTTAAATTAGTAAGGAAGTGAACATGGAGAATCCATAAATATTGCCAGCCAAGATTGAAAATTACTTAGCATTTCTAGGACACTTTGTGCATGCCCAAAAAGAAAGGCCTTTTGAGACAAGTCATTTCCTCGGTTCACCATCAAGGGCGGAGGCAGTAGTAGGCCAGTGGGGTCCCTTGTTTCTTCAGAAAATTTATGGGTTCATTTTGTTATTGTATGAGCATGATTGTAATTATTTAATAAAAATAAAGGATTAGTTTGTAATTGTAAAAACACCATTTTCAGAAATCACAATATAGAATCACAAAACATTCTTACTTGAGAAAAATTCCAAATGCACTCATAGAAAAAGAAATTTTCGATTCCATTGATAAATAAATACCCGGCTCTGCTAACTATTGTGGACAAGAGTTGTTTAAGGATCAAACTAAAATCAATGATCATTGACATCAGTCATAACTTTTTTTCATATTGAATAACGTATGTTTTAAAAATGCATCAAGCATAAAAATACTAAATATAACNATATGACGGACCCACAAAATAAAGAGTAGTATGAAAATTATAATTTTTTATTAGGATGAAATTAGATATCAACGATATAGAGTTATGTATTATACGTGCACAAACGTTAAGAAGTGTTAGAATAATATTCTAAATGTGAGAGAGTCCAAATGATTAAATGACAAGTATGAGGGAAAATTAATATAATTTATCTATTTAATTTTAGATGACAAACTGAAGGCGGTTAGTTTTAGGTGCACATTGATACAAATTTCAATGATTGAGTGTGCAAATTGAAATTTTTTGTCTTTGACGCTATAAATTGAAATTCAAACTATCTTTCAGAGTGCAATTTATGATTAACCCTAGAATATAAGATCAGTGGCTCCATTTGAAAGCATATGTCCACGGGCAAATCACAGGGACAAAAATTCCTTAAAATACTTACCAAAAAAAGTCCTAGAAATGAAAGCAAGAGTGCTGGTTGGATCGGATTTTCAATTCTGATCGAATTAGAGTTTTAGGAAGCCTTAATTAGACAAGGATTGCCTTCAACAATTTTTCATTCAGATCCAACAAGTCTAACGTCAAATTGGTGAAAATTAGAGCGGAATACAAGAGAAATTAATAGAATGGCCAAGGGGTGAAAGGATTAATAAGGTTAATGAAATCATCGCATTGTTTTCGCAGTTCACACTATCTTATGGTGGCCGTGGTATAATGGTACTGGTGGTGGTGGTGAATGTGGCAACAGTGTTGATGGTGGTGGCAGTGGCATAATGATGGTGATCATGATAGTGGAAATTAAAAAGTTAAGAGTGTAAAATACATTAAAAATATATTTGTCCATTATAAATAATTTATAAAATTCTTATTGTTAAATTATATTTTTAATTGACTAACTTCGTAGAATCAATTGTAAATTTTAACATATTCCATGATCATAATTGAATTACTGCCAATTTAATTTGCATCTTAATCAACATAAGTTAAAAATAACTAAGAGTTCATCTTACCTGTCTAGGTCATTACCTTGTCTTAAGCATGAAAGTGCTTATAGAGATTGAATAATATTGTTTTCGTGCTTGATCTTCTCTTTTCAATGACGTTTTTTAATCTTGAACTTGATATCATCATGACCATGTAATAGATTTTACAATAGACTCCATGGAATTAGTCAATTACAAATATGATTTAATAATCTCACCCTTTGGTAATTTCGTGACAAAACACACAAGTTAGAAATCAATATTACAACTAAAAACTATTGAACAAAAGAGTTGGAAATATAATCTCAACTCTCATGCACATGTTCTAAAATCTCCATCTAGTACAAGGATTTACTTTTTTAGATTAAGCGTGAAGATTGTAATCCTGCACATTACCACTCAAACCAAAATTTCTTGAAAAATATCACATGTTAGAGAAATACATAATATAATCACAGGTTTAGAAAGTACCAAGATAAACTTAGGACATAAATATGTATACATCATATAAGTGCAAATATGTAACATGTTAGAAACTAACTGGATTAATATGTTTGAGAACCTAATGATCTATCAATATGAAACACATCAAGATTTCCCTCCCAAAAAAAAAAAGACTAACAAACATTTTAAAAATTAAGTGATAACTAGGTTGTTTTTTACTCAAAATTTTAACCTATTTTTAAAAAAGTGCTTAAAATATTAAACATTATGAATTTTAAGTTACCAAACGAATTTAATTTATTAAATATTTAAAATATTCAATTTAAGCATTAAGTGACATTATCGAACTTTAAATTAGTAAGGAAGTGAACATGGAGAATCCATAAATATTGCCAGCCAAGATTGAAAATTACTTAGCATTTCTAGGACACTTTGTGCATGCCCAAAAAGAAAGGCCTTTTGAGACAAGTCATTTCCTCGGTTCACCATCAAGGGCGGAGGCAGTAGTAGGCCAGTGGGGTCCCTTGTTTCTTCAGAAAATTTATGGGTTCATTTTGTTATTGTATGAGCATGATTGTAATTATTTAATAAAAATAAAGGATTAGTTTGTAATTGTAAAAACACCATTTTCAGAAATCACAATATAGAATCACAAAACATTCTTACTTGAGAAAAATTCCAAATGCACTCATAGAAAAAGAAATTTTCGATTCCATTGATAAATAAATACCCGGCTCTGCTAACTATTGTGGACAAGAGTTGTTTAAGGATCAAACTAAAATCAATGATCATTGACATCAGTCATAACTTTTTTTCATATTGAATAACGTATGTTTTAAAAATGCATCAAGCATAAAAATACTAAATATAACAGAACATATATTATTGTAGCCTGTAAAAATTGAAACAGTGAAGTATTTTGAAGTGGGTTTTTCATGTATGTGNACAGAACATATATTATTGTAGCCTGTAAAAATTGAAACAGTGAAGTATTTTGAAGTTATATATCGAAAAGGGCGTGCAGCAATGAGAGATTTCAACATGTAAAAATTGTGTTTTTTTCGATGGTCAGAGGTGTTTAGACTAATTTATGCACAGTTCGACTAATCTCTCCATTGTCTGATCAAAGACAGACTATCTACGTTGGGACTTGAGTATTCATGTATTACAAATCTCTTATTATCGACCCTACAAAATTGTCAAAATTTAAATTCTGAACGTTAAAATTTACAATTGATGTCCATTTAAGGTAACATTGGAGTTACATTTTTGACATAAAAAAAAAAAAGAGTTACATTTAAGTCTGTCTCAAACTAAGTGCTTGTCACCGAAGAGTTTAAAGTGCCAGAGGTTTTACCACAAACGGCCAAAGAAGGTTATAACTCAAGGGTGATCGTAGCCATGAGATTCGTCAGCTATCTAAATCTAATTGAATTAGAATCTCTCTCCCTCACTCTCTCTCTTAGAAGTTGCTGCTGCAAAATGGAGAGGATAACTCTAAGGAATAAAAATTTGTGTACGAGGACAAAGCCCATTAACGAAATCTCATCATGGGGTTTGCTCCAGCTGCATTGTCGTCGTCAATGATTATCCATCATAAATGAAATTGGTGGAGCTTTGAATTTGGATGTGGTCCTGACGAATGAAGATGATTGTCTCTGGTGAGCCTACAAATTTTGAAACTACTATTTGAAGGGAACAATGCAGACACGACAGAAGTGAGCATGGATTAGGATTGAATGTTACACATGCCAAACGAACATGGGTAGTAACAACTACACATGATTTCCACTGATATTGAGTTACGAAAAAGTATATGAACCAAAGCCACAAGTGAAATAAAACAAAACAAAATAGAAAAATAGAACACATAAGATTTACGTGGTTCAACTTAAAAAGTAAGCCTATGTCCATGAACGAAATATAGTGGTAAAATTTTACTATCAAAAGTAGGAGAGAGTTTCGTTTGGTTAGCGAGAGATCGATGAAAAATGCGAAAAAGAGAAATAAAAATCCAATTATTTTGGTGTTTGTTTAGCATGATAGTGATGGAAAATACTAGAAACTAAATTCCTCGGCCCACAAAAGTTTCTACCAAGATGCAGTTTTTGTTTCTCACAGATTGTGCAAGGAAATAATTTTTTTCCAGTGAAAGTTAAAGAGGCATATCTCATTTCCCACTTTACCCATTTTTCCTCCTATATTAGTCATTATCTATATACACAAGATCCTCCCTTATTCCGCGGGAAACATCAAAGTTTCCCCCCAAAAATATCTCACTACTTGATTCATTGGAGAAAGTGAAAACAAATCTAATTCAAGGTATTTCTGCACAAAGTTTTATCAAGTCACGAGAGTTGTATTCATCTCTCTTTATATTGTTCACTTATATTGCTGGGAAACTTCTAAAAAAATTGGGTGTGTGTTGTTATTTGGTTCTATCTTCTATGTGCTATTATGAGGATCGATCAATTTCAAAAATTATTACTTGTCACTATCCAATAATTTTTACTTGATAAATGACTTCTAGGCTTCCATTTTTCTCTTATAGCATCATTCTACTGTTACAATGATTTCTTGGATATAAATCTCTCTAATAGAGATAAGGGTAATATTGATATTTAGAAACAAAATTTCTTGTAACTTTTCTACTTTTCAAATTATAAAAAGAAAATTTTTTAAAATTTTTGTATACATATTTCATACTAACCAAATACATGCAAGAAAATATACTGTTTTTTTTTTTTATTTTCTTTCACTTTTCTTTCTACTACTTTCACTTTCTATTATTTTTTTTTTTCTAACCAAACAAACATGTACAAGACCGTTCTCGGTAAACAAAGGAACAAGAGAATGTATTTACTCTATCACTATTACGAAATTAATAGTGCCAAAAATCTTCTTCCCAATAAAATTCATGTTTCCAAAGAAGACTCAAAACAAATAGAATAAAATCCAAAATTTGGTCATCATCGTTTCTCATCAAAAGCATGCCACTATGAAGACTTAATTCGTCCTCTCGATTATGCTTCTGGACAAAATAAAATTCCTTTAAGGATTGGCTTCAAAAGTCCTTGGACAAAAACACCTTTAAGGATTAGTCGAGCTTTAAGGAATTCATGTACCTTTAAGGAATTTTACATTGGTTTTCTCTGTAAATATGTGTTATAGATTTGAAATTTTTGGTATGAACATTTTTGTTGTTACATCCTTGAGTCACCACAATGGCCATTGATTCCAACAGCCATCTCTTTCTCTGCTCTCCCTCCCAAGCTCTCTCTGCTCAATGCACCCACACTCTCACTCACACTCACACTCAACGCATAGAGGGTCACACACAACCACTATGACACACACACACACAATCGCGCACAACCCAAGTTCTCTCTTTCTAACTCTAACTATGAACATTTCAAGTTTTTATTAAAGGTTTTTTTCTCTCGTTCACAATAGATACCAGCACTGAATTTTGTCTCTAGTTATTTTACTTTATCTGTGTTATTTTACTGAATTTTATCTTGTATTACTCAGTCCTCGGTGCTACATTCACAACCAAAATCAACTGTTGGAGTGCCTGCATATATCTTGCATTACTCGGTCCTCGGTGCAAGGTAAGTTTATTTCTAATTTTTTTGTGTATTATCGGATTATTCAGATAATTTTTTTTATAATCTTGTAAAGGCTTTGCCTTCTTGAGGTCAAGGGTTCAAGTTCCCCTCCCCCCTTAAAAAAAAAAGATAATACTTTTTTTGATGTGATGTGCTTTATGAATGGGCACTAATATTTGGAGCTCTAAGTTTTTGAACTGTACAATTCTTTTGTATTTATTGTGTGAANTTTGTGTCATTATTTTTGAAGCTGGGCAATTGTTTGCAATTTTTTTGTGTTGCATAGTGCCTTCAGGCACAGGTAATGACTAGTATATATATATATATATATTCTTTGTTTGCTACCACTTGCTTTGGTCTTCTAGGATTTTCCTATCCAACAATACTATCCTATTTAAAACACATGTAAAATAGTCCTTATTTAATTATTTTTATCCTTACATATATATTTGTATGGGTTATTCCTTGTGAGAACAAATGAGGATATTCTTGTTTTCTCTACTTTTCCAAAGAACTTCCTCAATTGGGTGGCTCTTCCCCAACAATTTGCCAACAGAATGGTTCTATTACACAAAATTTATTGATTCCTTATCATAAGTAAGAGTTTTCTTTATCTCAATTGGCTAACTCAACCAATNATTGTAACTTATTTGCTTGCCAAAGAGAATATTCTCCCTCCAATATTTAACTTTACAGTCTCTGGTTTCTGGTGTATATATGTGCCCTGTTATACAATTTTCAATTGAATAATCAAGATCAAATATAACGTTCGTCTTGGTTGTAACTGTTATGATCTAAGTTGTTCACTCTTAAAGTCTTAAGAGACTGACGACCATGGATTGGGAAAGAGTATGTTTCAAATGTCTCAAATAGTTATTTCAGTAGGCCATTCTTTTTAGGAAGTCTATCTGTTATAGTTATCATTGATAGGCAATTTTTGGGATACATGAGTATGCATGCATCTGGGTGCATGTGAATGTTCATTGCATATCAAGAAAAACATTCCAATACTCAAGAATTGGCATTANATGCATCTGGGTGCATGTGAATGTTCATTGCATATCAAGAAAAACATTCCAATATTCAAGAATTGGCATGATCACTATATTCTCTTTGATTGTTTCTAGGAGTTCTTCTGGCTAGGCTTATTACTTTGTTTTGCCACCATGTACTTCCCACTTTTTTTGGTGTTTTGGGTTCTTTCACTTTCCTCAGATTTTAACGGAAAATTGAAGATTTTAATTCTTAATTGCCCAAGAATTTCTATTTTGGGATTTCTCCATTTACTCTTTCTGATCAGTGAATTCTGGTTTCTTTTTATTTTCTACATTGCCCTGCTCATATGAGTTTTCATAAACTTTCCTACGTGCACATCGAGTTATGAATAGCCTTTTCAGTGAAGGACATGCTATTTGAAAGGTGAACAAGGCCTTAATGTTGTATTCTTCCATCAAGCTATCTATCCACCATAAATCTTTGAGTTCAGAGAATTCTATTGGTGGTGGTGGGCGGATAACTGCCTGCAAGAAGTTCATGAGGTTGATCTATTATGCTATATCAAATGAGTAATGCTACATTGACCAAATTTTGGGGCCAAATTTGGAGCCCAAATGACATGACAGTTGACTTGGACTTTTTTCATTGGTGTCATGTTATTTGGACCCCAATAAAAACTCCAAATAATCAGCTGTCATGTCATCTAAGCTCAAAATTTGGTCAGTCTAGCATTACTGGTATCAAATAGGTACTGTCAATCCTAAAATCATTGTGAACTTAGATATTTGTTTTCAAGCAGAAGAGATTTTTAGAACCCATATCAAAAAAGGAACAAATAACAAGTCCTTCTCACCCTGAAAATCCATCCACAGTGTAAGGGTTTCCACTTCTCCAACGACTTCTACCAGTGGATCAAAATGCTTGTACTTTTAGTGATTGTAGCCTGGGCCAGATCTGAAATCAAGCATGGCATCTGCTAAGTCAACCACACCCCAGAGTAAAAAGTAGCAAAGTGGCCCTCGATAACGAAGAGATTGAAGTTCATAGGATTCAATATAAAGACATATGAGTTGAGGACAGTCCAGACTTTATGCATTTGATCAATTGATCTATTTCTTTTCGGTGAGTTGGTTTGCTTTTAACTCATATCTGCTGTACTTTTTTATGTCACACAGTTGTGAAAATATGGTTGCTGATTCTAATGTGTTTGTAACTCTTGCGACGAAATTAGGAACATTTTTTATTTTCAGTTTTAAATGGTTTTGAAGATTGAATAGAATATGAGACATGCCGATTGGATTTAATTTTTTGTCCAGTAAATAATCTCCCATATTTTTTTACAGGGTATTTACATTTTGACCTTTTTTTTGAAGTTCTTAGGATTTAAAGTAGCAAAGTGGCCTTCGATAAACGATTTTTAGCTTAATGCATGTTTATTTCATGTTTAAAAACTATGCATAGTGCCTTCAGACACGTGATGTAGAACGAGTTTAGACTATCTGTTTAGTACGTGTCCGNCTGTTTAGTACGTGTCTGAGTTCACTGCTTGATTATTTCATGTTTAAATTTAATGTTCAATTTTTTTTAGTTGCATTATGCCTTCAGACACGGGTTATGCCTAGTATACATAATAAAGTAGAGCTAAGTTTGAATTTTGGAGATAAAGATCGGTTCAGATCATTTTGAGACAAAACATAAACATATCCAACGAACAACATAATTTCAAAATAGAAGACAGTTCAGATCATTTCATAAATACTGATCCGACAATCAACCGTGAATACTGAATTTTTTTCCCCCCCAAGAACATTTCCTAACTCACACCTCTCTTTCTCTCCCAATCTCTCTCGCCTCTCTCTCCCGCCTAATCTCTCATGCCTCTCTATCTTCCAATCTCTCACGCCTCTATCCCTACCTGCTAAACTCATCCCAAAAATCTCTCTCATGGAATCCATCTTAATCTCACTTCTACCTCTCTCTAATCTCAAATCTTTTGTCAATCTCAATTTCCAAAATCTTTCCCTCTGTCAAATATATCTCTCTCACCTAGCTCTCTGAGGCCTCTCTCCTTATGTATTTGATTTTTTCTCTCTCTACATTTGATCTTCCTTCTCTCTCTGTTTCTCTCTACCCAACCTAGAAACCCCATTTCCTTCCCCATTTCTCTGTATGATCAACAAAAACAAAAAACAAAAATCCAAAACAATCACAACACCACATCTCCCCCTATATCTCTCATGGCTCCCAATCTCTCCCTCCCTCATTGCAACGCCTATGCCACATAGCCCAGCCCAGCCCCCCAGCGAATCAGAGGCCCCACCAATTGCCACAAAAGCATCGACCACCACTAGCAATAGCCACGACATCGAAATTAGCGATCGCCACTACCGCCGACGACCGCTAGGAACTGCCTCACCAGTGACACTCCCAAGTAATTCTTTCTCACTCACTATCTATTCATCTCCTTGCTTCTCTATCTCACACTCACCTCTACCCCCGATCATATCCACAGCCCCTTTCCCCCTCTTATTCTTTCCCATTGCCCCAAACTCCGCATAACCCTAATATACCAACAATTGACACAACATCTCACCCCCACCTTACACAAAATGGACACAAATACATATTTGCAGCACACAAAATGCACGCACACACTCATAGACAATCGTAAATATACAAATTTTGACATTAATTTATGTCTTATTTTTAGTGATTGGTTGAAACTTGAAATGGATTTCTATCAAGTTTAATTTGAGGTTTTTTGTTGTATATCCAGTGCCTTTAGGTTTGCACACACGAAAAGACAAGGAAAGTGTATGATAGCTCAGTGCCTATGTAAGTTCTTTGAATTTTTTAATTTCCAGCTCTATTTTTTTTGCAATTTTGGTTTATTAATTCTGTTTGTTTTCGATTTTTGTTTTCCAAGGTTAAATTGTGATCAAAGAGTAACCAAGTGAAGGGGCTAGATCATTATATCCAATTGCTTTAGTTTGGTATAGTTGTTAGCATAACACGTGTTTAATGAAATGTCTCAATGACTATTTTTTATCCTTGCAAATCTTCTCAATGGTGTGATCCAGATCTGGGATTCTCATTGATTGGTTCGACAAGCATGCTAGACCTATTCGTGGTGTATCTTTGTCATGTAAATATCATAAATCCTTTAATTATTTGTACACACTCACACAATGTTATGTGTGTTTATGCTAATTGTGCATTTGACTAATTATGTGTGTTTATGCTAATCCTATTATACAATTTATTTTATTTGGTTCAATCAATATTTTGTTTGAGGTATTTGTATGTGTGATGTTGTTTTAGGGAGTTTTTCAGTACGTTTTTTTGTAACAATTCTATTAATATGGAGGATACAGTTGACAATATATTTTGGTTTATTTTAAAAGAATTGGTATGAATGTTTTTGTGTCATTATTTTTGAAGCTGGGCAATTGTTTGCAATTTTTTTGTGTTGCATAGTGCCTTCAGGCACAGGTAATGACTAGTATATATATATATATATATTCTTTGTTTGCTACCACTTGCTTTGGTCTTCTAGGATTTTCCTATCCAACAATACTATCCTATTTAAAACACATGTAAAATAGTCCTTATTTAATTATTTTTATCCTTACATATATATTTGTATGGGTTATTCCTTGTGAGAACAAATGAGGATATTCTTGTTTTCTCTACTTTTCCAAAGAACTTCCTCAATTGGGTGGCTCTTCCCCAACAATTTGCCAACAGAATGGTTCTATTACACAAAATTTATTGATTCCTTATCATAAGTAAGAGTTTTCTTTATCTCAATTGGCTAACTCAACCAATATATTCGAAGGATCAATTATACCCTATTCCTATTCATATTGACAGAAAATATACCGTAAAATCAAAACAAGTCTGCTAATAGAACCCACCTTAAAATTGTAACTACAATCCTCTCTATAAATCCATATGCCTATTTATATCTTAGACCAAACTTTCCTTCGAATTTCTAGTACACTACTCGTGAAACATAAGGCCCAAGTATGAATAGTATGCTCAGACTGCCTGTCAAATTGACAACCATAAATTATACTAAATTTCAAAGTGTTATCCATAACATGTTGCAAATTAGGTCAACTCTGAAGGTAAATTTTGGATTTCTATCTATTACACTAGATAAAGATATTCTACACAATTATACGCTATCATCAAATAAATCTGAATATACCTTCAAGTTTAATTACCAAAATTGACTAGACTTTGTCAATCAATCCATAATAACCCAAATAGATTCATGCACAATATNATGTTCAATTTTTTTTAGTTGCATTATGCCTTCAGACACGGGTTATGCCTAGTATATATAATAAAGTAGAGCTAAGTTTGAATTTTGGAGATAAAGATCGGTCCAGATCATTTTCAGACAAAACATAAACATATCCAACGAACAACGTAATTTCAACATAGAAGACAGTTCAGATCATTTCATAAATACTGATCCGACAATCAACCGTGAATACTGAATTTTTTTTCCCCCCTAAGAACATTTCCTAACTCACACCTCTCTTTCTCTCCCAATCTCTCTCGCCTCTCTCTCCCGCCTAATCTCTCATGCCTCTCTATCTTCCAATCTCTCACGCCTCTATCCCTACCTGCTAAACTCATCCCAAAAATCTCTCTCATGGAATCCATCTTAATCTCACTTCTACCTCTCTCTAATCTCAAATCTTTTGTCAATCTCAATTTCCAAAATCTTTCCCTCTGTCAAATATATCTCTCTCACCTAGCTCTCTGAGGCCTCTCTCCTTATGTATTTGATTTTTTCTCTCTCTACATTTGATCTTCCTTCTCTCTCTGTTTCTCTCTACCCAACCTAGAAACCCCATTTCCTTCCCCATTTCTCTGTATGATCAACAAAAACAAAAAACAAAAATCCAAAACAATCACAACACCACATCTCCCCCTATATCTCTCATGGCTCCCAATCTCTCCCTCCCTCATTGCAACGCCTATGCCACATAGCCCAGCCCAGCCCCCCAGCGAATCAGAGGCCCCACCAATTGCCACAAAAGCATCGACCACCACTAGCAATAGCCACGACATCGAAATTAGCGATCGCCACTACCGCCGACGACCGCTAGCAACTGCCACACCAGTGACACTCCCAAGTAATTCTTTCTCACTCACTATCTATTCATCTCCTTGCTTCTCTATCTCACACTCACCTCTACTCCCGATCATATCCACAGCCCCTTTCCCCCTCTTATTCTTTCCCATAGCCCCAAACTCCGCATAACCCTAATATACCAACAATTGACACAACATCTCACCCCCACCTTACACAAAATGGACACAAATACAGATTTGCAGCACACAAAATGTACGCACACACTCATAGACAATCGTAAATATACAAATTTTGACATTAATTTATGTCTTATTTTTAGTGATTGGTTGAAACTTGAAATGGATTTCTATCAAGTTTAATTTGAGGTTTTTTGTTGTATATCCAGTGCCTTTAGGTTTGCACACACGAAAAGACAAGGAAAGTGTATGATAGCTCAGTGCCTATGTAAGTTCTTTGAATTTTTTAACTTCCAGCTCTATTTTTTTTGCAATTTTGGTTTATTAATTCTGTTTGTTTTCGATTTTTGTTTTCCAAGGTTAAATTGTGATCAAAGAGTAACCAAGTGAAGGGGCTAGATCATTATATCCAATTGCTTTAGTTTGTTATAGTTGTTAGCATAACACGTGTTTAATGAAATGTCTCAATGACTATTTTTTATCCTTGCAAATCTTCTCAATGGTGTGATCCAGATCTGGGATTCTCATTGATTGGTTCGACAAGCATGCTAGACCTATTCGTGGTGTATCTTTGTCATGTAAATATCATAAATCCTTTAATTATTTGTACACACTCACACAATGTTATGTGTGTTTATGCTAATTGTGCATTTGACTAATTATGTGTGTTTATGCTAATCCTATTATACAATTTATTTTATTTGGTTCAATCAATATTTTGTTTGAGGTATTTGTATGTGTGATGTTGTTTTAGGGAGTTTTTCAGTACGTTTTTTTGTAACAATTCTATTAATATGGAGGATACAGTTGACAATATATTTTGGTTTATTTTAAAAGAATTGGTATGAATGTTTTTGTGTCATTATTTTTGAAGCTGGGCAATTGTTTGCAATTTTTTTGTGTTGCATATAGTGCCTTCAAGCATAGATAATGACTAGTATATATATATATATATATATATATATATATATATTCTTTGTTTGCTACCACTTGCTTTGGTCTTCTAGGATTTTCCTATCCAACAATACTATCCTTTTTAAAACACATGTAAAATAGTCCTTATTTAATTATTTTTATCCTTATATATATATTTGTATGGGTTATTCCTTGTGAGAACAAATGAGGATATTCTTGTTTTCTCTACTTTTCCAAAGAACTTCCTCAATTGGGTGGCTCTTCCCCAACAATTTGCCAACAGAATGGTTCTATTACACAAAATTTATTGATTCCTTATCATAAGTAAGAGTTTTCTTTATCTCAATTGGCTAACTCAACCAATATATTCGAAGGATCAATTATACCCTATTCCTATTCATATTGAAAGAAAATATACTGTAAAATCAAAACAAGTCTGCTAATAGAACCCACCTTAAAATTGTAACTACAATCCTCTCTATAAATCCATATGCCTATTTATATCTTAGACCAAACTTTCCTTCGAATTTCTAGTACACTACTCGTGAAACATAAGGCCCAAGTATGAATAGTATGCTCAGACTGCCTGTCAAATTGACAACCATAAATTATACTAAATTTCAAAGTGTTATCCATAACATGTTGCAAATTAGGTCAACTCTGAAGGTAAATTTTGGATTTCTATCTATTACACTAGATAAAGATATTCTACACAATTATACGCTATCATCAAATAAATCTGAATATACCTTCAAGTTTAATTACCAAAATTGACTAGACTTTGTCAATCAATCCATAATAACCCAAATAGATTCATGCACAATATGTATCTCAAAAGTCCCTATAGAAACTTCATAGTAATATACTCTCATTTCCATTCAAAAATTAAAAGTTGTAATAAACCCATCAGACACTAATAACCAGTCTTTTCCATCTCCTTTTTCTCAAATTAAACTCATTCTTAGTAAATACATCTTTCAATCTTTAATAATCAAAATAAATCTCACATGTCNCTCCCAATCTCTCTCGCCTCTCTCTCCCGCCTAATCTCTCATGCCTCTCTATCTTCCAATCTCTCACGCCTCTATCCCTACCTGCTAAACTCATCCCAAAAATCTCTCTCATGGAATCCATCTTAATCTCACTTCTACCTCTCTCTAATCTCAAATCTTTTGTCAATCTCAATTTCCAAAATCTTTCCCTCTGTCAAATATATCTCTCTCACCTAGCTCTCTGAGGCCTCTCTCCTTATGTATTTGATTTTTTCTCTCTCTACATTTGATCTTCCTTCTCTCTCTGTTTCTCTCTACCCAACCTAGAAACCCCATTTCCTTCCCCATTTCTCTGTATGATCAACAAAAACAAAAAACAAAAATCCAAAACAATCACAACACCACATCTCCCCCTATATCTCTCATGGCTCCCAATCTCTCCCTCCCTCATTGCAACGCCTATGCCACATAGCCCAGCCCAGCCCCCCAGCGAATCAGAGGCCCCACCAATTGCCACAAAAGCATCGACCACCACTAGCAATAGCCACGACATCGAAATTAGCGATCGCCACTACCGCCGACGACCGCTAGGAACTGCCTCACCAGTGACACTCCCAAGTAATTCTTTCTCACTCACTATCTATTCATCTCCTTGCTTCTCTATCTCACACTCACCTCTACCCCCGATCATATCCACAGCCCCTTTCCCCCTCTTATTCTTTCCCATAGNACGCTATCATCAAATAAATCTGAATATACCTTCAAGTTTAATTACCAAAATTGACTAGACTTTGTCAATCAATCCATAATAACCCAAATAGATTCATGCACAATATGTATCTCAAAAGTCCCTATAGAAACTTCATAGTAATATACTCTCATTTCCATTCAAAAATTAAAAGTTGTAATAAACCCATCAGACACTAATAACCAGTCTTTTCCATCTCCTTTTTCTCAAATTAAACTCATTCTCAGTAAATACATCTTTCAACCTTTAATAATCAAAATAAATCTCACATGTCTTACCGTATAAACAATCTCTCCATGACCTCAAAACAAAAACAATTACATCTAACCCAAAATCTTGAGTTGGGTAATTCCTTTTTTACTACAAGAATACACATGTGTAACACCAATGAATACAGTAACATATGAATATAGATAAAGTTGAGATACCCAATTTAGTCAATCCATCAAAACCAATGCAACATTTGTCAATCTCAATGACTTCACCAAAAATATAATATAATTATCCCAATTGCACATACTATTTTCAGAATATCATCATTTCNCACCACATCTCCCCCTATATCTCTCATGGCTCCCAATCTCTCCCTCCCTCATTGCAACGCCTATGCCACATAGCCCAGCCTAGCCCCCCATCGAATCAGAGGCCCCACCAATTGCCACAAAAGCATCGACCACCACTAGCAATAGCCATGACATCGAAATTAGCGATCGCCACTACCGCCGATGACCGCTAGCAACTGCCACACCAGTGACACTCCCAAGTAATTCTTTCTCACTCACTATCTATTCATCTCCTTACTTCTCTATCTCACACTCACCTCTACTCCCGATCATATCCACAGCCCCTTTCCCCCTCTTATTCTTTCCCATTGCCCCAAACTCCGCATAACCCTAATATACCAACAATTGACACAACATCTCACCCCCACCTTACACAAAATGGACACAAATACATATTTGCAGCACACAAAATGCACGCACACACTCATAGACAATCGTAAATATACAAATTTTGACATTAATTTATGTCTTATTTTTAGTGATTGGTTGAAACTTGAAATGGATTTCTATCAAGTTTAATTTGAGGTTTTTTGTTGTATATCCAGTGCCTTTAGGTTTGCACACACGAAAAGACAAGGAAAGTGTATGATAGCTCAGTGCCTATGTAAGTTCTTTGAATTTTTTAACTTCCAGCTCTATTTTTTTTGCAATTTTGGTTTATTAATTCTGTTTGTTTTCGATTTTTGTTTTCCAAGGTTAAATTGTGATCAAAGAGTAACCAAGTGAAGGGGCTAGATCATTATATCCAATTGCTTTAGTTTGTTATAGTTGTTAGCATAACACGTGTTTAATGAAATGTCTCAATGACTATTTTTTATCCTTGCAAATCTTCTCAATGGTGTGATCCAGATCTGGGATTCTCATTGATTGGTTCGACAAGCATGCTAGACCTATTCGTGGTGTATCTTTGTCATGTAAATATCATAAATCCTTTAATTATTTGTACACACTCACACAATGTTATGTGTGTTTATGCTAATTGTGCATTTGACTAATTATGTGTGTTTATGCTAATCCTATTATACAATTTATTTTATTTGGTTCAATCAATATTTTGTTTGAGGTATTTGTATGTGTGATGTTGTTTTAGGGAGTTTTTCAGTACGTTTTTTTGTAACAATTCTATTAATATGGAGGATACAGTTGACAATATATTTTGGTTTATTTTAAAAGAATTGGTATGAATGTTTTTGTGTCATTATTTTTGAAGCTGGGCAATTGTTTGCAATTTTTTTGTGTTGCATATAGTGCCTTCAAGCATAGATAATGACTAGTATATATATATATATATATATATATATATATATATTCTTTGTTTGCTACCACTTGCTTTGGTCTTCTAGGATTTTCCTATCCAACAATACTATCCTTTTTAAAACACATGTAAAATAGTCCTTATTTAATTATTTTTATCCTTACATATATATTTGTATGGGTTATTCCTTGTGAGAACAAATGAGGATATTCTTGTTTTCTCTACTTTTCCAAAGAACTTCCTCAATTGGGTGGCTCTTCCCCAACAATTTGCCAACAGAATGGTTCTATTACACAAAATTTATTGATTCCTTATCATAAGTAAGAGTTTTCTTTATCTCAATTGGCTAACTCAACCAATATATTCGAAGGATCAATTATACCCTATTCCTATTCATATTGAAAGAAAATATACTGTAAAATCAAAACAAGTCTGCTAATAGAACCCACCTTAAAATTGTAACTACAATCCTCTCTATAAATCCATATGCCTATTTATATCTTAGACCAAACTTTCCTTCGAATTTCTAGTACACTACTCGTGAAACATAAGGCCCAAGTATGAATAGTATGCTCAGACTGCCTGTCAAATTGACAACCATAAATTATACTAAATTTCAAAGTGTTATCCATAACATGTTGCAAATTAGGTCAACTCTGAAGGTAAATTTTGGATTTCTATCTATTACACTAGATAAAGATATTCTACACAATTATACGCTATCATCAAATAAATCTGAATATACCTTCAAGTTTAATTACCAAAATTGACTAGACTTTGTCAATCAATCCATAATAACCCAAATAGATTCATGCACAATATGTATCTCAAAAGTCCCTATAGAAACTTCATAGTAATATACTCTCATTTCCATTCAAAAATTAAAAGTTGTAATAAACCCATCAGACACTAATAACCAGTCTTTTCCATCTCCTTTTTCTCAAATTAAACTCATTCTCAGTAAATACATCTTTCAACCTTTAATAATCAAAATAAATCTCACATGCCTTACCGTATAAACAATCTCTCCATGACCTCAAAACAAAAACAATTACATCTAACCCAAAATCTTGAGTTGGGTAATTCCTTTTTTACTACAAGAATACACATGTGTAACACCAATGAATACAGTAACATATGAATATAGATAAAGTTGAGATACCCAATTTAGTCAATCCATCAAAACCAATGCAACATTTGTCAATCTCAATGACTTCACCAAAAATATAATATAACTATCCCAATTGCACATACTATTTTCAGAATATCATCATTTCTTTCTTTTAAGTACAGATAACTCAGCTTAAGATCAATCTTACTAAATTATCTAGTGCCCTACAACTGATCAAATAAATCATCAATACCACATAAAAGATATTTACTGCATGTTGGTCTAATATATTTTCAATTGAATTGAATTCTCATTCTTTTAGTTCAGCGAGAACCATCCAACATGAAGTAATAAATATAAGTAAAGTACCCCAGGGCTACTAAAAAAAATGTAAATTTTATCCCTCTCCAATGGTAGCATAGACAATTTCTCTCAAAATATATTTGAAAATTTTATTTCTATTGCTATCTTGTCAAGAGACACTCCCTCGTTCCATGCATCAATAATACCGACAATATTTTCCTGAAAATCTTTCCTCACCCCTCTTTGAGCTTGCACTCGTAGATTNTGCCCCAAACTCCGCATAACCCTAATATACCAACAATTGACACAACATCTCACCCCCACCTTACACAAAATGGACACAAATACATATTTGCAGCACACAAAATGCACGCACACACTCATAGACAATCGTAAATATACAAATTTTGACATTAATTTATGTCTTATTTTTAGTGATTGGTTGAAACTTGAAATGGATTTCTATCAAGTTTAATTTGAGGTTTTTTGTTGTATATCCAGTGCCTTTAGGTTTGCACACACGAAAAGACAAGGAAAGTGTATGATAGCTCAGTGCCTATGTAAGTTCTTTGAATTTTTTAATTTCCAGCTCTATTTTTTTTGCAATTTTGGTTTATTAATTCTGTTTGTTTTCGATTTTTGTTTTCCAAGGTTAAATTGTGATCAAAGAGTAACCAAGTGAAGGGGCTAGATCATTATATCCAATTGCTTTAGTTTGTTATAGTTGTTAGCATAACACGTGTTTAATGAAATGTCTCAATGACTATTTTTTATCCTTGCAAATCTTCTCAATGGTGTGATCCAGATCTGGGATTCTCATTGATTGGTTCGACAAGCATGCTAGACCTATTCGTGGTGTATCTTTGTCAAGTAAATATCATAAATCCTTTAATTATTTGTACACACTCACACAATGTTATGTGTGTTTATGCTAATTGTGCATTTGACTAATTATGTGTGTTTATGCTAATCCTATTATACAATTTATTTTATTTGGTTCAATCAATATTTTGTTTGAGGTTTTTGTATGTGTGATGTTGTTTTAGGGAGTTTTTCAGTACGTTTTTTTGTAACAATTCTATTAAGTTTAATTTGAGGTTTTTTGTTGTATATCCAGTGCCTTTAGGTTTGCACACACGAAAAGACAAGGAAAGTGTATGATAGCTCAGTGCCTATGTAAGTTCTTTGAATTTTTTAACTTCCAGCTCTATTTTTTTTGCAATTTTGGTTTATTAATTCTGTTTGTTTTCGATTTTTGTTTTCCAAGGTTAAATTGTGATCAAAGAGTAACCAAGTGAAGGGGCTAGATCATTATATCCAATTGCTTTAGTTTGTTATAGTTGTTAGCATAACACGTGTTTAATGAAATGTCTCAATGACTATTTTTTATCCTTGCAAATCTTCTCAATGGTGTGATCCAGATCTGGGATTCTCATTGATTGGTTCGACAAGCATGCTAGACCTATTCGTGGTGTATCTTTGTCATGTAAATATCATAAATCCTTTAATTATTTGTACACACTCACACAATGTTATGTGTGTTTATGCTAATTGTGCATTTGACTAATTATGTGTGTTTATGCTAATCCTATTATACAATTTATTTTATTTGGTTCAATCAATATTTTGTTTGAGGTTTTTGTATGTGTGATGTTGTTTTAGGGAGTTTTTCAGTACGTTTTTTTGTAACAATTCTATTAAGATGGAGGATACAGTTGACAATATATTTTGGTTTATTTTAAAAGAATTGGTATGAATGTTTTTGTGTCATTATTTTTGAAGCTGGGCAATTGTTTGCAATTTTTTTGTGTTGCATAGTGCCTTCAGGCACAGGTAATGACTAGTATATATATATATATATATTCTTTGTTTGCTACCACTTGCTTTGGTCTTCTAGGATTTTCCTATCCAACAATACTATCCTATTTAAAACACATGTAAAATAGTCCTTATTTAATTATTTTTATCCTTACATATATATTTGTATGGGTTATTCCTTGTGAGAACAAATGAGGATATTCTTGTTTTCTCTACTTTTCCAAAGAACTTCCTCAATTGGGTGGCTCTTCCCCAACAATTTGCCAACAGAATGGTTCTATTACACAAAATTTATTGATTCCTTATCATAAGTAAGAGTTTTCTTTATCTCAATTGGCTAACTCAACCAATATATTCGAAGGATCAATTATACCCTATTCCTATTCATATTGAAAGAAAATATACCGTAAAATCAAAACAAGTCTGCTAATAGAACCCACCTTAAAATTGTAACTACAATCCTCTCTATAAATCCATATGCCTATTTATATCTTAGACCAAACTTTCCTTCGAATTTCTAGTACACTACTCGTGAAACATAAGGCCCAAGTATGAATAGTATGCTCAGACTGCCTGTCAAATTGACAACCATAAATTATACTAAATTTCAAAGTGTTATCCATAACATGTTGCAAATTAGGTCAACTCTGAAGGTAAATTTTGGATTTCTATCTATTACACTAGATAAAGATATTCTACACAATTATACGCTATCATCAAATAAATCTGAGTATACCTTCAAGTTTAATTACCAAAATTGACTAGACTTTGTCAATCAATCCATAATAACCCAAATAGATTCATGCACAATATGTATCTCAAAAGTCCCTATAGAAACTTCATAGTAATATACTCTCATTTCCATTCAAAAATTAAAAGTTGTAATAAACCCATCAGACACTAATAACCAGTCTTTTCCATCTCCTTTTTCTCAAATTAAACTCATTCTCAGTAAATACATCTTTCAACCTTTAATAATCAAAATAAATCTCACATGCCTTACCGTATAAACAATNTCCTATGGATTATCACCAGAACTAGAACTAGACAAATCTGTAATAGATTGAACTGGAGTACTTTTTGTAAACTTTCCATTTATAGCTCCACCTCCTTGCTATAACTCTGTTCTTTCCCGGCAAAAACTACAAAATCCTTTCTTGGATGAAACATGAAAAATTCATCAAATACAACATCCCTATTGATTATAAAACTTAGGTGATTTTGGATTCGAGCACCACAATCTATATCCTTTCACACCATTTGCATAACCAATAAATATGCCCTTTTTAGCCCTAGGCTCAAACTTACCATCATTCACATGAAGATAAGCAATGTAACCAAATATTTTTAAATCAAAATAATCAGCAGGAGTACCAGGCCACACCTCGTGTGCAATCTTCAAATCAAATGCAATGGATGAAGAACGACTAACCAAATGACAAGCAGCACTAACAACCTTAGCCCAAAAATCCTGAAGCAACCCTGCATTAGAGAGCATACAACCTGCTCTCTCTAAAATAGTTATGTTTATTCTCTATCTAACCCCAGTTTGCAATGGAGCAAACCAGACAGTACAATACTTGACAATGCATTAATCTCTGCAGAACTCATTAAGCTCACCTCCACAAAATTTTAAATCATTATCTATTCTGATACGCTTGACTTTCTTGCCTGTATATTTCTTAATCAAAGTCTTCTATTACTTGAAAGTCTAAAAAATATAAATATNTCAAACTCAAGTGTTTTGGGTTCTACACCCAATCACACTACTACTCTAGGAGACACGGAAGAATGTATAGACCCTAAAATTTTATTAGTGTCAATCACATTTCTTACTACACCCTTACCATCCCTTTTTGCAACTATTTATTGTTTGTACAAATTACCAAGCAAATTAACTAGTCTTAGTTACTACACAAATCATTCTATTAACTAGTAAGCATCATTCTCTATCCCTCAAACCAAAGCTAATTAATACATACAAAACCATTCAGATCCAAGCTAATCCTTTGCTAATTCATAAACCTATGCTCTGATGCCATTCTTGTCACATGCCCACCCCGGATCACATAGGGTGGGCGGCGGACCGGCCACTAAGGCCTTAACCAACCAACCCTGTGCATAATAAATGCAAAATACAACGGAAGACAAATAATAAAGTGATTCATTCCTTTCGTATTCATTAGGTCAGTAGAATGAATCGCTTTATTATTTCTCTTTCATTATATTTTGCATTTATTATGCACAGGGTTGGTTGGTTAAGGCCTTGGTGGCCGGTNTGCACATACTATTTTCAGAATATCATCATTTCTTTCTTTTAAGTACAGATAACTCAGCTTAAGATCAATCTTACTAAATTATCTAGCGCCTTACAACTGATCAAATAAATCATCAATACCACATAAAAGATATTTACTGCATGTTGGTCTAATATATTTTTAATTGAATTCTCATTCTTCTAGTTCAGCGAGAACCATCCAATATGAAGTAATAAATATAAGTAAAGTACCCCAGGGCTACTAAAAAAAATGTAAATTTTATCCCTCTCCAATGGTAGCATAGGCAATTTCTCTCAAAATATATTTGAAAATTTTATTTCTATTACTATCTTGTCAAGAGACACTCCCTCGTTCCATGCATCAATAATACCAACAATATTTTCCTGAAAATCTTTCCTCACCCCTCTTTGAGCTTGCACTCGTAGACTNGCTATGTAATGGCTAACTACACTAACTGTCTATGAAAATATTTGGATGAGTGCAAAATATAGCATACATAATGCTCCCAGCTACACTAGAATAAGGAACACGAAATGTAAAATGCTCCTCATTCTCATTCTGTGATGATAGAGCTGATGAAAGTCTAAACTGAGTGGTAAGTGAAGTACTCACGAGCTTCGAATTCTACATCCCAACCCGCTTAATAATGTTCTCAATATATTTCTTTTGAGATAAAATCTAACATATCAGCTTTCCTATCCCTGTGAATCTCCATACCCAAAATTTTCTTTGCAGCACTCAAATTTTGAACCCAACTGTTTCTTCAACATATCAATCTCTAACACGCTCTTAGCGGCAATAAGCATGTCATCCACATAAAGTAATAAATATATAAAAGAACAATATACAACTGCCTATGATACATACAATTATTATAATTACTCCTAGAGTAACAATGATCTACTATAAAGGTGTCAAAACATTTGTACCACCGCCTTAGAGACAATTTCAAACCATATATTGATTTCTTCGACAACCAAACATGATCTTCTTTACCTTGAACAATAAATCTCACTGGTTGATGCATGTAGATAGTTTTCTCAAGCTCACCATGTAGAAAAGCTATATTTACATCAAGCTGCTTAAACTCTAGATTGAGTGAAGCAACCATAGCAAGCAATAAATGATTAGAGTTATGTTTCACAACTAGTGAGAAAAATTCATTGAAGTCCACACCCTCTTTCTAACTGTAGCTCTTTGCAACCAATCGTGCCTTGTACCTTACAGATTCAACCCTCTGGAATTCCTTCATTTTTCTTGAAGACCCATTTACAACTAATAGTCTTCATGCCCTTAGGCAACTTCATTAATTCCCAAGTCTGATTCTTATGAAGATATTCAATTTTTTCAATCATAGCAACGACATAATGTGTAGACTTACTACATGTGACAACTTTTGAATATGAGAAAGGCCCCTGAACACCAAACTCCTCTTCTATAGTTAGTGCATAAACCACCAAATCTGCATACCTACATTTCTGATGGGGTCTCACTTGCTTCATTCCTGTACCTACTGGAATACTATTCTGCTACTCCTCCTATGGATTATCACCAGAACTAGAACTAGACAAATCTGTAATAGATTGAACTGGAGTACTTTTTGTAAACTTTCCATTTATAGCTCCACCTCCTTGCTATAACTCTGTTCTTTCCCGGCAAAAACTACAAAATCCTTTCTTGGATGAAACATGAAAAATTCATCAAATACAACATCCCTATTGATTATAAAACTTAGGTGATTTTGGATTCGAGCACCACAATCTATATCCTTTCACACCATTTGCATAACCAATAAATATGCCCTTTTTAGCCCTAGGCTCAAACTTACCATCATTCACATGAAGATAAGCAATGTAACCAAATATTTTTAAATCAAAATAATCAGCAGGAGTACCAGGCCACACCTCGTGTGCAATCTTCAAATCAAATGCAATGGATGAAGAACGACTAACCAAATGACAAGCAGCACTAACAACCTTAGCCCAAAAATCCTGAAGCAACCCTGCATTAGAGAGCATACAACCTGCTCTCTCTAAAATAGTTATGTTTATTCTCTATCTAACCCCAGTTTGCAATGGAGCAAACCAGACAGTACAATACTTGACAATGCATTAATCTCTGCAGAACTCATTAAGCTCACCTCCACAAAATTTTAAATCATTATCTATTCTGATACGCTTGACTTTCTTGCCTGTATATTTCTTAATCAAAGTCTTCTATTACTTGAAAGTCTAAAAAATATAAATATTGCATTTTAGAAAATACACCCAAACTTTCCTTGAATAATCAATAAATATCAAAAGATACCGAGTGCCACCCTTAGACGGAACCTAAGCAGGACCTCAAAGGTGTGAATTAATATTATCAACTATACCATTAGTCCTGTGAATAGTTGTACTGAACTTGACTCTGCACTATTTTTTGAAGACACAATGTTCACAAAAATCAAGCTTCCTAATTTCCTTTGTTGCCAAGCAAACACTGTTTACACAAGACTTCCATGCTCCTCTCACTCATGTGACCCAAACACATATGTCATAATTGGGTAGTATCTAAATTTGAAAATTTTGAAGATGAAACACTAGCTTAACCGATCACAGTATCACCCTGAAGAACATAGAGGTCATTAATCTTTTTATCTTTCATCACAACCAGGGAACCCCTACAAACTTTCATAACTCCGCCTTCAGCAGAAAAACTCCAACCAATGGAATCCAAGTACCCAAAGAAATCAAATTCTTCTTTAATTCTAAAATATGCCGAACATCTATCAAAGTCTTCACAACTCCATCATGTGTCTTAATCCAGACAGTTCCTATTCCCACATTCTTGCAAGCAATATTATTTTTCATCAAAGACTGAACCACTATTAATTGACTCATAGGTGGTAAGTGACTCGTAGGTGGTAATTAGGATACATATGATAGAAATAATCTGAATCAAGAATCTAATCATCATTAAACGTCCATCAGCAACAACAACTGTAAGGACATCATCTGAACTATCAGATGTATCTTATACAACACCAGGAACACTAGAAGAATCAGAACAATTTTTTTTTGTCTCCCTTTATTTTTCAACTTATAACAATCATGCTTATAATGATCAATTTTGTGACAATAAAAATATTCAACATTATTATATTTCTTCCTAGTCTATGATTGATATTCAGATTTTTTTTTCCTTTATCTAAATTTCTTTCAATGGATCGACCTCTATTATTATTAGAGTAACTAGCAGGACAACCCTCACAAACAGACCCTCGGCTTGAACATCACTACCCTTACCATTCAATTTAGTACGCAACTCCTTCGAATTCAAATAGAATTTCACATCAACTAAAGAGATCAGGTCTCTCCCATACAACATTGAATTAATGGAATTATCAAATCATGTGGTGAGTATAATACAATAAGGGCCTNACCCAATCACACTACTACTCTAGGAGACACGGAAGAATGTATAGACCCTAAAATTTCATTAGTGTCAGTCACATTTCTTACTACACCCTTACCATCCCTTTTTGCAACTATTTATTGTTTGTACAAAATACCAAGCAAATTAACTAGTCTTAGTTACTACACAAATCATTCTATTAACTAGTAAGCATCATTCTCTATCCCTCAAACCAAAGCTAATTAATGCATACAAAACCATTCAGATCCAAGCTAATCCTTTGCTATTTCATAAACCTATGCTCTAATTCCACTCTTGTCACATGCCCACCCCGGATCACATAGGGTGGGCGGCGGACCGGCCACTAAGGCCTTAACCAACCAACCCTATGCATAATAAATGCAAAATACAACGGAAGACAAATAATAAAGTGATTCATTCCTTTCGTATTCATTAGGTCAGTAGAATGAATCACTTTATTATTTCTCTTTCATTATATTTTGCATTTATTATGCACAGGGTTGGTTGGTTAAGGCCTTGGTGGCCGATCTGCTGTCTACCCTATGTGATCCGAGGTGGGGGTGTGACATACATAGTCTGAATCAACATAACTCACAACTGTAGTATTGATGCCATCTCTTTTACCAATTACTAAGCTAACATTTGTAGTGCCTCTCAAATATAAAAGTATCCATTTCACAGCCTACCAATGAACCTTCTCAAGATTAGCTATGTAATGGCTAACTACACTAACTGTCTATGAAAATATTTGGATGAGTGCAAACTATAGCATGCATAATGCTCCCAGCTACACTAGAATAAGGAACACGAAATGTAAACTGCTCCTCATTCTCATTCTGTGATGATAGAGCTAATGAAAGTCTAAAGTGAGTGGTAAGTGAAGTACTCACGAGCTTCGAATTCTACATCCCAACCCGCTTAATAATGTTCTCAATATATTTCTTTTGAGATAAAATCTAACATATCAGCTTTCCTATCCCTCTGAATCTCCATACCCAAAATTTTCTTTGCAGCACTCAAATTTTGAACCCAACTGTTTCTTCAACATATCAATCTCTAACACGCTCTTAGCGGCAATAAGCATGTCATCCACATAAAGTAATAAATATATAAAAGAACAATATACAACTGCCTATGATACATACAATTATTATAATTACTCCTAGAGTAACAATGATCTACTATAAAGGTGTCAAAACATTTGTACCACCGCCTTAGAGACAATTTCAAACCATATATTGATTTCTTCGACAACCAAACATGATCTTCTTTACCTTGAACAATAAATCTCACTGGTTGATGCATGTAGATAGTTTTCTCAAGCTCACCATGTAGAAAAGCTATCTTTACATCAAGCTGCTTAAACTCTAGATTGAGTGAAGTAACCATAGCAAGCAATAAATGATTAGAGTTATGTTTCACAACTAGTGAGAAAAATTCATTGAAGTCCACACCCTCTCTCTAACTGTAGCTCTTTGCAACCAATCGTGCCTTGTACCTTACAGATTCAACCCTCTGGAATTCCTTCATTTTTCTTGAAGACCCATTTACAACTAATAGTCTTCATGCCCTTAGACAACTTCATTAATTCCCAAGTCTGATTCTTATGAAGATATTCAATTTTTTCAATCATAGCAACGACATAATGTGTAGACTTACTACATGTGACAACTTTTGAATATGAGAAAGGCCCCTGAACACCAAACTCCTCTTCTATAGTTAGTGCATAAACCACCAAATCTGCATACCTACATTTCTGATGGGGTCTCACTTGCTTCATTCCTGTACCTGCTGCAATACTATTATGCTACTCATCCTATGGATTATCACCAGAACTAGAACTAGACAAATCTGTAATAGATTGAACTGGAGTACTTTTTGTAAACTTTCCATTTATAGCTCCACCTCCTTGCTATAACTCTGTTCTTTCCCGGCAAAAACTACAAAATCCTTTCTTGGATGAAACATGAAAAATTCATCAAATACAACATCCCTATTGATTATAAAACTTAGGTGATTTTGGATTCGAGCACCACAATCTATATCCTTTCACACCATTTGCATAACCAATAAATATGCCCTTTTTAGCCCTAGGCTCAAACTTACCATCATTCACATGAAGATAAGCAATGTAACCAAATATTTTTAAATCAAAATAATCAGCAGGAGTACCAGGCCACACCTCGTGTGCAATCTTCAAATCAAATGCAATGGATGAAGAACGACTAACCAAATGACAAGCAGCACTAACAACCTTAGCCCAAAAATCCTGAAACAACCCTGCATTAGAGAGCATACAACCTGCTCTCTCTAAAATAGTTATGTTTATTCTCTATCTAACCCCAGTTTGCTATGGAGCAAACCAGACAGTACAATACTTGACAATGCATTAATCTCTGCAGAACTCATTAAGCTCACTTCCACAAAATTTTAAATCATTATCTATTTTGATACGCTTGACTTTCTTGCCTGTATATTTCTTAATCAAAGTCTTCTATTACTTGAAAGTCTAAAAAATATAAATCTNCGAGAACCATCCAATATGAAGTAATAAATATAAGTAAAGTACCCCAGGGCTACTAAAAAAAATGTAAATTTTATCCCTCTCCAATGGTAGCATAGGCAATTTCTCTCAAAATATATTTGAAAATTTTATTTCTATTACTATCTTGTCAAGAGACACTCCCTCGTTCCATGCATCAATAATACCAACAATATTTTCCTGAAAATCTTTCCTCACCCCTCTTTGAGCTTGCACTCGTAGATTTAAGACTGGGGATTAAATAATTCTTGTCCCGTCGAAACTAAATCCACATGACTCTCTTTTCAAAACAATCAACTTTCGTATGTTGTGTGACTAACCAGTCCATAATTAATATCATATTAAAACCCCAAAGGCCTAAAAATACTCAATAAACTCATAACTGTTGTTCTCCAATATAGACCTTACACCTTGGCTAAAAAATATCACCTAACTCAAAACCACCCGTAGGAGTTACCACTATCAAATCAAACTCAAGTGTTTTGGGTTCTACACCCAATCACACTACTACTCTAGGAGACACGGAAGAATGTATAGACCCTAAAATTTCATTAGTGTCAGTCACATTTCTTACTACACCCTTACCATCCCTTTTTGCAACTATTTATTGTTTGTACAAAATACCAAGCAAATTAACTAGTCTTAGTTACTACACAAATCATTCTATTAACTAGTAAGCATCATTCTCTATCCCTCAAACCAAAGCTAATTAATGCATACAAAACCATTCAGATCCAAGCTAATCCTTTGCTATTTCATAAACCTATGCTCTAATTCCACTCTTGTCACATGCCCACCCCGGATCACATAGGGTGGGCGGCGGACCGGCCACTAAGGCCTTAACCAACCAACCCTATGCATAATAAATGCAAAATACAACGGAAGACAAATAATAAAGTGATTCATTCCTTTCGTATTCATTAGGTCAGTAGAATGAATCACTTTATTATTTCTCTTTCATTATATTTTGCATTTATTATGCACAGGGTTGGTTGGTTAAGGCCTTGGTGGCCGATCTGCTGTCTACCCTATGTGATCCGAGGTGGGGGTGTGACATACATAGTCTGAATCAACATAACTCACAACTGTAGTATTGATGCCATCTCTTTTACCAATTACTAAGCTAACATTTGTAGTGCCTCTCAAATATAAAAGTATCCATTTCACAGCCTACCAATGAACCTTCTCAAGATTAGCTATGTAATGGCTAACTACACTAACTGTCTATGAAAATATTTGGATGAGTGCAAACTATAGCATGCATAATGCTCCCAGCTACACTAGAATAAGGAACACGAAATGTAAACTGCTCCTCATTCTCATTCTGTGATGATAGAGCTAATGAAAGTCTAAAGTGAGTGGTAAGTGAAGTACTCACGAGCTTCGAATTCTACATCCCAACCCGCTTAATAATGTTCTCAATATATTTCTTTTGAGATAAAATCTAACATATCAGCTTTCCTATCCCTCTGAATCTCCATACCCAAAATTTTCTTTGCAGCACTCAAATTTTGAACCCAACTGTTTCTTCAACATATCAATCTCTAACACGCTCTTAGCGGCAATAAGCATGTCATCCACATAAAGTAATAAATATATAAAAGAACAATATACAACTGCCTATGATACATACAATTATTATAATTACTCCTAGAGTAACAATGATCTACTATAAAGGTGTCAAAACATTTGTACCACCGCCTTAGAGACAATTTCAAACCATATATTGATTTCTTCGACAACCAAACATGATCTTCTTTACCTTGAACAATAAATCTCACTGGTTGATGCATGTAGATAGTTTTCTCAAGCTCACCATGTAGAAAAGCTATCTTTACATCAAGCTGCTTAAACTCTAGATTGAGTGAAGTAACCATAGCAAGCAATAAATGATTAGAGTTATGTTTCACAACTAGTGAGAAAAATTCATTGAAGTCCACACCCTCTCTNTACTGAACTTGACTCTGCACTATTTTTTGAAGACACAATGTTCACAAAAATCAAGCTTCCTAATTTCCTATGTTGCCAAGCAAACACTGTTTACACAAGACTTCCATGCTCCTCTCACTCATGTGACCCAAACACATATGTCATAATTGGGTAGTATCTAAATTTGAAAATTTTGAAGATGAAACACTAGCTTAACCGATCACAGTATCACCCTGAAGAACATAGAGGTCATTAATCTTTTTATCTTTCATCACAATCAGGAAACCCCTACAAACTTTCATAACTCCGCCTTCAGCAGAAAAACTCCAACCAATGGAATCCAAGTACCCAAAGAAATCAAATTCTTCTTTAATTCTAAAATATGCCGAACATCTATCAAAGTCTTCACAACTCCATCATGTGTCTTAATCTGGACAGTACCTATTCCCACATTCTTGCAAGCAATATTATTTTTTTATCAAAGACTGAACCATTATTAATTGACTCATAGGTGGTAAGTGACTCGTAGGTGGTAATTAGGATACATATGATAGAAATAATCCGAATCAAGAATCTAATCATCATTAAATGCCCATCAGCAACAACAACTGTAAGGACATCATCTGAACTATCAGATGTATCTTATACAACACTAGGAACACTAGAAGAATCAGAACAATTTTTTTTTTGTCTCCCTTTATTTTTCAACTTATAACAATCATGCTTATAATGATCAATTTTGTGACAATAAAAACATTCAAAATTATTATATTTCTTCCTAGTCTGTGATTGATATCCAGATTTTTTTTTCCTTTATCTAAATTTCTTTCAATGGATCGACCTCTATTATTATTAGAGTAACTAGCAGGACGACCCTCACAAACAGACCCTCGGCTTGAACATCACTATCCTTACCATTCAATTTAGTACGCAACTCCTTCGAATTCAAAGAGAATTTCACATCAACTAAAGAGATCGGGTCTCTCCCATACAACATTGAATTAATGGAATTATCAAATCATGTAGTGAGTATAATACAATAAGGGCTTGATCTTCATCCTCAATTTTAATATCAATATTTTTCAAGTCCATAATAATTCTAGTAAATTTATCAAGATGTTCATTAATGGGCGTACCTTCCTTCATCTTGAGTGTATACAATTATTGCTTTAGATACAAATGGTTGGTGAGAGACTTCTTCATATATAAACTCTCTAACTTTTTCTATTGCCCTTCGACTTTGTCTTCATCGACGGCCTCACAAAGAGCTTCATCAGCAAGAGACAATTGAATTGCACCGTGTGCTTTATTTTCAATATCAAAAACTTTAGTCTGACCTGTCTCCATGGGTAGAGATCCATCAATGACCTTTGTCAAACCCTATTGACAAAACAATGCCTTCATCTTAATTTACCACAAACTGAAATTTTGCTGACCATTAAAATTTTCTATCTTGAATTTTGTTGTAGCCATCCCGAAACCAATAGCTTTGATACTAGTTTGTTATGAATCAAAACCCTAAGGAAAATAAAATGGAACGAAATAGAAAAATAGAACGCACAAGATTGACGTGATTCGGCTCAACTGGCAAGTCTACGTCCATGAACAAACCACAACGGCAAAATTTCACTATCAAATGTTGGAGATTACAAGATCGTTCTCGATAAAAAAATGAACAAGAGAATGTATTTTCTCTATCACTATTATAAAATTAATAGTACCAAAAATATTGTTCCCAATAATATTAATATTCCCAAANCATGCTAGATGTACTCTGACCGATGGTCAAACTGTAACGCAAGAACAAAGTGATCCTATGAACCAGGATGTACTAACCGCCATCTATCGGTGTACATGACGAATAACTACATGAATCTGCAAAAAAAAAAAAAAATACAATTGACTGCTGAATGTAAACATCAACCATAAAAAAATTATTTCAACAAACATGTAAATACAAGATAGTGTACCAACATAATAGTCCAACATAAGCACATTGTAAGGTCTAATACACAAATGATTATAACATACAATAACTTATCAATCTCACAAAATAACAAAATACAATCTACTAAAGGGATGTTGGAGCCCGCGTATTTATGGATGTACACTTCCGACGATTGTGACCCAGTTCTCCGCATAGCCCACAATGTATCTGGTTACGACCCTCTAGCGGGAAGTCCATCTCATTCCATATACACATTGTCTGTGGCTGGCCAACCAAGTCTCAATGTTGGTTACGGTTAGGGACTAATTTGGGACGCGGGGGATTATTCCAATAATGCTCATCCTCTAGAGGAAATATTTCAGGCGCCCAAATTTTCTCCATAGTGTCCATAGTGTATATGGGATCTATGTAAGGCTTGAAATGCAACTGAAAATAAGAGCATACAAATAACACATGAAAGCAAGGAATTCTGTAAATTGTCCATTTTCTGCATGTGCACAAACGATCTTCAAGACACACAACTTGCTTATGACCACCGACAGTTGAAACTTTAGCAAGACCATGCTTCCAATGAAATGACGTCACGTCATGGACACGACTCATTTGTTGTGTATGTTTTAATTGTTCCACAATACGCTTAAGAAACTCCATTCCATATTTTTTTCATTTTGCCACTTGGTCTCGATGTTCAAAATAATACTTAGTGACCTGATAAAATATCGAATGCACACAAGCAGTTATGGGCAAATACCTAGCACCTTGGAGAACACTATTAAAAATCTTTGAAATGTTGGTTGTCATGATGTCATATCGTCGTCCACCATCATGGGCTAATGTCAACTTCTCCAATGGTATATTAGTCAAGTATTTATACGCTCTCTCTTCGACATTCTGTATCTAGGTCATCAAGTCATTGAATTTGCGAATCTATCTTGTCGTTCCAACCCTTCACATAAGATCGTACAAATGCGCATCATTAAATTCTGTATTAAAATTACTACGAACACGCTGAAGACAAAAGCGATGATAACCATGCGGTGGATGCTATCCAGAATCTTCCTTGTTCACAGCAACAAAGATCCCCTGGTGCCTATCAAAAATTAAATATATCCCTTCCCGATGTCTAAGAACTATCCGTCGAAGGTAATATAGGAAAAAAGTCCAACTTAATGTGTTCTCCTCTTCCACAATAGCAAATGCAATGGGGAACAACTGCTTATTAGAATCAAAAGCAGTCGCCACTAATAGCTTTCCCTTATACTTTCCATGCAGAAATGTCCCATCAATACTGACAACATGTCGATAATTTTTAAACCCTTTAATGTTGGCCTTGAATGTCCAAAATACTCGGTAAAAAAATATTATATTCAAGAGATTCAAAGTTGTACCGCCACCTCACAATCGGGCCAGGGTAATACTTCTTGATAGCACCCAAAAACTTTGGTGGTAACATGTCATATGACGAGATTCAGTCACCGAAAATCTTAGCAATAGCTTTGTTCCTCACATTCCATGTTTTCTTATAGGAAATATCATACTTGAACTTCTCCTTTATATTCTTCTGAATTGTCGAGATTTTGGTTTGTGGTGTATCACTCAAGAGTCCCAATATATTATGACAAATGAAGTCAGAGTCTAACTGCCGATACTTACAACTCATTCTAGGGTAGAACCAGGTATGTGGCCCATCAAACTTTGTGATCTGAAATATTTTTCATTTTTTCCTAAAACAAGCACGTAGTCTCTACGGGTAAGTAGGCTGCATGTACATGATGCACTGCACTGCCCACACTGTTGTGTTCATCTCGACCACAACAAAATCGTGATTCAGCTTGATGGAATACCATTTAACAGCCCTAATCAATGAAGCTTTATCCTGGAATACCATTCCCTTCATCAACTCCATCTTCACTAGATCCCACAAATTCTGTTCAGATGATAGTACTAAGCTATCTGCTTCAGTGTGCTGACCAAATGCAGTGGTTGTAAAGAGGTAGAGTAAGGCTTATGCATCTCCACCTCCTGAGCAGCCTCAAAGTCTTTGTCATCCGGCTCAGAAATCATAACTTTATCAAACTCTTCTTCTTCGTCGTCATCATCGGAGACATCTGTACGATCATTAGCACACATTTCTTCATATTCCTAGATTGGGCTTTGTTGCATTATCGGTTGATGGACATCATCTTGTTCACCTAACTCAATTCCAGCCTCACCCATTTGATAATTTTAACTCGGTGAATTGTTGGTTGAGTACCCACCGTATGTTGTAGTTGCAGTTGTTTGTTGGGTGTGAAAGTACTGCTCAGACTCATTTATTAACTGCGTCCTCATGGGACTTGAACATTCACCCATCACACCGAAAGTTGAAAATGTCAATATACCCATCTCTCCTAAGCAACTCAGTATAAGATAGGGCAGTTGTTGTTATGCACCCTCCGGTCTGACTATTGCATATGCCATAATTGATGTGCTCCGTCTGTCAAGTATCACATTAACCACATAAGTCACTAGTTCATCATTCACAATTTTCAGACCTACATATGTATTCATGTTAGGTCCTATTCCAAGTTTAAAAGGATATCTACAATTTAACTTCAACTTGTTATGCGCACTATCCAACCCATTACAGTGTAAATTTTACTCAATAACTCCGTCATTTGTGTACCACTATTGATAACAATTTCACCTTTTGGGAGGACAACTGTATGATAAACCCTCCAATCTATATTCCATTCTTCCACCCAATATAGCAAAACAGTAACTTGTTTTCTCGCCATTTCAGTTAGTTTCCGTTGTGGATTAAGTTCTGCATTCAAAAGAACCTGAGGATGGATAGAAACTGTTAATACTTGAGGAAAAACATATCCATATTTCATCAAAGTACCAACAGAGGATACCTCCTAAACATGTTATCTTGTATTGAATCACAAGTTAAACATGTTATCAAGCAGGCAAACAATGTAGCCGATTTTTTTGGCTAACAAGGTAGTAATTGCCTTACAATATTTCAGTGACATTATAGCATTAATCAGCATGCTTATTTTGTAGAAAAATGCTTTGCTTGATAGTTAAGCGACATAACTACACTGCTTTGATTGAGATTGATAGAGACATAGAATATGCTTAATATGATAAATTCAAATTTCATATTTGTATAGATGTTGGATTAGATAGGAAATAATGAGGACGGAATGAATAAGTACATACCAGGAGTAAGATTGAAGCAAACTGAAATTAACATAAAACAATGATCCAATTCTCAAACAAATGAATGAATGAGTTTATAACATAAGTTGAAAAAAGTATGAATAAGTTTTTAACGAAGGAATTACAAAGGAATGAATGAGTTTGTAACATAATTTGAAAAAGTCATAAAAAGTTGTGGCACAAAAAGAATGATTGAATGAATGATTTATTTAATTCAATTTTAATCCCAAAACTCAGCCAAGGGTTAGCGCTAGATAATTATGGTGGTGGGTATAGGGTCCATAGACATATGATAAGTAATAGATGGTGGAAGTATAGGGCGGCACTAGGGGTAACCAATATCTAAAGGTACAGTACAACAACGTAAGTGAGAAAAGATGAATTTTGGGATGCGGAGAATTTAATGTGAATGGTTTTGAGAGGGATGTAAGTGGTCGTTGGATTGGTCTATTTGAGACCATCGAATGGACTTTTGAACCGGGTTGACTCAAATTGGTCAAAATTTATTAGATTGATCCTAAAAGTGTTGCCATGGCACCTACAAACATTGGATCAATCCTATCAAGTCATTATTCGATTTATTTTGAGTCATAACTTGAGTCTTCTTGATCATAATTTGTGGTATAATAACCCAAGAAAAACAGTAAAAAATTCCCTTTATTTAATGATGAACTATTGGTGAGATACACATTGATAGACCTTCTTTGTTTCTATTAGCTTTAATACCCAACTCAATAACACAATCAATAATCAACTCAATAATCAATAATCTACTCAATACCCAACTCAATAACACAATCAATAATCAACTCAACTCAATAATCAATAATCTACTCAATGCCCAACTCAATAACTCAATCAATAATCAACTCAACTCAATAATCAATAATCTACTAAATACCCAAACTCAAAATCTCAATCAATAATCAACTCAACTCAATAATCAATAATCTACTAAATACCCAAACTCAAAATCTCAATCAATAATCAACTTAATTCAATAATAAATATTTTCATAAAATTTCAACATTTCTATCATTTCATAAATTTTCAATATTTTTCATTAAATAAATAAAGAGTTCTTACCGGATGTGGTGGAGGGGCCGTCAAAAGGGTGCAATGGAGGTCCTTGGATTTGGGGCTTCGATGTTTGGGTGGTCCTGGGTAGTGTTGGGTGGTCTTGCGTGGTGGTGGGTGGTATTGCGATGGTGGTGCTGCAATGGTGGTTCTGTGATTATGGTCCTACTATGGTGGTTCTGCGATGGTGGTCCTGCTATTTTGGTCTGCTGATTGAATTTATGCTATGGGAAGGTGCAGATGGTGAGTCTATCGCCTTAGAAAACATTAGGGCTCAAATGGGGGAGAAGAAGAGAAAATAAGAAAGGAAAGAAGAGAGGAGGGAAAAATGGGTTCAGGTTGAATTTTACAACGTCAGTACAACTGACGTGTTTCAATTAAAATGTCAAATACACTGACATTTTTAAGGATCCTCCAACGTCTATATTTTAGGTTAAAGGCGTCAGTTGCTCTGACGTTTTTAGGCAAAAAAGTCATATCAATTGATATCTTTGAGCCTAAAAACGTCAGAACAACTGACGTCTTTAAAACTATTTGGGTTTGGGAATAATTTTCAAACCAACATTGTTTGGGAAATTTTTTTTAAAACCCCATGGGATGGGTCAAAAGCTCGTAATAGTACTTCAAGCAATTTTTTCCCAGACAAAATAATAGTCTAATTCAATATGCTTGGTTAGAGAATAAAATACGGGATCAAGAGACAAATGTAGAGTACTCAAATTACAGAATAAAGTAGTTGGACGAGGAAGATGAATTCCCAAGGCAGGAAGAATGTAAGTAGTCCAAGTAATCTTTAAAGTTGTAACAAAAAAGGCACGGTACTCTGCCTCAATGCTAAATCGAGCAACAATTGGTTGTTTATTTGCACCCCAAGACACAATATTAGAATCAAGAAAAACAGTATATCCAGTTGTAGAAGGTCGAATAAGTGGGAAACCCGCCCAATTAGAATTGAAAATGCATACAATTCCAAGGCATTTCTCTTGAGTAAATGAAGACTGGGAAGTAGCTTGAATGTAACAAATGATACGCTTAACTAAACCCATATGGTGTATTGTGGAATTATGCATATATTGATGGACAACACTAATAGAATATGTAAGGTCAGGTCGAGTCAAAGTTAAATATTGGAGAGATCCAGCAAGACTACAAAAAAAAAAAAGTGGGGGTTGGGGGGGCACTAGATGAAGCACTGTCCACTTTTGTTGCTAATGGGGTGGCCATAGGAATACAAGTAGTCATCTTTGCTTGTACTAGATTGTCTAGAGCATATTTATGTTGAGAAAGAAGAAGATCATGAGAAGTAGGGGTGGCTTCAATGCTGAATGTCCCAAGTTCTTCATAGCAAATGTTTCACTAACGCAATGAAGAACGGTGTGAAGGAGCTTTTTATTATCCCTAGGAATAATTATGTCATTCACTCAAAGAAGGAAAACAAGAGTACCATGAGACCTGTGGAGATAAAATAAAGAGGGATCTAGTTGAGTATAGTAATAATTATGTCATTCACGCAAAGAAGGAGAACAAGAGTACCATGAGACCTGTAGAGATAAAATAAAGAGGGATCTAGTTGAGTACATACAAAGACACATGCCCATGCAACAAAGTATTTTTGACATCCAATTGTGATTTAGGGTGCAAGCAACCAGTTCCATCTAATCTGAACAGGATAGGAGACTGATTAATCATTCCACGGGGGCGGTGGTTTGATATCGAATTAGGATGCACTTTCAATTTGACCTTGACAAAAGACAACGCCTCCTCACCGACTAGTATACGATCAATTCTCAGTGGATGTGATTCAATATTCATGAAAAGCCAGGTTTGAAATGATCCATGTTACGGAACCAAGACAACCTATCGAATTCCCCAATTAGGGAAGAGATCAATAGTGAGAACAATACAAATCATGTNCATATACACATTGTCTGTGGCTGGCCAACCAAGTCTCAATGTTGGTTACGGTTAGGGACTAATTTGGGACGCGGGGGATTATTCCAATAATGCTCATCCTCTAGAGGAAATATTTCAGGCGCCCAAATTTTCTCCATAGTGTCCATAGTGTATATGGGATCTATGTAGAGCTTGAAATGCAACTGAAAATAAGAGCATACAAATAACACATGAAAGCAAGGAATTCTGTAAATTGTCCATTTTCTGCATGTGCACAAACGATCTTCAAGACACACAACTTGCTTATGACCACCGGCAGTTGAAACTTTAGCAAGACCATGCTTCCAATGAAATGGCGTCACGTCATGGACACGACTCATTTGTTGTGTATGTTTTAATTGTTCCACAATACGCTTAAGAAACTCCATTCCATATTTTTTCCATTTTGCCACTTGGTCTCGATGTTCAAAATAATACTTAGTGACCTGATAAAATATCGAATGCACACAAGCAGTTATGGGCAAATACCTAGCACCTTGGAGAACACTATTAAAAATCTTTGAAATGTTGGTTGTCATGATGTCATATCGTTGTCCACCATCATGGGCTAATGTCAACTTCTCCAATGGTATATTAGTCAAGTATTTATACGCTCTCTCTTCGACGTTCTGTATCTAGGTCATCAAGTCATTGAATTTGCGAATCTATCTTGTCGTTCCAACCCTTCACATAAGATCGTACAAATGAGCATCATTAAATTTTGTATTAAAATTACTACGAACACGCTGAAGACAAAAGCGATGATAACCATGCAGTGGATGCTACCCAGAATCTTCCTTGTTCACAGCAACAAAGATCCCCTTGTGCCTATCAAAAATTAAATATATCCCTTCCCGATGTCTAAGAACTATCAGTCGAAGGTAATGTAGGAAAAAAGTCCAACTTAATGNGCTCATCTATGACATTTAACTGTTGTGCAGTGCGATCACTACATCTGCAGTGCAAAGGAAGCAGATCTATGTCATGCTAGATGTACTCTGACCGATGGTCAGACTGTAACGCAAGAACAAAGTGATCCTATGAACCAGGATGTACTAACCGNCTGCTTATTAGAATCAAAAGCAGTCGCCACTAATAGCTTTCCCTTATACTTTCCATGCAGAAATATCCCATCAATACTGACAACATGTCGATAATTTTTAAACCCTTTAATGTTGGCCTTGAATGTCCAAAATACTCGNCTGCTGAATGTAAACATCAACCATAAAAAAATTATTTCAACAAACATGTAAATACAAGATAGTGTACCAACATAATAGTCCAACATAAGCACATTGTAAGGTCTAATACACAAATGATTATAACATACAATAACTTATCAATCTCACAAAATAACAAAATACAATCTACTGAAGGGATGTTGGAGCCCGCGTATTTATGGATGTACACTTCCGACGATTGTGACCCAATTCTCCGCATAGCTCACAATGTATCTGATTACGACCCTCTAGCGAGAAGTCCATCTCATTTCATATACACATTGTCTGTGGCTGGCCAACCAAGTCTCAATGTTGGTTACGGTTAGGGACTAATTTGGGACGTGGGGGATTATTCCAATATTGCTCATCCTCTAGAGGAAATATTTCAGGCACCCAAATTTTCTCCATAGTGTCCATAGTGTATATGGGATCTATGTAAGGCTTGAAATGCAACTGAAAATAAGAGCATACAAATAACACATGAAAGCAAGGAATTCTGTAAATTGTCCATTTTCTGCATGTGCACAAACGATCTTCAAGACACACAACTTGCTTATGACCACCGACAGTTGAAACTTTAGCAAGACCATGCTTCCAATGAAATGACGTCACGTCATGGACACGACTCATTTGTTGTGTATGTTTTAATTGTTCCACAATACGCTTAAGAAACTCCATTCCATATTTTTTTCATTTTGCCACTTGGTCTCGATGTTCAAAATAATACTTAGTGACCTGATAAAATATCGAATGCACACAAGCAGTTATGGGCAAATACCTAGCACCTTGGAGAACACTATTAAAAATCTTTGAAATGTTGGTTGTCATGATGTCATATCGTCGTCCACCATCATGGGCTAATGTCAACTTCTCCAATGGTATATTAGTCAAGTATTTATACGCTCTCTCTTCGACATTCTGTATCTAGGTCATCAAGTCATTGAATTTGCGAATCTATCTTGTCGTTCCAACCCTTCACATAAGATCGTACAAATGCGCATCATTAAATTCTGTATTAAAATTACTACGAACACGCTGAAGACAAAAGCGATGATAACCATGCGGTGGATGCTATCCAGAATCTTCCTTGTTCACAGCAACAAAGATCCCCTGGTGCCTATCAAAAATTAAATATATCCCTTCCCGATGTCTAAGAACTATCCGTCGAAGGTAATATAGGAAAAAAGTCCAACTTAATGTGTTCTCCTCTTCCACAATAGCAAATGCAATGGGGAACAACTGCTTATTAGAATCAAAAGCAGTCGCCACTAATAGCTTTCCCTTATACTTTCCATGCAGAAATGTCCCATCAATACTGACAACATGTCGATAATTTTTAAACCCTTTAATGTTGGCCTTGAATGTCCAAAATACTCGGTAAAAAAATATTATATTCAAGAGATTCAAAGTTGTACCGCCACCTCACAATCGGGCCAGGGTAATACTTCTTGATAGCACCCAAAAACTTTGGTGGTAACATGTCATATGACGAGATTCAGTCACCGAAAATCTTAGCAATAGCTTTGTTCCTCGCATTCCATGTTTTCTTATAGGAAATATCATACTTGAACTTTTCCTTTATATTCTTCTGAATTGTCGAGATTTTGGTTTGCGGTGTATCACTCAAGAGTCCCAGTATATTATGACAAATGAAGTTAGAGTCTAACTGCCGATACTTACAACTCATTCTAGGGTAGAACCAGGTATGTGGTCCATCAAATTTTGTTATCTGAAACATTTTTAATTTTTTCCTAAAACAAGCACGTAGTCTCTACGGGTAAGTAGGCTGCATGTACATGATGCACTGCACTGCCCACACTGTTGTGTTCATCTCGACCACAACAAAATCGTGATTCAGCTTGATGGAATACCATTTAACAGCCCTAATCAATGAAGCTTTATCCTGGAATACCATTCCCTTCATCAACTCCATCTTCACTAGATCCCACAAATTCTGTTCAGATGATAGTACTAAGCTATCTGCTTCAGTGTGCTGACCAAATGCAGTGGTTGTAAAGAGGTAGAGTAAGGCTTATGCATCTCCACCTCCTGAGCAGCCTCAAAGTCTTTGTCATCCGGCTCAGAAATCATAACTTTATCAAACTCTTCTTCTTCGTCGTCATCATCGGAGACATCTGTACGATCATTAGCACACATTTCTTCATATTCCTAGATTGGGCTTTGTTGCATTATCGGTTGATGGACATCATCTTGTTCACCTAACTCAATTCCAGCCTCACCCATTTGATAATTTTAACTCGGTGAATTGTTGGTTGAGTACCCACCGTATGTTGTAGTTGCAGTTGTTTGTTGGGTGTGAAAGTACTGCTCAGACTCATTTATTAACTGCGTCCTCATGGGACTTGAACATTCACCCATCACACCGAAAGTTGAAAATGTCAATATACCCATCTCTCCTAAGCAACTCAGTATAAGATAGGGCAGTTGTTGTTATGCACCCTCCGGTCTGACTATTGCATATGCCATAATTGATGTGCTCCGTCTGTCAAGTATCACATTAACCACATAAGTCACTAGTTCATCATTCACAATTTTCAGACCTACATATGTATTCATGTTAGGTCCTATTCCAAGTTTAAAAGGATATCTACAATTTAACTTCAACTTGTTATGCGCACTATCCAACCCATTACAGTGTAAATTTTACTCAATAACTCCGTCATTTGTGTACCACTATTGATAACAATTTCACCTTTTGGGAGGACAACTGTATGATAAACCCTCCAATCTATATTCCATTCTTCCACCCAATATAGCAAAACAGTAACTTGTTTTCTCGCCATTTCAGTTAGTTTCCGTTGTGGACTAAGTTCTGCATTCAAAAGAACCTGAGGATGGATAGAAACTGTTAATACTTGAGGAAAAACATATCCATATTTCATCAAAGTCCCAACAGAGGATACCTCTTAAACATGTTATCAAGCAGGCAAACAATGTAGCCGATTTTTTTGGCTAACAAGGTAGTAATTGCCTTATAATATTTCAGTGACATTATAGCATTAATCAACATGCTTATTTTGTAGAAAAATGCTTTGCTTGATAGTTAAGCGACATAACTACACTATTTTGATTGAGATTGATAGAGACATAGAATATGCTTAATATGATAAATTCAAATTTCATATTTGTATAGATGTTGGATTAGATAGGAAATAATGAGGACGGAATGAATAAGTACATACCAGGAGTAAGATTGAAGCAAACTGAAATTAACATAAAACAATGATCCAATTCTCAAACAAATGAATGAATGAGTTTATAACATAAGTTGAAAAAAGTATGAATAAGTTTTTAACGAAGGAATTACAAAGGAATGAATGAGTTTGTAACATAATTTGAAAAAGTCATAAAAAGTTGTGGCACAAAAAGAATGATTGAATGAATGATTTATTTAATTCAATTTTAATCCCAAAACTCAGCCAAGGGTTAGCGCTAGATAATTATGGTGGTGGGTATAGGGTCCATAGACATATGATAAGTAATAGATGGTGGAAGTATAGGGCGGCACTAGGGGTAACCAATATCTAAAGGTACAGTACAACAACGTAAGTGAGAAAAGATGAATTTTGGGATGCGGAGAATTTAATGTGAATGGTTTTGAGAGGGATGTAAGTGGTCGTTGGATTGGTCTATTTGAGACCATCGAATGGACTTTTGAACCGGGTTGACTCAAATTGGTCAAAATTTATTAGATTGATCCTAAAAGTGTTGCCATGGCACCTACAAACATTGGATCAATCCTATCAAGTCATTATTCGATTTATTTTGAGTCATAACTTGAGTCTTCTTGATCATAATTTGTGGTATAATAACCCAAGAAAAACAGTAAAAAATTCCCTTTATTTAATGATGAACTATTGGTGAGATACACATTGATAGAACTTCTTTGTTTCTATTAGCTTTAATACCCAACTCAATAACACAATCAATAATCAACTCAACTCAACTCAATAATCAATAATCTACTCAATACCCAACTCAATAACACAATCAATAATCAACTCAACTCAATAATCAATAATCTACTCAATGCCCAACTCAATAACTCAATCAATAATCAACTCAACTCAATAATCAATAATCTACTAAATACCCAAACTCAAAATCTCAATCAATAATCAACTCAACTCAATAATCAATAATCTACTAAATACCCAAACTCAAAATCTCAATCAATAATCAACTTAATTCAATAATAAATATTTTCATAAAATTTCAACATTTCTATCATTTCATAAATTTTCAATATTTTTCATTAAATAAATAAAGAGTTCTTACCGGATGTGGTGGAGGGGCCGTCAAAAGGGTGCAATGGAGGTCCTTGGATTTGGGGCTTCGATGTTTGGGTGGTCCTGGGTAGTGTTGGGTGGTCCTGCGTGGTGGTGGGTGGTATTGCGATGGTGGTGCTGAAATGGTGGTTCTGTGATTATGGTCCTACTATGGTGGTTCTGCGATGGTGGTCCTGCTATTTTGGTCTGCTGATTGAATTTATGCTATGGGAAGGTGCAGATGGTGAGTCTATCGCCTTAGAAAACATTAGGGCTCAAATGGGGGAGAAGAAGAGAAAATAAGAAAGGAAAGAAGAGAGGAGGGAAAAATGGGTTCAGGTTGAATTTTACAACGTCAGTACAACTGACGTGTTTTAATTAAAATGTCAAATACACTGACATTTTTAAGGATCCTCCAACGTCTATATTTTAGGTTAAAGGCGTCAGTTGCTCTGACGTTTTTAGGCAAAAAAGTCATATCAATTGATAGCTTTGAGCCTAAAAACGTCAGAACAACTGACGTCTTTAAAACTATTTGGGTTTGGGAATAATTTTCAAACCAACATTGTTTGGGAAATTTTTTTTAAAACCCCATGGGATGGGTCAAAAGCTCGTAATAGTACTCCAAGCAATTTTTTCCCAGACAAAATAATAGTCTAATTCAATATGCTTGGTTAGAGAATAAAATACGGGATCAAGAGACAAATGTAGAGTACTCAAATTACAGAATAAAGTAGTTGGACGAGGAAGATGAATTCCCAAGGCAGGAAGAATGTAAGTAGTCCAAGTAATCTTTAAAGTTGTAACAAAAAAGGCACGGTACTCTGCCTCAATGCTAAATCGAGCAACAATTGGTTGTTTATTTGCACCCCAAGACACAATATTAGAATCAAGAAAAACAGTATATCCAGTTGTAGAAGGTCGAATAAGTGGGAAACCCGCCCAATTAGAATTGAAAATGCATACAATTCCAAGGCATTTCTCTTGAGTAAATGAAGACTGGGAAGTAGCTTGAATGTAACAAATGATACGCTTAACTAAACCCATATGGTGTATTGTGGAATTATGCATATATTGATGGACAACACTAATAGAATATGTAAGGTCAGGTCGAGTCAAAGTTAAATATTGGAGAGATCCAGCAAGACTACAAAAAAAAAAAAGTGGGGGTTGGGGGGGCACTAGATGAAGCACTGTCCACTTTTGTTGCTAATGGGGTGGCCATAGGAATACAAGTAGTCATCTTTGCTTGTACTAGATTGTCTAGAGCATATTTATGTTGAGAAAGAAGAAGATCATGAGAAGTAGGGGTGGCTTCAATGCTGAATGTCCCAAGTTCTTCATAGCAAATGTTTCACTAACGCAATGAAGAACGGTGTGAAGGAGCTTTTTATTATCCCTAGGAATAATTATGTCATTCACTCAAAGAAGGAAAACAAGAGTACCATGAGACCTGTGGAGATAAAATAAAGAGGGATCTAGTTGAGTATAGTAATAATTATGTCATTCACGCAAAGAAGGAGAACAAGAGTACCATGAGACCTGTAGAGATAAAATAAAGAGGGATCTAGTTGAGTACATACAAAGACACATGCCCATGCAACAAAGTATTTTTGACATCCAATTGTGATTTAGGGTGCAAGCAACCAGTTCCATCTAATCTGAACAGGATAGGAGACTGATTAATCATTCCACGGGGGCGGTGGTTTGATATCGAATTAGGATGCACTTTCAATTTGACCTTGACAAAAGACAACGCCTCCTCACCGACTAGTATACGATCAATTCTCAGTGGATGTGATTCAATATTCATGAAAAGCCAGGTTTGAAATGATCCATGTTACGGAACCAAGACAACCTATCGAATTCCCCAATTAGGGAAGAGATCAATAGTGAGAACAATACAAATCATGTAAAGGTCGAACAATTGGATTGTAGGAGTCGACAAAATCAATATAAGAACCTTGATGGAATCCTTTTGCTACCGATCGAGATTTAAGATGTTCAAGAGTACCATCTTCATGCAATTTGGTTTTGAAGACCTACTTACAACCTCCCACATTCTGGGAGTTATCCTAAGGAACAAGAGTACATGTTTTATTATGGTATAGTGCTTTGCAACTCATCATTCATGGCTACAACCCAATCTGGATTAGTTAATGTGGCCTTAATAGATTTTGGTTCAGCTGGAATGCCATTAGAAAAATTCAAAGTAGACACACGAAGAAGGTCGGCCTAAGATTTTCCTCTTGTACACATGTGATGAGTGTTGAGCCAAAAAGCCTCAAATGATGTTTCTGAAGGAGGGCCAAGGTCGACATATAATTGACTAGGTTGTACAGAATGTTGAATACAACACTAAACCGATTGTCACATTACTTGGTTGATCATCTATAATAGGAGCTGGCATAAGTGGAGATGAAGGGAGGTTGAAGATTGAACCCTTACTGACATTTAAACTCAAATTTAAATTTGAGTAAAAAAATTTAAAAAACTTACTTTAACCCTTACTCAAACTTATATCAAATTAAAGGAGCCTCTTTTTTCTACTCAAATTAAGAGAAATTCAAATCTTTACCCAAATCTCTAATTGTGAGATTTCACTATCTTTTAAAGATCCAATGGTTATCTTTACTCTCATTTAATTTTGGATTTACTCTCATTTAATTTTGGACTTTCCCTCATTCAAATTTAGCTTTCTCCTTCTTTAAATATAAGTTTGTCTATTTGAGCATTTTGTATTAAATTAAGCTTTTTACTCAAATACTAACTTAAGTTTGAGTAAAAATTTGAATTATGGTTGTAGATGCTCTTAGATACATACAAAATTGCATGAAGAAGAAGTAAAGGAGCATAGTTCAAAATTTTTTGAATTTCAAATTTAAGATTGGGAATATAAAAAGTATTATCCGCTATGGACTTATGATATCCAAATCAATTTGGAAACTCTTTTTAACGTAAAAACAATCTATTAAGGATGTTTTATTAATACAAAGAAAAAAGAAAAAACTCAAAACGAACTTAACTACTAAATAAGATTATCAATATAAGACTTAATGACACATATGTTTAAGGCTTGAACTTTAAGCCTTATAAGTCTTGTCATAAGACTAGCCCCCCAATTATCATTTTTAAAAACTTCAACCCAAACTTTGATTTTTTCGGGTTGGGTTAGGATCACCATTTTCCTGTGACGTTTTTTGGAAGCCATTTTCATGGTCATGCAATGCCCATGCAAATGAACTTTTGATGAGTAGTATCACGATAATAATTTTCAATACGACACATTAATATTATGCAAATTCGACATGGAATTATTGATGTAGGATAAACTAATTCTCAATATGAACACGCAGCTGAGTTGATTATTTGATAAGGATGTGATTGGTATCGTATTAATAAAATATCTTGGTTTTTTTCTAGTGTTTTGTTCAGATACTGTATGACACATGAAGGATAACTACGATAGCAATACATGTGAAAGCGAACCGGGTTCGCTGCTAGGGACGGATCCAAGATTGTGTTCTAAGGAGGACCAAATGATAACATAGTTAAAAATTTATTTCAACAGAATTATTGTGAATGATAAACTTTTATCTACACAAATCTATGAAAATTAACTTTCATAGAATATCATTGTAAAATTTTATTTTTCTGTAATAATATTCAAAAATTAGTTCGTACCATCATAAAATGAATTAGTTTGTAACAGCACATGATCCTCATATTTTTGCATTGTTATATGATGTATGAAGTATTGAATTCTTTCACATATAATAATTTCACTTGATTCGTGAGTCAACGTGTTGCTTTTGATGTAAGCCACATTTGCAATTTGATTGTTTAGAAATTTCAATTGTTTTTCATTTCTTTTGGATCAAACTCATCCAATTAAGTATCTCCGATTAGAAGAACATCACTCATCCATGTGATTGCATCTCATTTGTTATTCAATATCAACTTATTGATTTTTTTAATACACTAAGTGAACTACCTATGTCTAAGATTTTTTGAAAACCTTAGGAAATACAAGGGATTTTTTAAGAATTTATGTTGGTATTATAGAAATGTTTGAAAATGTGAGAGGGTCATGGCCCCCTTTGGCACATGCGTAGTTCCGCCCATGGTCGCCGCTTAACTTTTTTCCCAAGCTTTATTGAAACATGCCCAAGAGTTAAAACAAGAGTGCATGCTTCATGTGCTTCAACACCTTTCTTGATGCTAAAAAAAAAAAAAATCGTAAACCATACCCCGCGCTATAATAGCACTGCTAGGGTGAAACCCACACACAGTCCAAAAGTCTTGTTGTCTCACACAATGATTGGAGAGAGGGCAAGGAGGTGTAGAAGAAGATGAATTCATGAATTCTTTAAGCATGTAGTGTCTTGCAATTGTGGAACTACTATGAGTATTTATATCCATGAGTTCCACGTATGTAAGATTTCTACTAAGTTGAGATAATTCAACCCAAAATAAAATTTTAAAGGGCAAAAATTCGATAATCATTGAAATGTGATGAGGTGTACCNGTCTCACACAATGATTGGAGAGAGGGCAAGGAGGTGTAGAAGAAGATGAATTCATGTATTGTCTTGCAATTGTGGAACTACTATGAGTATTTATATCCATGAGTTCCACGTATGTAAGATTTCTATAAAGTTGAGATAATTCAACCCAAAATAAAATTTTAAAGGGCAAAAATTCGATAATCATTGAAATGTGACGAGGTGTACCCCTGATCTTCGAATATTATTCAATTCGTGAGCTACAAAACCTGACAAGAGATTAGAGAAATCTCTGACGTTGAGTTAGAGAAAGTCTTTCTGAAGTTTCTCCACTGCTTAAGTCAAATAGACGTATGTATAAAATAAAAAATCTATCCTACTTACAAATGTTAGTATATGTAAAAAACTTTTGATTTCCTNCGTGAGCTACAAAACCTGACAAGAGATTAGAGAAATCTCTGACGTTGAGTTAGAGAAAGTCTTTATGAAGTTTATCCACTGCTTAAGTCAAATAGACGTATGTATAAAATAAAAAATCTATCCTACTTATAAATGTTAGTATATGTGAAAAACTTTTGATTTCTTATTTTATTTTTAATTATTATAATAAAGTCAATTATATCAATCTATATACTTTCATCTAATTTTTATTTTTTACATATATCTGACTTTTAACTTGTTTTAGACTCTTTTATAATGACTTCTAAATTCTTTTGAAGTCATTTATTAGTAGTACAGTTACATACAACCTTTTATATCTATATGAAGAAATAAAGTCTTATATATGTTAAATTTTTATACACATATAGTTACCAAGTTAAATTTTTTGGTCAACTATGTTATATTTTATTCTTTAGTATATAATAAAATAATAATATTATAAGCGATCTAATCAATTTATTTAACAAAATAAAAATTAATAATTCTATAATATAATTAGATTTGAAAATGCCTAAAAAGGTCGGAGAGATACCTAAATAAATGACAAATTAGGTACTCAAAAACTTATAGAATAAATTAATAATTAAATTTAACAATAATTAAAATATTGNAAGGAGCTTTTTATTATCCCTAGGAATAATTATGTCATTCACTCAAAGAAGGAAAACAAGAGTACCATGAGACCTGTGGAGATAAAATAAAGAGGGATCTAGTTGAGTATAGTAATAATTATGTCATTCACGCAAAGAAGGAGAACAAGAGTACCATGAGACCTGTAGAGATAAAATAAAGAGGGATCTAGTTGAGTACATACAAAGACACATGCCCATGCAACAAAGTATTTTTGACATCCAATTGTGATTTAGGGTGCAAGCAACCAGTTCCATCTAATCTGAACAGGATAGGAGACTGATTAATCATTCCACGGGGGCGGTGGTTTGATATCGAATTAGGATGCACTTTCAATTTGACCTTGACAAAAGACAACGCCTCCTCACCGACTAGTATACGATCAATTCTCAGTGGATGTGATTCAATATTCATGAAAAGCCAGGTTTGAAATGATCCATGTTACGGAACCAAGACAACCTATCGAATTCCCCAATTAGGGAAGAGATCAATAGTGAGAACAATACAAATCATGTAAAGGTCGAACAATTGGATTGTAGGAGTCGACAAAATCAATATAAGAACCTTGATGGAATCCTTTTGCTACCGATCGAGATTTAAGATGTTCAAGAGTACCATCTTCATGCAATTTGGTTTTGAAGACCTACTTACAACCTCCCACATTCTGGGAGTTATCCTAAGGAACAAGAGTACATGTTTTATTATGGTATAGTGCTTTGCAACTCATCATTCATGGCTACAACCCAATCTGGATTAGTTAATGTGGCCTTAATAGATTTTGGTTCAGCTGGAATGCCATTAGAAAAATTCAAAGTAGACACACGAAGAAGGTCGGCCTAAGATTTTCCTCTTGTACACATGTGATGAGTGTTGAGCCAAAAAGCCTCAAATGATGTTTCTGAAGGAGGGCCAAGGTCGACATATAATTGACTAGGTTGTACAGAATGTTGAATACAACACTAAACCGATTGTCACATTACTTGGTTGATCATCTATAATAGGAGCTGGCATAAGTGGAGATGAAGGGAGGTTGAAGATTGAACCCTTACTGCCATTTAAACTCAAATTTAAATTTGAGTAAAAAAATTTAAAAAACTTACTTTAACCCTTACTCAAACTTATATCAAATTAAAAGAGCCTCTTTTTTTTACTCAAATTAAGAGAAATTCAAATCTTTACCCAAATCTCTAATTGTGAAATTTCACTATCTTTTAAAGATCCAATGGTTATCTTTACTCTCATTTAATTTTGGATTTACTCTCATTTAATTTTGGACTTTCCCTCATTCAAATTTAGGTTTCTCCTTCTTTAAATATAAGTTTGTCTATTTGAGCATTTTGTATTAAATTAAGCTTTTTACTCAAATACTAACTTAAGTTTGAGTAAAAATTTGAATTATGGTTGTAGATGCTCTTAGATACATACAAAATTGCATGAAGAAGAAGTAAAGGAGCATAGTTCAAAATTTTTTGAATTTCAAATTTAAGATTGGGAATATAAAAAGTATTATCCGCTATGGACTTATGATATCCAAATCAATTTGGAAACTCTTTTTAACGTAAAAACAATCTATTAAGGATGTTTTATTAATACAAAGAAAAAAGAAAAAACTCAAAACGAACTTAACTACTAAATAAGATTATCAATATAAGACTTAATGACACATATGTTTAAGGCTTGAACTTTAAGCCTTATAAGTCTTGTCATAAGACTAGCCCCCCAATTATCATTTTTAAAAACTTCAACCCAAACTTTGATTTTTTCGGGTTGTGTTAGGATCACCATTTTCCTGTGACCATTTTCATGGTCATGCAATGCCCATGCAAATGAACTTTTGATGANATATATATATATATATATATATATATATATATATATATATAGATACGTTTTTATATATACATAAATACATATTTTTTTATATATTTATAAATACACATTTTATAAATACATAAATACATCTACATACACAAAATTACTTAACATTATTTTTGTTATAGTATATTTGTTATACTGTTATTGTTACACTATTACATTATTCGGATATTAAGTTAATTTGAAAATAAAACCATTTTCTCAAAAAAAAAAAGTTTGAATCAAGGTGCATTAAATATAATTTGAAAACAAAATTACTTTTAAAAAAAAAAATGCATGAATTAAGATGAATTAAAGATAATTCAAAATTTAGATAAAAGATTTAACAAGTATATATATATATATATATATACACACACACACACACACACACACACACACACACACACACATATATATATATATATATATAAACGAGTATATATATACATATTTACGTGTATTAACAAACACACATGAATTAAGGTGTATTAAAGATAAGAGATTTTGAATTAAATGACCCTAAAATGGACATTTATTTCTTTTTAACTCATATTTTGTTCTATGTAATTTTTAACAATTAATTCTAATTAGGTGTACCGACTTTCACAGAACCCATAAAAATTATAGTCTTACAACTGCCCCAGCTTAATTGAGTCAAGAACATCCATGGTTTCCCCCCTTTGGGTCCAACCCAAAGTCCAACAAATCCTTTTAAATATGGCTGTTTCTTAAAATAGTTTTGCAAGCATGAAATTCAAATGGGTTATTTTTAGATTTTGGGGACTTATTGGTAGTGGGTTTGGGTTTTAGAGAAATGAGTCATAGCTTTAGATTCATGAATTATTTGTGTCAACTCAAATGCTAAACGATTAAAAAATATGTTGGGTTAATGTTAAGAAATCTAACATGATTAATTAAATATAAAATTTTAAGATTGATCAATACTTAACACGAATTCAAAATAACAAGACCCAAACACGAAATGCATGAATATATTCCCATTCTTAACTTAACCAAAGGGGTTCAATTCATGAAATCTAAGGTATTGATTCTGATTTTTTTGTGGTTTTAAATAAATTATTAGATCATTTTGAACTCGTATAATACAGATAGGCTGAAAGAGTATGCGTGTTTGGGTAACTTACCTATGAACTTCGTTCTTGTAAAAGAATATCAATTGTCAAGGGGTCTTTCTAATTTTCTTACCTCTAAACCATAAATATAATTTGAAAAATGCTACATAACCCAAATAAAACTCAAAAATTAAAATGATGATATACATTTAGGTTGTAATTTTTTCAATTTTATTTGGGTTTTATAGCATTGCACATGCAATTTTAGCTTGCTACATCTACGAGGCTGCAGATTTAGTATGTGTTGGAGTGTCTTTAGTCTTGATATATGTCGTGGTTATCTATCAAATTAATTAGATGTCTTTGATGTAAGTAGTTCCTGCCTTAAGTAGTGTATTTCCAAAACAAATATTCTTCAATAAATTGGGGGAGAGATTTCTTCCAATATATATTTTTTCTCTATTTATATAATTGGTTGGTCATTTACTGTGAATTTCCTCCATTAATACATGGTGTGTGATCTCCCAAGGAAGAAAATGGAGGAAAAAAGCATTATAGGAAATCCAGATCCACAAAAATGAGGAAGTAGGTTTCCTTAATCCATACCATATTAATAACATTATGATACTTCAGATAAAAGGGCAAATGTCACATCTATATAATAAAGTAGAACTGAGTTTGAATCCAGAGACAAAGAGAGATCCAAATCATTTTAAAACAAAACATAAACATATCCAACGGACAACGTAACCCCAACATAAAAAATGGTTCAGATCATCTCATAAATACTGATCTGACAATCATAATTAGACTTAATTCTAACACTCATATCTCTCATATAACTCTCTCTCTCTCTCTCTCTCTATATATATATATATATATATATAATAAAATAGCTAGATTTTTTTATCTTTAGCTTTTCGCGGCTCAAATCGATTGACGATTATTGATCTAACGGTTCTCATACCAAATATTTCTAAGACTTCTATTGCTCATCTAACTCTCTTTATATCTATCTTATGCTCTCTCTGTCTCTCATATATTATTATCTTATTTTTTTTTGTTTCCCAAGTGTTATTTTTTTATTATTTACTCCATAAAACATATGAAACTACATGTTATGCAATTATTTATTCCATAAAATTAATTTAAAGTTTTATATATCTAACAACATGTATTTTGTCACTTACTTCTTAATTTTTAAATAACAGTTAATGTAAATAAAAAATAGCACACATTTTTCACGATTTGACGATTTTTTTTATCTAAATTTCACATCTTTTCCTGAAATTAGGTCTTAATTAATTCAGGGCCTAAATTCCTCTAAAATTCTCATTGATAATGGTTTTTATATAAATTATTTTTTTAGTTTTTTTAATGTTTGCTCTATTTGTTATAATTTTGGTACTAAATTTTTTAATTTACTTTCACTTATTTTCATATGAACAAGAGATTTTTCAGTTTGACAAGTAAATGTGAGCGATTCTCTTAAAAAAAAAAGTGGAGGTGAACAATTGATTTGGTTTAAGTATGTGTGGTCGAATCTTGACCAAAGGAAACTTTATCAAATGATATAGTAAGAAAGAATACGTTATGCTATGAAAAAATCTGTATTTAAATTTTATGGGTTAAAATACAAATTTTTAAGTTTATATAGAACAAAAAAAATTATAATTTAAGGTCAATTTCATGTTGGTTTAATCAACAACAAATAATATTCAACACGAAATGAACCTTAAATTGTAAATTAATATATTTATCAAAAATTGATATTTAATTTTGTCCAATTTATATTCAACGTTGTTGAATTAATATCAAATTAATTTTTATTGTTATCAAATTAATATTAAAATTCATTTAATTAATTTTTTGGGGTACTAAATTATATCAATTTTTTAGGTTCTAAATCAAATCTTATTTTATTTTATTAAATATTTAATTTTTTTGGATACTAAAGTTGGAGAAAGGCAATTATAAAAATAATAATTTTTTTGGGGAGGATAAAATCATTACTTTTCGTCAGCAATATTGAAGGAAGGGAGACAGAGGGGATCTCGGTGTAATAAATTTTAAATTCTAGGAATCTTCGTGTTATTTATAAAATATCAGGGAGTGTCCGCATGATATTGTCAAAACTCAGGAGAAGTCTATATTTTTTACCCTATTTTTTATTTAGATATTAATTTATTATTATTTTATCATAAAAACTTGAATTATTGTATTTCTAATAAAAACAATTATTGGTTAGGAAGGTTTGTTGGTAACCAAAAACTAAATGTGTGAGAGTATATTTCTGTGTATATTTATATGTGGGGGATTGAAAATTTGGAATTAAATTTATAATTGTATTGTATCATTTGGTGTTGAATGGTGATAGTGGTAATAAATTCATGAGTTTTATAAATGAGCAAGATTTTGTTGATTTTATTTATCGATTAAAGATTGTGAATTTAGTGGCCTTATATTAGTATTTTTTTTTCTTGAGATATTTATTATATAGGGATAGGGTGGATTGGAAATATGATGATTGTGTTTATAATCATATTTTGTTATTGGATTGACTGGTGGTTAAGGTGATAAATTCATGAGTCTTATAAATGAACAAAATTTTTTTTATTACTTAAAAATTATAAATTTCAATGGATTATTTGTTTTTTTTTTTCGGAGGCATTTGTATATATGGTATTATTTTGAAGAGTTTTATATATTTTTACGACAGTTCTATTAATATGGAGGATATAATCGGCGATATATTTCGAGTCATTTTAAAAGAATAATTGGTATGAATATTTTTAGGTCATTTTTTTTGAATTTGGACAATTGTATAAAAAAAAGTGTTTGTTATATAATGCCTTCAGGCACAAGTAATGACTAGTATATATAATAAAGTAACTAAATTTATTTATCTTTAGTTTTCCGTGGCTCAGATTTCTTGATGATTATTGATCCGACGGTCTTCATGCCAAAATTTTTTAAGACTCCTATCTCTTATTTAACTCTCTTTCTCTCTATATCATCTATACTAATAAGATAGAGGTGATTTCAAACTTCTCAAATTGAAAATCAATCTTCTCAATTAATTAATGATTTAATAATTAGTGGATTTTAATTAATAATTTTTTTTTGTATTATAAAGTACCTTTAGACATGACAACTAACTAGGAGGCACAATATATTAATTTTACAGGTTATTTGGCTTCTACGGGATGAATGAATGTATTTAATTATTGATATTAACCTCATCAGTTTAGTGTTTGTTTAGTTTATAATTTGTATCTTATTCATTTTATATTAGATGTGTTTGGATTATTAAATTGCAAGAGTCGATAAATAATGGTAATAGCGATATTAACGTGATGTGACAAGATTATTTATTTAAGGTAGTATTTATTTTTAAAAAGGTTTGATTATGGGTCACACAAGTTGATATTGTCAATTAGATCATGTTTTCAAGAAGAACTCTATCGAATTTTTTTTAAAGATAAAAGTTGGTTTATACTAACTACTGAGATTTTATGTGTTAAACCAATTATTTTGATTTGATATTCACGTATATAGTCATAACTATATGTCCTATATTGTTAGTAGTAGTATTGTTGAACAGGTAATTTTATGTGTTACACTGATTATTTTGATTTGGTATGCATTTTAATTAATCACAATTTTTTTTGTTACTCTGTGTCTTCAGACACGAGCAATTAGTAGTATTTTTATATTTAACGTGATTATATGGATATTATGTTTTTGTTGTGAAAGATGAAAGCCATGAAATGTGATGGATCAAGTACAAATCAACTTCTATATTGGTTAGTAAGAAAATATTTAAATTGTTTGTGTTTGATAGTTGTTAAGTTGACACCAACAACACCACTTAATAAAATACTTTGCAAAATTCATGCAAAATTTGTACAAAGAGGCATTTGAATGGTAAGAGATATCAAAATTGATGGTGTATGTTAACGTGTACGAACAGAAGGTTGGAATTGTGCTTTGCAACTTGGGTCTGAGCTATTAGGCCCGTGAGAATTGAGATCAATGATTTCAGGGATTGGGGTGATTTACACAGTGAAAATATAGTGATTCACCAGCTCTGGAACTCTGTTAATCCACTCTTCAATGGAGATTCTTGCTCCTTTTATCTTTGTTCATGGAGGATTTGTCCTACAAAATTTTTCCTATGATATCCAATTTTTCTCTCTCTTTTATTGGAAGTATTATATAGTATTTATAAAGCTGTTTCTTGATCTGTGGGATCTCTGCAGAGATCCTAACCTTCTATTCGTGGATTTCTCCTTGATTTTTGGAGAGTATCTTGGTTGGTTGAAGATTTTGTGCCTTGAATATGACTCTTTGCCGTTTGTAGGGTTCCTGCTAACATCCAGTTATTCTCTTATCATTTCCATTATTGTCTCATTTGGGGGAGAGCTCTGGCTCCGGTCCGTTGAGCTCTGCGTATCTTGTCAGACCTCCTTGCTTGAGTTCGTACTTTGGAAATTATTATATGTATCATCAACTGCCCTAGCTCTTAATCAAGCTGGTTTGGGCAAGAACTGAGCTAAAATTTAATTAAGGCAGACCTCCACACGTAAACCTCTATTTGCACGCGAACTGGTTTTTGACGGTTTTAGGTAATCATTTTTTCCATCGTTTCGTGTGCACGTTCCCACTTTCTACCATTAGCTTTAAATGTCTCTGGATCAACGGTTCCCCTCTCACTTTTTGAATTCTCTCTGGCTCTTCTTCTTCACTTCCTTGTGATTTCATCTTCCCAATTTGCCGTCGTTCTTAGGGTTTCACAAAAAAAATCAATTTCCCTTGAATCAGCTTGTGGCTTCAACGAAGTTCGCTCCTCGCCTTCAATTTGAGCTTTGGCCCACTATTCATACTCACTTAAGTATGCTTCATGTCCCTAATTCATCTCCTCGTTCTGGATCCCTCAAACCTGAGGTGGTTTCTGTATTTTTGGACTTTCGATTTTATTATTTTAGGAATCGAGGTCGATCTCTATCTCATATCCCCCTCTTCTTAGACCCTTATTCAATTGCTAGGATTTTCCTTATCAGTAGTTGCTGTGTTGCCCCCCAGACTCTTAGAGAGTGTTCTACAAATATTTCTTCCCTTTATCGTACCTATAAACTCCATTTTTCTTGCCCAACTATGTCTGCTTCTTCTGGAGCTACCCCCTCCTTGGTCTCCCTCCTAGGGAAGAGTTTTGCTGAGAAAGACATTAATTTAGGCGATATGGGTGAGAAAATTGACAGTTTCCCAGGTGTTGACTCTATCGATGCTAAGGCAAATACTGAGGAACCTCCTTCAACATCCTCGCTTGTGCCCACAAATCCTAACAAAGGTAAAGGTAAGGTGAGTGGCATGGGGGTCTCTACCAAAGGCATCAGGGCTGTTTTCAGAAATGCAGAGCTCATGGGCCCAAGTGAGGTCACCCCTACTCTTATGAAGGTTCTTAGAGCTCGCTTTTGTTTTCTTCCTGGAGTCCAATGCTAGTGTCTAGACAAATTTATCCCATATATCTCTCAGTTTCATAAAAATGTTTGCTTCTTTGTAGCTGCCTTTGAGAACGATCTGCGCTTTCCTTTGCACCCTTTCATCAAGAGTGTTCTACAATATTTCAACATTTTTCTTGCCCAGCTCTCTCCTAATTTCTGGGGTGTCCTGGTGGGTCTCCTTGTAGCTTAGGGTTCCCATCGTTTCCTTACTCATGGAACTTTTCAATGTTAAGCACAGTTCCTCTGAGGGTTTTTTGTATATCTCCAAATGAACAAAGGCCAAACAAATTATCTCCGACCTTCTGAGCTCCCACAAGGGCTGGAAGAAACTTTTCTTCTACGTGGGGGGTCATACAATAGGAGTACAATCCGACAGATACTCTTCAAATCCCTAGAGGGTCTGCCCCTAATAACCTGGATAAGTCCTTGCTCAAGTTGACTTAGGTCGAGTGGTGACTCTTACTGATTTTGCTCTGCTTTACATCGTTTTTTAGGTGTTTGACCTGAGCTCAGTGCAGAGGATGAGTGGGTGCTGCTGAAATTGGAGAAGTGTGACTCAGAAAAATATTCTTAGCTCTTCAAGTCTTGGGTTCTGATTGAGCAGGGGTTTAGCCTTCCAGAGGTTACGATAGAGGCCCCAATCCCAATCTCCATTGTTAGAGCTGAGGAAATAGCAGGTGTTGATTTCTCCTTCAATTCCCTCATTTTTTAGTTCTCCCTCTTTTTTTTAGCTCACTTTAAGTCTCCCAGGTTCTTCCTCGATGGATCCCACTTCAACAGAGCTCCAAGCCAAAGTTTTCCAATTAAAGAAGACCAGGAGTGGCAGCAAGCGTAAGGCTGAGCTTGGTCCTGGCAGCGGGTCCACTCCCCCCACCAAAGTACTGAAGTCAAGCACGCCCATGGTTCCTTCTGCTCCAACTCATCCTATAGTTGTTCAGTCTTGGTCTTCCTTTCCAGTTATTGATGATCCTTCCTCCCGAGGTGCCTTGCCTATCTCTGCAGATGTTCCTGGGTGAGGTCAGATCTCCCCTTCCTCTTCTGAGGTCGAAAGGGCATTGGAAATGACCACCCGCGTTTTGACCTCTCTCAATTCTCCTGGGTATCATGAGAAACCTCCTCTGCCCCTTTCTGGGAGCTCCAAAGTTACGAAAGAAGAGCATCCTAAAGCAAAAAAAAGCGAAGGTTCCTTCTTTGACAACGCTAAACTTGCTGTTGGGGTCATTTCTTCTATTCTCCCTGATTTTGACATTCTAAGGGCCTCTTCCATGTCTCTTGAGGCGTCTATAAGCTCAGCTCTTCAAGGAGTAACTGCTTGAAGTCCCTCTTCTTTTGTGCTCTCACTAATTCTTATGATGTTACTTCATGCCTTCTCTTGTTTTTCTTTCCAGTCGGCTATCCATGTGAAGAGCTTGTTGAGTAGGGTCCGATCTTCAGAGAACTCTGTCAAGGCTATGAAGGCATATGAGATTAAGGTTGCCGAGTTGTCCTTTGATAATGATGACCTTCGAGCTCAAGTGCAGGACCTTCAAGAAAAGATGAAGAGGCAAGTTTCTACCTTAAGGGCTTACAAGCTGCAAAGGATAAGGCTAAGGAAGGAGAGAAGAAAATCAGGGATGAGCTAAGGATGGCCAGGGAGGAGCTAAAACTTAAAACTGATGCCCGGGTCAATGCCAGCTAGGAAGCCTTTGCTGCTCAGAGCTCCCTCGAAGGCCTGAGAAAGGAGTACGTCATTCTGTCTGAGGTGAATGACACCCTCTGCAATGAGCTTGGAGAGCTAAAAGCTGTCATATCTGAAAAAGATGAAGTTATTGCTAACCTGAGGGATGACGTCACCACCAAGTGGGCCTTCGGATGGCTTGTTTTTCAAGACAAAGCTAAAGAGATTTGTCCTGATCTAGACTTCAACTTCGACGTTCTTACTGAGGAAGAGACTGAGGTAGCTGACTTTGAGGCTTGCACTATTCCCCCTCCTGCTTTTGACACTTCTTTGGTCGTTCATGAGGTTGTCTCTTTCTCTGCTGATCTTGTCTCCAAAGCTCTGGCCCTGAATTCGCCATCAGTTGAAATTAAGGTCCCTACTTCGGGGACTATAGTTACTTTGACCACCGAGCTTCCAGCCCCTTCTCTCCCAGAGACTTCGATTATTGATTTGCCAGATACTTCACTTGCTGAGCTTTTAGGAGCATTGGTTGTCGAGCTCCAAGCTCTCTTCCTGTTCCTGTTGCTGAGTCTTAGACTATTGAACTGCAAAACCCTTTACCTACTCCACCATAAGAAACTTAGGATATACATTTTTTTTGTAACTCTGAGTCTGAACTGTAACTTCTGTTGGTAACTCTGAGCTTGTATTCTGACCTATAACTTCTATTTTGAAATGCGCATCTAACTCTTAGTTTTTTTTTTATTTTATTTCATGTTACTCCTGCCCCCTTGCTTCAAGGGGTCATTCAGACCTCCTTGAAGCAGAATAGTTTGGATTGTCTCATTTCTGCCAGTACCTTAGCCTAAAGAAATCTGAGAATTCTCCTCAAGAGCTCTGGAAGTCCAGCCTCCAAGGTCAGAAGTTGCACAACTGAGAGCGGATCTGTAGAGCTATTGAAATTTGCAGAGATTTTCTCTTAAACTATCCTTGGCTTTTCTAATTAGTTTAATCGAATGGACAGAGCTCAATTATGGACTTGGAGTCAGCTTACGATTTTGCTATTTTCTTGGGTTGTCAGGCGCTGCAAATGCTTGAAGTGGATGAGGAGTGCCAAGGAAATATTGAGGCTATTGTCTTTGGTGCTCAACTACCTTTCAAAAGGATAACTGTCTTCTTAATTAGGAAACCCAAAGGTTTGTCGACTTAGGGTTTCGCGCATATCTTAATTCAATTAAAGACTTGGTGTCTTTATGGATTTGCTATAATTTCTTGAACCTTCTTTCACTCTTGGAGGCTTTTCTTGAATCTCGAAGGTTCTACGTTCTTTGCTTCCTTTTCTCTTCTTCTTCTTTGAGGGTTTTATGCCTGCCTCAGTTTCACCTTTATTCAAGGAATGAAGCTCCTTTGGGATTGAATGGGAGTGGCATTCTCGCTATTTAGTTCCTTCTACCATATCAACTTCAGATTTGGAAGAGGTAAAGAGGAGGTTTTTCCTTGACTTAGAGTTGCCTTTACGAGCTCCATCTTCTACGAGCCCTGTTATTATCTTCCTCCAGGGGAGACTTGCTTCTTTGAGGGAGCTTTGGAGATGGGTCTGCATCTTCCCATTCACCCCTCTATTAGATTCATCTTGGCTTATTGTGGCTTGTGTCCTTCTCGCCTTTCTCCTAAGGGTTGGGCTAAACCATGATCAGTTTCTTTCTCTTTTGGCGCTTGTGGGGCAATGACAAGTTTCCCACTATGGCTGAGTTCTTCTACTTGTTTGACCTTGAAGAAGATGAGGTCCCAAGCTTCATTTGTTTTTGATGGAGACATTTTAAATTGTGACATCTGGTGCTTGACCTCCCTTCCCTTCCTGAGGGATGGGCTCAACGTTTCTTCTTTGTTTCTGGGGACTCTTGGAGGTCTATTGAGCTTCACCACAAAGAGTGCAGAGTTCCTCAGTCTTGGAAGAGCTATTTTTACAAAGGTGCCCCTGACCTGGACCTGGTGGAGGTGATAAGGGTCGAATAGATAATCAACGTTGAGCCTATGTCCTTTCTTGAGGTAATGACGTCAGACAACCTCTTTCTGTTCAGCGTTGTAAGAGCTGCAATGGATTTTGTTTCCTACCCAGACTCTGATTTCTCCCTTTCGGAATCTGATGAAGGTGAAGGTGCTAGTACCTCTCTCAAGAAATGTAAGAGGGGTGGTTCTTCAGATAGCTCTTCTTCTTCCTCGTATTTGTTAGGAACTGTTCTTTTTTCTTCAACTGGGTAGAAATTTATAAATATTCTTTCAGAGGTAGAGAAAGAGAGAGATAAGCTGAAGGAAGAAAACATCTATCTAAGGGAGGAGGTGGCTGAACTCAAAAAAAGCCTTCGGGGCAACAAAAAACTTTCCTTGTATTTTTCTTGTTTCTTCCATTTGTACTATTGCAGAGACTTCAAACCTTTTCTTTGCTCGATGGTTAAGTTCTTCTTTTGTCAATTGCTATGCTTGTGATTTTACTTTAAATTTCTTCGCATGCTTATGATCTGAGGAACCTGTCTTAAATCCTATGAATAGAAGAGCTAATTTCTTGTGTGTAAGCTTGATAGCTCGACTCCGATTTACGAGCTGAAGGTCTCATTTCTTGTTTATGAGCTGAAGAGCTCATCTTTTAATTTATGAGCTGAGGAGCTCATCTTTAATTTATGAGCTGAGGAGCTCATCTTTAATTTATGAACTGTAGAGCTTATCTTCAATTTATGAGTTGAAGAGCTCATCTTTAATTTATGAGCTGATGGACTCATCTTTTATTTTATAAGTAGAAGAGCTCATATTTAATTTATGAGCTGTAGAGCTCATCTTCAATTTATGAGCGGATGGACTCATCTTTAATTTATGAGCTGAATAGCTCATCTTTAATATATGAGCTGATGGGCTCATCTTTTGTTTTATGAGTAAAAGAGCTTATCTTTTGTTTTTTGAGCAGAAGAACTCATCTTTAATTTATGGCTGATGGGTTCATCTTTAGCTTCTTAGCTATTTCAAAAATTTACACAAGGATGAATCAAAAACTTGCTGTTTTATTGAAAATATTCTTATTACAGGAGGAACTTACTAAAAGAATTTCTTAAGGTGCTCTGCGTTTCCATGGATGAGGCAAGATTTTTCCTTCCTCGGTCTGCAACTCATAGTTTCTAGGTTTGACTACCCTTGTTATGATGTAAAGGCCTTCCCAATTAGGACCCAGCTTCCCATGGGAGGGGTCCTTTCTCGCAAGTAGAAGTGTTCTGAGCACTAAATCCCTTGCCCTGAAACTTCTATGCTTTACTTTTCTATTAAAGTACCTAGCCGTTTTTCTTTGGTAGCTCTCTATGCGATGCTGAGCTCTGTCCCTTCTTTCATCCAAAAGATCAAGATAGAGCAAAAGTGACTCATCATTATGCTATGGTTTTGCGAGCTTGGCCTTGGGAGATGGGAGCCCAACTTTAACAAGGGCTACAACTTCGGTTCCAAAAGCCAACGCAAACGGTGTTTCTTGTGTGGCTGTCCAAGCTGTAGTTCTATAAGCCCATAATACCTCAGGGAACTACTCCACCCACTTCCCTTTCAGGGCCTCTAGCTTAGTCTTCAAGGTTGCCTTTATGGTTCGAATGGTGACTTGTGCTTGCCCATTTGATTGATGATGGGCGGGAGTCGAAAAGTATTTTTTTATCCCAAGCTCAGCACAAAACCTTTTAAATTTTGGATTATCAAACTATCTTCCGTTATCTGAGACGATTGCTCTAGGAATTCCGAACCTGCAGACTATGGACTTCCAGGCAAAATTTTTCACTTTCTGCTCTATAATTGTTGCCAAGGGCTCTACTTCTGCCCATTTGGTAAAGTAATTCACTCTAATAATGACGAACTTGCACTATCCCACACTTACAGAGAGAGACCCTAGAATATCTAAGCCTCACTGCTGGAATGGCCACGAGCTTATTAGCATTGTTAGGAGCTCTGGTGGGCAATAGGGGATATTGGCATGCACTTGGCAGACCCTACACTTCTTAACCATGTCTGTGGCATCTTTGAGCATGGTGGGCCAGTAGTATCCTTGCCTTAAAATTTTTCCTGCCAAAGCCCGGGCTCCAATATGATTGCCACATACTCCCTTATGAACTTCTCTAAGTATATAGTTTGCATCCTCGTCTCCCACACATTTGAGGAAAGGTGTTGAAAAACCTCGCTTATAGAGACTACCCTGTAAGATGGAGAATCTAGCTAACCTCACCCTTAGTTTTGCCGTCTCCTTAGAGTCTGCTGGAAGGGTTCCATTCTGCAGGCAGTCTCGGATGGAGTCCATCCAACTTGTTAAATTCAAGATTGGGAGCACTTCTTCCTGAATTCCTACTGATGGTTTTGCTAAGTGTTCTACGAGAATTAACCTGTCCAGGTTCTCTTGAGAAGCGATTGCTAACCTTGCTAGCGCATCTGCTCTTGAATTTTTTGACCTGGGGACGTGTTTGAATTTAACCTGCACAAACTTCTTGATTAGCTCCTGCACCCTTCTAAGATATAGAATCATTTTTTTGCCTTTGGCCTTGTAAGATCCCTCTATCTGATTTACCAAAAGTTGCAAGTCATTGTAGACCTCAAGTTGTTCTGCTTCCATCAAGTGTGCAAGGCTGAGCCCTACTATAACGGTCTCATACTCTGCTTTGTTGTTTGAAGCTTTAAACCCGAACCTAAGAGTGTATTCAACTTATATCTCATCGGGGGGTAAGGATTAAGCCAACTCTGCTGTCTTGTGCGTTGGCAGCCCCATCTACTGAGAGCCTCCATGTAGGGAGGTCAAGAACTAATTGCACCACTTTCGTGGGTTGATCTGCTATGAATTCCGCTATAAAATCCGCTAGGACCTGTCCCTTGATAGCTGCTCTTGGTTTATATCTGATGTCAAACTCACTGAGCTCTATAGCCCACTTAACCAACCTTCCCGAGGACTCTGGCTTATGCAACACTTACTTCATTGGCTGATCTGTTGGTACTTCGATAGTGTGAGCTTGGAAGTATGGTCTTAATCTTCTAGCAGTTGTGACTAAAGCCAAGACAAGCTTTTTCATCTTTGGGTATCTCTCTTCAGCGCCCCTCAGAGCTCTACTACAGTAGTAAACTAGATTCCCCTTCCAAAGGGCTAACCAGAACTGGGGGAGTGCTTAAATAGTCCTTTAGGGCTCTGAACGCTTCCTCGCATCGAGTATCCCATTGAAATGCCTTCTTTAAGACTTGAAAAAATGGTTGGCATTTGTCACTTAATCTGGATACAAAATGGCTTAGCGATACTACTCTTCCTATCAGACGCTAAACCTCTCTAGTGTTGGAGGGCGACTTCATATCCATCACTGCCTTAATTTTAACTGGATTAGCTTCAACCCCCTACTATTGACTATGAAACCAAGGAATTTTCCTGCAGATACTCCGAAAGCACATTTGACAGGGTTAAGCTTCATTTTGTACTCCTTAAGGACCCGAAATAACTCTGCTAGGTGCTCTACATAGAGTTCTGCCTTTAATGATTTCATAAGCATATCATCGATGTACACTTCCATTGTCGTCCCAATCTGTTTCTGAAATATTAGATTTACCAAGCGTTGGTAGGTGGCTCCTGCATTCTTCAGTCCGAAAGGCATTACTTGGTAGCAGTATGTTCCTTGCTCCGTCATAAAGAAAGTCTTCTTTTGGTTGTTGGGATCCATTCTGATCTGATTATAACCAAAGAAGACGTCCATGAAGCTCAGGAGCTCGTGCCCTGGGGTGGCATCTATGATCAAGTCTATCTGAGGTAAGGGGAGGCTGTCCTTAGGGCAAGCACGATTGAGGTCAGTAAAGTCGATGCAAAGATGTCATTTTCCATTGATTTTTTTAACTAGGACCACATTAGCTAACCAGGCGGGATAATCTATCTCTCTGATGGCTTTGGCATGCAAAAGCTTGCTTATTTCTTCATTAATCGCCTTCTGCCGCTCGGGGGCAAAACTTCTTCTCTTCTGTTTAACGGGTTTACTGGTAGGGTTCACACTGAGCTTGTGTAAGATGATTGAAGGTTCGATTCCTGTCATATCTTCCTACTTCCAAGCAAACACACCAACATTCTCCTTCAAGAATTGGATGAGGAGGTCTTAGATTTTCCTGCTCAGCTTAGATCCTATGTAGACAAGATGTTTTGGTTCTTCGTTAAGCTGGATTGGTTCCAGCTTTTTCGACGGTGTTGGTCTGGTGTCCAATTCGTCCTTCATGTCAAGCTCGTCCAGTTTAATATTTTTGACCTCCTTTCTCTTGATAAACACTATGTAGCATTCTCGTGTCACACGTTGGTCTTCTCGGACAGTACCCACCCCATTTTCTGTAGCAAACTTCATAACCAGGTGGTAAACTGAAGGTATAGCCCTCATTGCATTGAGGGAAGGTCTCCCCAGCAACATGTTATATGCCAAAGGGGCGTCAACTACCAAAAATTTTATAGAAGAGGAGATCTGATAGGGAGGGTCCCCAATTATGAGCAAGAGCTGAATCGACCCTAGTGGAAGTACCCTTTCTCCTGAGAATCCCAACAAGTGGGTGATTATTGGCTCGAGCTTTTCTCTGCCTATCTCCATCTTATCAAACACTAGTGCAAAGATGATGTCTGTAGAGCTCTCGTTGTTAATCAGAACTCGATGAACAGTTCTATTGGCAACAACCGCTCTTACTATTAAGGGATCATCATGGGGATGTTGGTAGTCTTCCAGATCTGAGTCTGATAAAGTGATAGGTATGTCCAGACATGAAGTCTTGGATACAGTATGCACTTCTAGTGCTTCATCAGCTCTGATTCTACGTAAGTGAGCTTTCCTAGCCGAGTTGGATTCCCCTCCTCCTGCAAATCCTCCTGATATTACTCTGATTTCCCCTAGGGGTTGATGATTCTGCACGGGGGCTTGTTGCTGAGGTGCTAGGGGCGGTGGAGCTCTGTTCTGAGTATCATGGGCAATTAAACGGCGCAACAGCCCCCTTTGGATCAAGAACTCAATCTCCTTCTTGAGCTGGATACAATCATCAGTATGGTGATCGTGATCTCTGTGATACTCGCAATACTTCGTAGGATCCCTCTTTGCTGGATCTACTTTCATTCGAGGAGCCCATCTTAAGAACTTTTCATTTTGCAGCTCATACAGGATCTGGGATATTGTGGCAGTGAGTGGGATATAATGCTGATGTGCATACCTTGGCTGTAACTCATGCTATGGGGGACCTAGACGATCTCTGACATTTCTCCTCCTTTTTGGGGAACGTTCTCTGTCTTTCTTGGGAGATCTGTCTCTTCTTGGAGACCTATTTTTTTCCCATTCTTTCTTGGTACTTCGATCCATTTTCTTTTCCTCCTTCTCCTTACTTTTCTGTGAAGACGAGCTCCCTACCTTTGAAAGGAGAGCTTCCTCACCATTGATATACTTCTCTGCTTTAGCCAACACCTCGGCCATACTTGCTTAAGGATTCTTAGATATGGAGAACATCAAATTTTTTGATTGTATTCCCAATCCTGCTATGAAAGCAGTAATTACGAATTTTTCATCTGGGACATCTACCTTTAGGGATTCAGAATTGAATCTTTGAACATAGGATCTTAGGTTTTCCTAAGGCCCTACTTCACATTCAGCAAATGGTAGCTCGACTTTTTGTTTGTCCAAGCTCCAATGAAGTGAGACACAAAGGATATCGAGAGCTCTTTGCAAGAGGAGATCAAGGTCGGGGGGAGTTGGTTAAACCATGCTAAGGCTGATCCTTTCAAGGTTATGGAAAAGGCGGGACAATGAATAGGATCTTGATATCCATGCAACTCCATCTGGTTCTTATAGGTGTTCAGGTGGTCCATGGGGTCCCTGGTCCCATCAAAAGCTTCTACCTGTGACATTCTGAATTTCGGCGGGAGGGAGAAATGCAATACCCTAGGAGTAAACAGGGACTCGGTTTGTTGCACCAAGGCGTCCATGGTTATTGGTTTTTTACCCCTCACGGGCTCCTTCATGTGGTTGAGGTCCTGTTGAATATCTTTGAAGTGCTACTCCTAATATTGGTATTTTCGCTCCTACTGGACTAGGCGAAGGTTATTCTTCTCTATCTCATTACTTCAGCTTTGCACCTCTTCATTGTCCACGTTCCTCAGATAAGGTTGGGGAGCCTGGCTATTTTCTCCTCCTTCGTCGACTTCCCGAAATGGGTCAAGAGGTTGTTGTTCCCAATGAGGGGGATCATTCTGGCCTCCTTGGTCTAGTTGTTTCTCCAGTGGTCGTTGTAAAAGCTTCAGGAGTTCTTCATTTTGCTTTAACAAGCGTTGATTGACCAAGCGGAGGGCCTCCAACTCGTTGTTTGTGGGACGATCCACCATAGGAGGATTGACATCGGTGGTTGGGAAGGAGTCTTGTGGATCTTCATGATGTCTACTTGTGTTCTCCTGCTGGTTCTACGTTCGTGGGGGATTCATTTGGCTTATGCTCATGTTGCGGGTTAAGACCATCAGTTACTGAAGGATTAGTGTACTTATAATGAGAACTGTCGTTCCCACAGACGACGTCAAACTGATGGTATATGTTAACGTGTATGAACANGGAGTCTTGTGGATCTTCATGATGTCTACTTGTGTTCTCCTGCTGGTTCTACGTTCGTGGGGGATTCATTTGGCTTATGCTCATGTTGCGGGTTAAGACCATTAGTTACTGAAGGATCAGTGTACTTATAATGAGAACTGTCGTTCCCACAGACGACGTCAAACTGATGGTATATGTTAACGTGTATGAACAGAAGGTTGGAATTGTGCTTTGCAACTTGGGTCTGAGCTACTAGGCTCATAAGGAACGAGATTAATGATTTCAGGGATTGGGGTGATTTACACAGTAAAAATATAGTGGTTCAGCAGCTTAGGAGCTCGGCTAATCTATTTTTTAATGGAGATTCTTGCTCCTTTTATCTTTGTTCATGGAGGATTTGTCTTACAGAATTTTTCCTATGATATCCAGTTTTTTTCTCTCTTTTATTGGAGGTATTATAAAGTATTTATAGAGCTGTTCCTTGATCTGTGGGATCTCGGCAGCCTTCAATCCGTGGATTTCTCCTTGATTTTTGGAGAGTATCTTGGTTGATTGAAGGTTTTGCACCTTGAATATGACTTTTTGCCACTTATAGGGTTCCTGCTAACATCCAGCTATTCCCTTATCATTTCCGTTATTGTCTCGTTTGGGANATTTTTTAATGGAGATTCTTGCTCCTTTTATCTTTGTTCATGGAGGATTTGTCTTATAGAATTTTTCCTATGATATCCAATTTTTTTCTCTCTTTTATTGGAGGTATTATAAAGTATTTATAGAACTGTTCCTTGATCTGTGGGATCTCGGCAGCCTTCAATCTGTGGATTTCTCCTTGATTTTTGGAGAGTATCTTGGTTGATTGAAGGTTTTGCGCCTTGAATATGACTCTTTGCCACTTGTAGGGTTCCTGCTAACATCCAGCTATTCCCTTATCATTTTCGTTATTGTCTCGTTTGGCAGAGCTTTGGCTCTAGTCCTCTGAGCTCTGCATATCTTGTCAGACCTCCTTGCCTGACCTCCTTGTCTGAGTTCATACTTTGGAAATTATTCTATGTATCATCAAAAATAATTAAAATAGATTTATACATATTTTTGTTATTTAATTTTCACTTATTGGAGTTATCATATGTTGGCAACTTTTTTCAAGCTGCCTATGTACCCTTTGTTAAGGGATCAAGTCGCGCATAGTTCTTTGTCATTTTATCGATTAGTCTGTGTTACGCGTTCCAGGTACAATCCGCCCTATCTTTCTCTCAATCGAACCATCGTTTATTTGATTTAAGCAATGTCCTTAGTCATAGAATCTCTTGCTTTAATGTTTTGATATTTGATACACCAGATGATTGGATACTTTATCGTTTTTTTTTATGAGATGGTGATCGAATTTGAGTCTTAACGCTCACTTTTGTTTTTGTTGAATCTGTCACACCACGATTTGTTTAAAAAAAATAAATTAATCTGGCTGGATTAACGAATAATCCATCTATAACACATAATAACCTTCCTTATGCTATTATTAAACCATTAAAATATATCCCGGATAGTGTTATATTTCTTAGCTAATATATACAACATGATCAAAATATGATCAAGTAAAACATTCTGGTAAAGTATAAAAAAATAATATTAGTAGCTCTAGCTACGATCTCTCCAGCTTACTTTTATCGGTTCAGTCTTGCTTCTGAAAAATGTAAATTAGGGTGAGTTCACTAGCCTAGTAGATTAACTTTTATCAATAACTATCAAGGTTTTTTANCGATTTGTTTAAAAAAAATAAATTAATCTGGCTGGATTAACGAATAATCCATCTATAACACATAATAACCTTCCTTATGCTATTATTAAACCATTAAAATATATCCCGGATAGTGTTATATTTCTTAGCTAATATATACAACATGATCAAAATATGATCAAGTAAAACATTCTGGTAAAGTATAAAAAAATAATATTAGTAGCTCTAGCTACGATCTCTCCAGCTTACTTTTATCGGTTCAGTCTTGCTTCTGAAAAATGTAAATTAGGGTGAGTTCACTAGCCTAGTAGATTAACTTTTATCAATAACTATCAAGGTTTAAAAAAAAAAAGTTTTAAAATAATACAAAAATATAATCAAATATCAAATAAACGCAGCAATAGGTCAAATTAACAATCACATGAATGCATAACATATCTACAATCACAATTCGTCAATTTTATGGTCCTCAAATGAACCATATCCGGAGAAAATTTTGGAGTCTTGCACCCTACAGAGCCCAATGTCTTTCTCTCTTTTCGAGGAACACCAATATCAAAAATTTTACGGTGCCACACAAGTTACTAATGACAACTGATATTACTAACCAATGAACTCAAAAACTAATAGGAATTTTGTTCATCAAATGTAAATTCATCAAAAATCATAGTACTTAGTCATATCATATTCATATTCAACANGTCTTGCACCCTACAGAGCCCAATGTCTTTCTCTCTTTTCGAGGAACACCAATATCGAAAATTTTACGGTGCCACACAAGCTACTAATGACAACTGATATTACTAACCAATGAACTCAAAAACTAATAAGAATTTTGTGCATCAAATGTAAATTCATCAAAAATCATAGTACTTAGTCATATCATATTCATATTCAATATCAAGTAAGAAGTCAAACATTAAATAAATACGTCAGAAAAATTCAAATATTTTATATGTCAATTGGTTTCAAAAGATAATTGGAGTTTTGATCCAAAAATATCACATGTCTAGGTCACAATTGTTGGTAAAACTCAAATCCAACCCCGTAGATAATGCAAACTAATATTTAGCATTATATAATTAGCATAGGTTTGATATGGAATTCCGAAATATACATGAAGATGCATCGATTACAATAAAAGATAAAAGAAACCATACATTCGACACTACCTCGAATCGATACCGAGTGTACTGTAGAAAAAACAAAACGAAATAATATTTTAGAATAAAAATAAGAAATAATGACTTAGTTAAACTGAAAATAATTTTTAGAGTAAATAGCAAAAAATAACGATGCTCAAATTTGATCCAAAAATATTTAACCAAGATCAAATATAGGTGATAGTAACCTATAAATTTACTAAATCATAACCCAAAAACTTTACCCAAATTTTTTATCATAAAAACGAACTCCTAAATCGACAAAATTTATACCTACCCTTTTTTTCTCTATCTTTCTTCTTTCCTCTCTTTTCTCTCCTTTCTTACTCTGCGTTTTGCCTTCAGAGAAATGCCAAACTTCCNCAAATATTTTATATGTCAATTGGTTTCAAAAGATAATTGGAGTTTTGATCCAAAAATATCACATGTCTAGGTCACAATTGTTGGTAAAACTCAAATCCAACCCCGTAGATAATGCAAACTAATATTTAGCATTATATAATTAGCATAGGTTTGATATGGAATTCCGAAATATACATGAAGATGCATCGATTACAATAAAAGATAAAAGAAACCATACATTCGACACTACCTCGAATCGATACCGAGTGTACTGTAGAAAAAACAAAACGAAATAATATTTTAGAATAAAAATAAGAAATAATGACTTAGTTAAACTGAAAATAATTTTTAGAGTAAATAGCAAAAAATAACGATGCTCAAATTTGATCCAAAAATATTTAACCAAGATCAAATATAGGTGATAGTAACCTATAAAATTACTAAATCATAACCCAAAAACTTTACCCAAATTTTTTATCATAAAAACGAACTCCTAAATCGACAAAATTTCTACCTACCCTTTTTTCTCTATCTTTCTTCTTTCCTCTCTTTTCTCTCCTTTCTTACTCTGCGTTTTGCCTTCAGAGAAATGCCAAACTTTCTTCCAACGTTACAAGGGTGACAACATTGTGCTTGCAACACAAGCACAATTGTTCATGTTCCATCCATATGTTTTTTCTTTTAAAAAAAAGAACACTTGTCACTTGAACACCTAACCATCCCCCCGGGAGCATTTGTCATTTATCTAGAAGTATAATATATATACTATATGCATATAATATATATATATATAGATATATATTAATTTGAACCGGACCTTTATTAATAATAAAATGTATTTTTATCAGGGGGGACATAATACCTTACCCGAAAAGTGCATTACATAGAATGAAAAACTTTAAAATTGAAAATGGTTCATAATTTAAGACTCTTATGTGATCGGTAAAGACTATGAACAAATTAAGAATTTGTTGGAGTCAAAACAGTTCTCTTCCTCAATTTCCGAATTAGCTATTGATCTTGCAACATCAATAACCGAGCTTGGAATGGAAGCTCATTAGAAGAAATATTCTCCTTGTTTTCTCTCTCTGAAACTCCCTTATTTGCTAAGAAATTTGCAACAGCATTTTCCTCTCTACAGGTATGTATCAGTTGATCTTGACGAGAAGAGCTGCAAATACCAGATGAACAGATTTCCTCCTCTAATTGCTCTGATAACCATCGCTTGACTATATTGAAGTTCCAACTAGAACCTGCAAAACCGCTGAAAGCTTGGGAAAAATAATAGGAGCTCCATCAATCCGAAGCAATAAAGGTCTAGAACCTAACCAATTGTCGCACCAAAAATCAATAGCCTCTGCTGAACCCACCATCATCTGAGAGTTAGAAATAACAACTTCAAACCATGTGGACAAAGATCTAAAGATTCTAGATTTCTAGTGACCTTTACTGAGAAGCATATGCTTATTTCCGAAAAACTTTGTAATAAAAACCTCTGACCATAGAGAAGACCTTGCTAAAATATTCTAAACCTTCTTGATACCATTAGCTTTCTCAATCTCATCAATTTTTTTGATCCCCAAACTCCCCTCTTCTTTTGGAACAGTCAGAGCCTTCCAAGAGATCCAATGTCTTTTCTTCACCGGTGAGTTACTTGACCATATAAACCAGCCATCATAGAGTTCAGTCTGGATTTGATACCTTTAGGTAGATTAATACAAGCCAAAGTATGGATTGGAATAGCATTAAGGACATACTTAACCAAAACCAGTCTTCCCATATTTGATAACATCTTTGCATGTCATCCATCCAATCTGCCTCCAAATTTCTGCACCACATCCTCAAAATGAATCAGCTTTGGTCTACCCTTAATAATCGGACAACCTAGATAAGTAAATGGGCAAACCATAACTGGAATCGTTGCTGTATGTGAAAGAACAGATTTCCTTGCTTGAGATATCCTTGAAGAACAATACGTAGAAATTTTTTGTCTATCACTTTTTGCCCAGGAGAAGCCTCATTTTCTTTTATCAAAGAGAGAAAATTAGCCAAAGATGATTTATTCCCTTTCAAAAATACCAAAGTATCATTTGCAAACAGCAAATGGCTCAAAAGATAAGACCCTCTACCTGTATGGAATCCTTTCACCAACCCCTCTCGATATAACCTTCTCAAACCCCTACTCAAAACCTCCTTAGTAATAATAAACAGGCTTGGGGAGATTGGATCCCCTTGCCTTAATCCGATGGATGTGAGAAAAAAACCATATCTTTGGCCATTGATAATCAAAGATATATTATGATTGTGCAAACAGTTAATAATAATCTTCACAAAACAGCTCAAAGAATGCAATAAAAAGTCTCATTTTAACCTATCATAAGTTTTCATCATATCCAATTTAACCACCAGATTACCAGCACCCACCTTTCTGTCCAACTCGTTCACCATGATATATTACCCATCCATTATAACATTTGGATACTATGACATTTTTATTTCAACATAAAATATAACATATATTATAGTCATTTGACTCATATTCACATCAGAAATCCATATTTGAGGTCCATTTATTTATTTGAAATTCCTAAAAAATTACTCTTTGACACCATAGAATAATAATTGGCATTCTAATTAATGTATTAATGATTAATTTTGATATCAATTGTTACAATCTACCCTCTTAAAAAAATTCATCAATGAAATTCAATACTAACCTCGAGAGTCAAATAGATATGAATATCTTGCATGCATATCTACTTCTAATTCCCATGTGGCTTCCTCAATACCATGATGTTGCTATAGCACTTTTACAAGTGGTATGACCTTATTACATAGTACTTGCTCATTTGTATCGAAAATTTGCACGGGTCACTCTTTGTAAGTTTCATTTTCTTGAATTTGAACATCCTTCTAGTTAAAAATATGCGAACTATCTAGCTCACATTTCCTTAACATGGATACATGGAATACAACATATACCCCTGACAACTAAGTTGGTAAGGCAAGCTGATAAACTACATTTCCAATGCGACGTAATACCTTAAAAGGTCTGATGTATTNATTTGATCCAAAAATATTTAACCAAGATCAAATATAGGTGATAGTAACCTATAAAATTACTAAATCATAACCCAAAAACTTTACCCAAATTTTTTATCATAAAAACGAACTCCTAAATCGACAAAATTTCTACCTACCCTTTTTTCTCTATCTTTCTTCTTTCCTCTCTTTTCTCTCCTTTCTTACTCTGCGTTTTGCCTTCAGAGAAATGCCAAACTTTCTTCCAACGTTACAAGGGTGACAACATTGTGCTTGCAACACAAGCACAATTGTTCATGTTCCATCCATATGTTTTTTCTTTTAAAAAAAAGAACACTTGTCACTTGAACACCTAACCATCCCCCCGGGAGCATTTGTCATTTATCTAGAAGTATAATATATATACTATATGCATATAATATATATATATATAGATATATATTAATTTGAACCGGACCTTTATTAATAATAAAATGTATTTTTATCAGGGGGGACATAATACCTTACCCGAAAAGTGCATTACATAGAATGAAAAACTTTAAAATTGAAAATGGTTCATAATTTAAGACTCTTATGTGATCGGTAAAGACTATGAACAAATTAAGAATTTGTTGGAGTCAAAACAGTTCTCTTCCTCAATTTCCGAATTAGCTATTGATCTTGCAACATCAATAACCGAGCTTGGAATGGAAGCTCATTAGAAGAAATATTCTCCTTGTTTTCTCTCTCTGAAACTCCCTTATTTGCTAAGAAATTTGCAACAGCATTTTCCTCTCTACAGGTATGTATCAGTTGATCTTGACGAGAAGAGCTGCAAATACCAGATGAACAGATTTCCTCCTCTAATTGCTCTGATAACCATCGCTTGACTATATTGAAGTTCCAACTAGAACCTGCAAAACCGCTGAAAGCTTGGGAAAAATAATAGGAGCTCCATCAATCCGAAGCAATAAAGGTCTAGAACCTAACCAATTGTCGCACCAAAAATCAATAGCCTCTGCTGAACCCACCATCATCTGAGAGTTAGAAATAACAACTTCAAACCATGTGGACAAAGATCTAAAGATTCTAGATTTCTAGTGACCTTTACTGAGAAGCATATGCTTATTTCCGAAAAACTTTGTAATAAAAACCTCTGACCATAGAGAAGACCTTGCTAAAATATTCTAAACCTTCTTGATACCATTAGCTTTCTCAATCTCATCAATTTTTTTGATCCCCAAACTCCCCTCTTCTTTTGGAACAGTCAGAGCCTTCCAAGAGATCCAATGTCTTTTCTTCACCGGTGAGTTACTTGACCATATAAAACCAGCCATCATAGAGTTCAGTCTGGATTTGATACCTTTAGGTAGATTAATACAAGCCAAAGTATGGATTGGAATAGCATTAAGGACATACTTAACCAAAACCAGTCTTCCCATATTTGATAACATCTTTGCATGTCATCCATCCAATCTGCCTCCAAATTTCTGCACCACATCCTCAAAATGAATCAGCTTTGGTCTACCCTTAATAATCGGACAACCTAGATAAGTAAATGGGCAAACCATAACTGGAATCGTTGCTGTATGTGAAAGAACAGATTTCCTTGCTTGAGATATCCTTGAAGAACAATACGTAGAAATTTTTTGTCTATCACTTTTTGCCCAGGAGAAGCCTCATTTTCTTTTATCAAAGAAAGAAAATTAGCCAAAGATGATTTATTCCCTTTCAAAAATACCAAAGTATCATTTGCAAACAGCAAATGGCTCAAAAGATAAGACCCTCTACCTGTATGGAATCCTTTCACCAACCCCTCTCGATATAACCTTCTCAAACCCCTACTCAAAACCTCCTTAGTAATAATAAACAGGCTTGGGGAGATTGGATCCCCTTGCCTTAATCCGATGGATGTGAGAAAAAAATCATATCTTTGGCCATTGATAATCAAAGATATATTATGATTGTGCAAACAGTTAATAATAATCTTCACAAAACAGCTCAAAGAATGCAATAAAAAGTCTCATTTTAACCTATCATAAGTTTTCATCATATCCAATTTAACCACCAGATTACCAGCACCCACCTTTCTGTCCAACTCGTTCACCATGATATATTACCCATCCATTATAACATTTGGATACTATGACATTTTTATTTCAACATAAAATATAACATATATTATAGTCATTTGACTCATATTCACATCAGAAATCCATATTTGAGGTCCATTTATTTATTTGAAATTCCTAAAAAATTACTCTTTGACACCATAGAATAATAATTGGCATTCTAATTAATGTATTAATGATTAATTTTGATATCAATTGTTACAATCTACCCTCTTAAAAAAATTCATCAATGAAATTCAATACTAACCTCGAGAGTCAAATAGATATGAATATCTTGCATGCATATCTACTTCTAATTCCCATGTGGCTTCCTCAATACCATGATGTTGCTATAGCACTTTTACAAGTGGTATGACCTTATTACATAGTACTTGCTCATTTGTATCGAAAATTTGCACGGGTCACTCTTTGTAAGTTTCATTTTCTTGAATTTGAACATCCTTCTAGTTAAAAATATGCGAACTATCTAGCTCACATTTCCTTAACATGGATACATGGAATACAACATGTACCCCTGACAACTAAGTTGGTAAGGCAAGCTGATAAACTACATTTCCAATGCGACGTAATACCTTAAAAGGTCTGATGTATTTGAGAGCCAACTTACTTTTTCCCCCCTTCTTCGTTGATCTACATGGCCCTTTTGTCGATTTTAAGTTGTGCATAGCTGATTCCAAATCATTTGAATCTTTTATGTGGTTTCTCTAATAATTTATGGGTCAAACAAACTATTTTCTCCAACCTCGGCCCAACACAGAGGTGATCTACATGGTTGTCCATACAAAGCCTCATAAGGAATCACACCAATGCTGGCTTGATAGCTACTACAGAGGCGTAGGATCTAGTGCGGTGGCTAGTACAAGAGTGGAATAGTCCAAAGCATTTGCTTATGAAAAAATTTGAACCAATTGTGTCATAGATGAGCATTTTTGTCCAACCGCTACATAGACACAATACAATGTCTCACTCATATGTGGCCTTTGAGTTCATTTGCTTTTGGTTTAATATGGTATCGATAACAATATCAATTTTTCCAGTTTGTTGGTCCCTGATTATAAATTCTCGTTGTCCACGACCTATAAGAATCAGGCTATCTGCTACTTCTAACTCTATTAGCATATGCTCATGCATAGATTTACGTTCAATAAGCAAATTCCATCAGTAAAAGATGCTCACTCCAACTGCTTTGAAATCCAAAGCGCATATCTTCTAATATCTAGATCACTCACTCAGATTGTAACGCCCCAAAGTCTACTTTGAATGGCATTACTATCTAAAATCATTCACATCATGAAAGCATCCAGTAAAATTTATAATTAAAGAAAAATTTCATTTATCATACATAATATCTACAGTATCATCCAAAAGAATATGTCAAACTACAGCCATTACATCTAAAAAAATTATCCTTAATCTTGCAGCAGAATAAAAAAAATATCATCCATACATTGTCTCAAAATGCATCCCCTAGTCTAGGATATAAAGAACATCCCCCTCAGNCCATACATAATATCTACAGTATCATCCAAAAGAATATGTCAAACTACAGCCATTACATCTAAAAAAATTATCCTTAATCTTACAGCAGAATAAAAAAAATATCATCCATACATTGTCTCAAAATGCATCCCCTAGTCTAGGATATAAAGAACATCCCCCTCAGGATCCACGCTTCCATCCAATTGAGCTTCCCAAGCTACTTGCTCATCAACTCCGAACTCTTCTTTTAGACCAAAATCTGAAAATGTTGTTTGTAAAGGGGTGAGCACTAAGCTCTGTAGAAAAATCTTCTCAAGCTCGAACAAGGTTTGNACTTCCATCCAATTGAGCTTCTCAAGCTACTTGCTCATCAACTCCGAACTCTTCTTTTAGACCAAAATCTGAAAATGTTGTTTATAAAGGGGTGAGCACTAAGCTCTGTAGAAAAATCTTCTCAAGCTCGAACAAGGTTTGAAAAACACATACAACAGTTCAGTCTCACTTTCCAAAATATCATATATAACTTTGAAATAAAATAATGACAATTTATCCGATCTCAATTTAACGCAATAGCAATAAATTAAATGAAAAGTAAAACCAATTTTCAAATAATAAACCATTCCAACAATAAACCATTTCGCCCATATTTGTATCTGTATCTCAAGTAGGAAGTAAGACTTCGCACGAATAAACACATTGAGAATATCCTGGCCCACACACCCCCCCAATCCTCACAAGGATATACAACTTTAGGAATGATGCATACCGATGCATCGACGGGGACGATCCAACCCAGAAATAATATGCTAACACTCAGCCTCGATACCACGTGAGCGAATAGTGATTTGATCCTCGCAAGGCACCAACCCCACTACGAGTGGTATGGAACATTCAAACCCACACGGAGTAAGAAATGCATTTATCCACTCTACGATATCTGGTCAATGGTCACCCATGTTCATCCAAACATCCACACAAGAGATACAATACCAACCAATTTCTTAAATCACAAGTAAATCAAAAATCCCCCAATTTCATAGGTATTTTTTCAACATAACAATTCAAGAAAATAAGCAAGAGATCATTAAAAGATATAATTTTTAANTCCACACAAGAGATACAATACCAACCAATTTCTTAAATCACAAGTAAATCAAAAATCCCTCAATTTCATAGGTATTTTTTCAACATAACAATTCAAGAAAATAAGCAAGAGATCATTAAAAGATATAATTTTTAATGTTCAAACAAAGCACTTGAGTTTTGAAATCAAGAATAAAAGAATTTTAAGAAGACAAACCCATATTTCTCAAAAACTAGGTTTTGACATCAAGAACATGAATTTTTATGACTATCAAACCATAACTTCACTCAAAACATAGTAAGATTNATGTTCAAACAAAGCACTTGAGTTTTGAAATCAAGAATAAAGGAATTTTAAGAAGACAAATCCATATTTCTCAAAAACTAGGTTTTGACATCAAGAACATGAATTTTTATGACTATCAAACCATAACTTCACTCAAAACATAGTAAGATTTGCAAGAACATCAAGAAACAAGGATTTCATAACATATATATATAAGATTTAGATTCAAAACATGTATAAATATAAACCCTAACCTCAATGAACAAGAGTGAGAAGAAACACTTACCTTTCTTCCTTAGTGTTGCGTGAAAAACTAGAAGATTTGATCCACTTCAATATGAAAATCCCCCTTGATCTTGTAGTTCTCCCCCTCTTTCTTCCTTTCTAAAAGTCTCTAGGGTTAGAAATGTTGAAATGAGGCAAAGAGAGGCGCCCTTGTGTATTTATAGCATAAGAAACAGTCCCCTGTGCACTAATCTGAAACTCAGAATCGTAGCTCACGTTCAAACGTCATTGTGGCATTCGAACGTCGGTAGTGCAACATACTGCCTAACGTTCAAATGTCAGTATGGCGTTCGAATGTTAGTTGCTCCTAATACTTTTAAATTTTTCATCAGAGTTTTGCAAACACCAAAGTACTGGAACGAACTGTGATTTGAACAGACTTACACTTTCGAACAGATTTTCATGTTTGAACGGACTCCCATTTTTTTTTAAACTTCCACTGAAGTGTTTGGCCTATTTAGAGGTTGATTTGAAAATTTTTTGTGAAATACATTATTTAGAGGACTCCCATGGCGTTCGAATGTTAGTTGCTCCCAATGTTTCTTGATCATTCGGATTCAATGAAAATCTTATTTTGACCTAAAAATATTTTAAACTTACCCAACAACCCCTTTCAAGCTTAAACACCTTCGAAACTTAAATTTAACAATCAATTTGTCCCCCAAGTATTTATTTCTACTATTATAATCTATAGGGTTCATTCTTATGTCATTACATATATTAGAATCACTAAACACTTATATTACTACATTAATATAAGCATATGGGGGTTTACACAAATTGGCCATTTGTTTCAAGACAGTAAGCAGTACTGAAGTGAAATTCCCTTCCCATTGCTTTTTGTAAACTCTACCAAAATTGAGCCACAAAGCAAAATTCATGATAAGATATGATCGATAATGAAACTCCATGTAATCTCACAATCTCCTGAATGTAGAGTTGACTTAATGTGACTAAAGTATCGATACTATTTATAGCTAAAAAGTGAGCTAATTTAGTGAGTCAATCCACTAGAACCCGTACTGCATTGTATACTTTGGAAATCCTAGATAATCCAATCACAAAATCCATGGTTATATGATCTCATTTCCACTTTGGGATCGGTAAGGATTGTAACAATCCAATGGGTTTCTAATGCTCTACTTTCACTTCTTGACATATAGTATATCAAGCTATAAATTATACCACATCCTTCTTTATTCCTTGCCACCAATATTGACCCTTCATATCTTGGTACATTTAGAATGAATAGAAAACTTAGAGTGGTGACACTCCCCTAGTATCTCTTCTTTCAGCTGAACATTATCGGGTACAAACTTATTTTATATGTTCATTCTTTTTATTTTTTCATCAATCAAGTTTACTATTTTATTAAAATTTTAGTCAAACATGTAACAGTCAATATATTTGCATATTACAGGGTTCTATAGACAACCACACAAGTGCGTGATTGTAAGTAAGTGAGATAGAGAGAAGAATAGGGAGTGAGAAAGGGAGAGGAGTGGGAAGTGTAACATCTCGGATTTTTATAAAATAGGGATTGCAATCTTAGTACAATTGGTGATAAAATTTTAAGCAACTTTTAATATGAAATTATTAGATGACTTGATCCAAGGTAAGAATATGAGAACTCATACCAAATGTTATGAAGAACGTTAAATTATGATATTTTTGTGACCAGAAGAAAATTTACATTCAAAATACCCAAAGTATCCAAGATGTTCAAGTGCATGTGTAGTATAAAGATATGGTTTGACAAGTGTCTTGCAAGAAAGTAATGATGCATATGTGACAAGTGGTAGGACATTTGTTATGTTGCATTATAGGTTGTGTGCATATGTGACAAGTGTCAAGCTAAGAGGAGTGGTCATAATTTCAAGGGACACTTCCTTCTTGCTTTGGGCCTATAAATAGAAAAATAAGTTTAGCCGGTAACCATAGTCCAAAAAAATGAGCCAAGAAAAATGGGAGATGAAAAATAGAGAGAAAGAAAGGGAGAGTAAGAACCGTGAGCATAATGTAAGCATTGAAGGTTAGTTGTGATCCGATTCAAAGGAAATGTGAATATAATGTTTTGGATAATTTGTGGTGCTAATCTACTAACATCAGCCGACGATTTTAGGTACCGAGTAGAATACAATATGCTCTATTTTTTATTTCTTTTCAAAAGATTAATTCCTTAATAATTCTTGATCTATATTCCCTTTGATGGAATCATCATGATTTCATAATTCTAATGAATTTCTTTGAGTGCGTTGAATTTGTTTAGTACGTTGATAATTGATTATGTGGTTTGTAGACTAGATCGTGGTAGCTCACAATCTAATGGGATCCGATTGTGGAATCTAGTTGAGGTAAGGTGACTGGTGAGGATTCAAGTCTATCTTCGACTCTCCCTGGGTATGTGATGTATATGTGGAGTATGAGACTAATTGAGATATTTGTTTTTTAAGTGATCCTTAAGTTATTTGATACATGATTATTTGAGTACATTATTTTTGGTAATAGTGTATACTAACCTACATTAGAGCATCTACAACCTTGATTTGATACAAAGCACTCCAATAGAGAAACTCAAAGTGTAAGACCTCATACTTTAATTAAATAAGGATAATAACATCTTAAGATTCCTACTAAGAAAAATAAAATGAGAGTAAAACCTTTGAAACGTTGTTGAAAGATTTATCATGGAGTTAGAGTTTGAGGTGTATTGGCTATCATGTCAAATTTAGTTTTAGGTGTTTAAACTTGAGAAGAGTATCTAGGTAAGTTTTCAAATGGTTTTAGGTAAAAAAAAGATTACCATTAAATTCGAGAAGAGAATTCAGGTAAAAATAAATTTTACACTACCTTAGTATTTTGGCTATAATTTTTTACCCCGATATTCAATTGATTTGATATTTTTTTAATTATCAACTAGACTTCAAGGGCTACAAAAGTGTATTTTCTTAAAATTCTTGAATCGACTTCTAACTAGACCAAAACTTCCATGGAAGTCCAAGTAGAAATTGGAGTTCGTTCAAATGTGAATTTTCTCGAAAAGTTCAACCCTAATAGACAAAACTGATAGAATAGAAGATACTACTAGTGTAGGAAGCTCAAACGGAACTTACATTCGAACGTGGCACGTTCAAACATTAGTGCGCATTTTGTAGCGATCAGACTTGCACCATTGCCTGAACTATTTTTAACCCTATACATACCCTAAAGATGCTCTTTAGGTTAGTTTTAAAAAAATTTCAACCCTAAGGAGCCAAGAAAGGGTGAGAGGGAAGAAAAATGGGAAGATCGTGAGGAATTAATGCCTAAGAAACGAATCAATGCACTCTATGATCAATTAAACTGCAATGTAGGGGTTCTTTCTCAAACTTATTCATTGAGATTACAACTATATATTTATATCTTTTTTATTTTTGTTATAATATAAGTAATAGATCTATAATATTTTCACATTGGTTTGATCCCAATATTCATTTTTTGAATGACATACATGTTTGACATCCAAGATTTATTCATTTTTTTATGTAGAAACCCTATTTCTTGATTTATAATCTAACCTACGCATGTTTTATATCAAAATTTGCATGTTGTTGATACAAAACTTAGACTTGTATTATTGTCAACTTGAATGCTATATTTTTACGATTTCTTGAATGTTTCAATGGAATTACTCTTGCACTTTGAGAATTGTGGGATTTTGATATTGGAAAACATGAATTTTTGTGAAAACATAACTCTTGTGATGAGATTGATGAACTAGGATTACATGTGAACCTATACCACATAGTGTTCAGACGTGTTTCTTACCTTGAAGAGTTCAAAGGTTTCCAAACCATTATTTGTTTCTTGCTTTGGGCCGAGGCTAAGTGCTAGTATACCATACTCCTTGAAAGAATTCATCACTGCTAATGCATCAGTATATGTCATTCCTTAACTTTATTGCCCTGCAAGGTTTTATTATTGAGATGAAGGAATTTTGTGGACCACGTATGTTTGCTATGTGGATTGTTGTTTATTCAACCCGTGTTCATGAGATATTGTGTTATGAGATGTGATTTATGAATGATTCTATGATGATCTAAATTTTAATAATTCTTGTTACGTAAATATGTGGTTGTTAACTGTCATTATTTTATTTGAAACTTTATGTATTTATTTTTCAAAGTAAGACTTACCTGTTTTAAGTATTTTTAAAACCTTGTTTGGGGTTGAGAATATTTTCCTACTGGGCTTGGAAAGGACTCAGAGGTGGGTGAGCATGCAAATTGGAATGCTGATGTGGATTATAACGTGGATCCACATGCAAAAGTTTATAGATTAACTTTTAGTTTATAAGTTTTAGATTTGAAGGTTTAATAATGTTATGGATGTTATTTACTTAGTGTTGGTGAATTTTATTTGGATTGGATATAACCTTAAGGATTTTTTTTTTGGTTTGATTTTGGGGATGTTAATTAGCTAGATATGGAATGATGAATGTTTTGATTTATTTTATGGTTAATTTAGTATGCTTTCATGGTTTGATGGATTATAGTTAGTTAATGCCTAAATGTGAATTTAGGGTGTTACAAAGTTGGTATCAAAGCTTAGGAATTAGATCTTACATGGGAGCTGTAGATTTTGGATTGCTCACAAAAGATTTAGGTATAGATTGGAACAAACTCTAGGTCTTAAATTTTATTGGAACTATGTGTTTATATGATAAGTGTGAGTAGACATTTAGTTATGTTATGGATTGTTTATTCGAATTCATGAATTTTAGGTAGCTTAGAAGAACTAATGTACTTTTTGGGATAGAAATGGTAGCTATCTACCATGTCATTATGGACAATTTTGAGAAATGGATGGCGTTTTATTTTCGGTTAGTAAAGGATAATAGGTATTAATCTTTTAAGGCATGAGATTTTGTTTATGACGCATAAGTTTTGGGTTGTCCTTGACATTATTGGTATTCGTGATGAAAGGTTATGAAATTAGATTTAAGTGTCTTGATGGAACATGAGATAGAATGTTATTATGGGTTGGTGATTATGCAATGATGCATAACAGTTACCCCTTTATTGTATTGAAAACATTACAATGCTATGAGAGTAAAAGATCAAAATATGTAAAAGTTCATAAGGGATGATAGAATATGATGAGGTTATTGCTTCAAGTTAGGTTGATTTTGGTGTTTACCAGATTATTAGGGTTGCTTGAACTTTTGAAAAATAACTAAGGGTGGTGATTTCGTTTGTGGTATGTAGACAAGGTAAACTAGGGCATGCTTAGTACAATTAAGGCTTAGTACAAAAAGAGTTATATTAAGTTATAGGAAATACTCAAAATGCTAGAAAATTGAGAAACAATTGGAATTTTTTGTTTATGGTGGAAAAACTCTGAGAGTGATATATTTTCCCCTAACATGAGTGGTTTAGATATGATCCATTGGAGGAATATGATGAAATAACCACAAACAAGTGTCAATTCTAAGAATATGGGTAGGAATGGTGGTTATGCTTCTTAGACAGATTAGAGATCGTTTTATAACCATGTATAGAGGGCATTAGTATTGGTTTGAAAGTATTATGGAAAATTGGGTAAGTTTGTCTTGGAGGTATTAATTGCTTAGAAACAGTCAAAAATAGAATACTCATTTGTGGACGGTATACTTAGGTGATCTTATTTCGCTGTGTATAGTTCACTACACTTAGATTCTCTAAAGTTATTAACAATTGGGCATCTCTTGCTTGAGTGTGGGGAATTGACAGTTGACTTATACTTACAAATGTTAATTGAAAATTGAGGTTGAGGTATTGAAACAAACTTAGAGACATATGGAACGGAAATCTAGGAAGCTTTATTAAATTTTAGTAGTTTCCTTTGACGCCCAATACTATTGCACTAAAGAATATAGATATTCAAAAGCTTGAGGTCAAATATAGTGGACAATTACTGAAATAAGGATGATATTCAATATTTGGTGTAAACTTTCTATCGTTGTGTGGGATCTTTTGATGTTATTGGAGTTTCATTGTGGAAATGTAGGGATCTTCTTCTTTTTCCTCTCTCTGTCTCTTAATCCATCACTAAGATCTGAATAGGTTAGAGTTGATGATTTTTTTTTATGAATACTAGATCGTGCACACATGCCTTGCACATGGACTTTTTTAGCTGTGTTTTTTTTTTTTAATTAAGATTTTAACTTTAAACAATCAGAAAACTAAAATGGAAAATACATACTTATAAATCAAACAATCTAAATATTCCTATTATATAATTTGTAATCTATAATACACTTACATTACATTTTTCTAGAATTAATATTAGTTTTTATTTTTGTATTTCTCTTAAAGTTTTGACGAATTACTTTTCTTGTGAACCTCAACCCCTAAGGTTTAGAAATTTTCACATGAAGCTAATAATTTAGATTAATTTTATTTTTAATATCATAATAATGATAAACTTGTGGTATACATGTATATATAACTAAAAAGTATCACAGACACTTACTAAATTATAAAAAATATTGAAGAGAAACTGTTTTAAGTTATGGTGATCATCTAACTATAAACAATTGGTTGAGCAAATTTAATAAGTTAAGTTGTGGTAAGTAAATCAATGTAATGCTAAATATTCATAGCATTGGTAACCGATACAAATAAAATGAGTTGTAGTATTGCCAATAAGAAGGTGTATTAAAACTAAAAAAGAAAAGAAAAGAAAATGAAAAACCAGAGTTTGATAATATTATTCAAGTTATATTAAAATAAATCTTATACTAAATAAGACTCTAGTACCCTTATACAAATGCATTTGAAAATTTAAAAACTTATAATCATCTAATGAAAATATATAGACATAAATAAAAATAAATTTAATTATTTTAATAATTAACTTTTGCCTTTTAATTATTGTTTCTTTAGCTTTGACGAAAGATTCAAGTCAGATCAAGGTTATCAACTCAGAAACAAAACTAGTAAGCGGTGTTGCTAGAGAAGTCTAATAAAAGTTGGTGATTGGCAAGGATTAGGTGACTTTATGGTAGTCCCTCTCAATGATTTTCAATTGATCCTTGGGCTGGAATTTCTGACTAAGGCAAAGTTGTCGGTGATGCCTCACTTGCATGGGATGTTCGTGATGGACATGTCCAATCCTTATTTTGCACCCCTTGTCAAAGCCAAGTCATTAAGGTAAATGTTGTTTGCCTTGAAAATAAAAGATGGTTTGCGAAGAGGAGAACCAACATACTTGGCTATTTTATTTGAAAATGAGGAGCCCAAAACATTGCAAGTTCCTAAACCAATGCAAAATTTGCTAGCAGAATTCAAGGAGCTAACACTAGATGAATTGCCAGCCAGATTACCACCAAGACGGGAGATTGATCATGTCATCGAGTTGATTCTATGGGAGAAAATCCCTGCCCAGGTGCCTTATCGAATGTCTTCATCAAAATTAGCGAAGTTAAGGAGGTAACTTAGTGGGCTATTGGACATCAGGTTCATTAGACCTTCAAAAGCTCCATACGAAGCTCCTGTCTTGTTTCAAAAGGAGGATGGTTCCATATAGCTTTGCATGAATTATCGGGCCCTTAACAAGGTGACTATCAAAAATAACTATCCAGTCCCACTTGTTGATGATTTGTTCGATTGATTGGGAAAATCAGTCTATTTCACCAAGATGGACCTACATCTTGATTATCACCAAGTTAGAATCGCTAAAGGGGACAAGGCAAAGACAACTTGTGTGACAAGGTATGGTTCATACAAATTTTTAGTTACGTCTTTCAGCTTAACAAATGCCTCTGCCACACTAAGCAACTTAATAACCAATATATTTTATGAATACTTAGATCATTTTATGGTGATTTATTTGGATGACATAGTTGTTTATATCCAAACCCTAAAGAAGCATGTTGAGCACCTTAGGTTGACTTTGACAAAGTTAAGGGAAACGCAGCTTTATTTGAAACCAAAAAAATGTGAGCTTTCCCAGAGGGAAATTTCATTGTTAGGGCACATTATTTATGTAGGTGTAGTGAAGATGGACCCAAAGAAAATTGAGACAATTGCAAAATGGTCATCCAGTGGTGTTTGAAAGCAGGAAACTGAATGATACCGAGAAACGGTATTCGGTGCACGAAAAGGAAATGACAGTAATCATTCATTGTGTCAATGGGTGGAGGCATTATCTGTTGGTTAAGCAATCCCTAATTATGACCAGCAACATGGCTACCAACTCCTGCAATTCCATGAAGAAGCTGACATCGAAGCAAGCAAGATGGCAAGATTTTCTTAATCAGTTCCACTTTACTTTGTAGTACAAGCTTGGTAGTGCAAATCAGGTTGCTGATGCACTTAGCTAGATCCCAGTTGTTGATGGGATGGTGGTCGCACCTAGTCAGATTGCTTTGGATATGCTACAAAGGATTTAGGATCAAACAATGGTTGATCTTGTGACTAGCTTGTTGCTGAAGTAGGTTCAAGAAGGGGTGACTCAATGGTTTTGGTTAGAGGAAGGTGTCCTCTATGCCAAAGGAAGGAGGCTCTATGTTCTAAAGTCAGGTGGACTTTGATAAAAATTACTAAAAGAGACTCACGATCGCTATAGTTAGGACATTCGAGGCAAGAACGGACCCTTGTTCTATTAGCGAAAAGTTATTATTGGCCCCGTATGGAAACAGATATGGAGTTTTATGTGTGCACTTGTTTGGTGTCCCAGTAGGATAAGACAAAAAAGAGGAAGATGGCAGGTACCTTGGAGCCATTCCCTATTCCAAGCAGGTCTTGGGAGAGTGTTTCCATGGATTTAATCAATGGCTTGCCTAAACTGAATGATTTTACTTCAATCTTTGTGGTGGTTTACAGATTTTTGAAGTATGCCACCTCTATTGCTGCTCTAAAAATTTGTTATGCTGAAGTTATAGCTCAGCTATTCCTCAAGCACATTATGAATTTTTGGGATCTTTGGCTGGATATTGTCAGCGATAAAGACACTAAATTTGCTGGCCAATTTTGGAAGGCCTTGTTCAAGATGTTGGGCACACAGCTTAACCTCACCACCAGCAGTCATATGCAGACAGATGGGTAGACTGGGTGGGTAAATGCAATGCTAGAGGAGTATCTCGGGTATTATGTCACAGCGTACCAGCAGAATTTGGTGGATTTACTTGATGTCACTCAATTCAGCTACAACTTGCAACAACGTTCCTCCACCAGGATGAGTCCATTCAAGTTAGCAACTAGACAACAACCTCTCACTCCACATGAAGTAGCCAAGCAAAAATCTCAAGGGAGATGTCTTACAGCATATCGCTTTGCTCGGGCCAATCAAGAGAGGACCAACAAGGCAAATGAATGCTAGACAAAGGCAATGAAGAGGATGAAGAAATGGGCAGATGAAAAAAGGAGAGTAGTGGAGTTCGATGTTGGTGACAAAGTGATACTCAAACTTACCCCACCGATTTGCAAGAAGATCACTCAAAAGTATGCACACAAGGGATTGATCCAGCTTTATGACAGTCCTTTTGTTATCACAAGAATGATTGACAGATTGGCCTATAGGGTAGATCTTCCTACTCGTCTCAAGCTATATCCGATTTTCCATGTTGCATTCCTGAAGCCGCACATTGAGGACCCTAGTAGATATGTTCGACATCGAGATCCTCCAAGAATTAAGAAGCAATTCACAAATGTGGTAGAATCCATCCTTGACCACAAGACTAAAAGAATGAGTAAGAAAAATATAAGGACTCATTACATAGTAAGTGGAAAGGGAAAGCACCAGAAGAATCTATTTGGAAGAAAAAAACGACATTGTGGCAGTTTGAGGATCTAATCAAGCAGTACCATGCTACCCTTCCAACGAGGTCATTGGATACTTCATGTGGGGGTGGCTTGTCACGCCCTAACTAACTTGGGTGCACAATGGCAGGTCTTGGTGGCACCTTGCACCAAGGTACGTCATGGTTNACTGGGTGGGTAAATGCAATGCTAGAGGAGTATCTCGGGTATTATGTCACAGCGTACCAGCAGAATTTGGTGGATTTACTTGATGTCACTCAATTCAGCTACAACTTGCAACAACGTTCCTCCACCAGGATGAGTCCATTCAAGTTAGCAACTAGACAACAACCTCTCACTCCACATGAAGTAGCCAAGCAAAAATCTCAAGGGAGATGTCTTACAGCATATCGCTTTGCTCGGGCCAATCAAGAGAGGACCAACAAGGCAAATGAATGCTAGACAAAGGCAATGAAGAGGATGAAGAAATGGGCAGATGAAAAAAGGAGAGTAGTGGAGTTCGATGTTGGTGACAAAGTGATACTCAAACTTACCCCACCGATTTGCAAGAAGATCACTCAAAAGTATGCACACAAGGGATTGATCCAGCTTTATGGCAGTCCTTTTGTTATCACAAGAATGATTGACAGATTGGCCTATAGGGTAGATCTTCCTACTCGTCTCAAGCTATATCCGATTTTCCATGTTGCATTCCTGAAGCCGCACATTGAGGACCCTAGTAGATATGTTCGACATCGAGATCCTCCAAGAATTAAGAAGCAATTCACAAATGTGGTAGAATCCATCCTTGACCACAAGACTAAAAGAATGAGTAAGAAAAATATAAGGACTCATTACATAGTAAGTGGAAAGGGAAAGCACCAGAAGAATCTATTTGGAAGAAAAAAACGACATTGTGGCAGTTTGAGGATCTAATCAAGCAGTACCATGCTACCCTTCCAACGAGGTCATTGGATACTTCATGTGGGGGTGGCTTGTCACGCCCTAACTAACTTGGGTGCACAATGGCAGGTCTTGGTGGCACCTTGCACCAAGGTACGTCATGGTTTGGAATCAAGGTGATGGGGTTAAATGTTTCGATAGATTTGTGCAGACTATGGCAGCATAAGACCACCTAGCTGAGCATGGCAACACGCGGTAGGCTTAATTGAGGCAATGTTGGTGCATGATTTTGAATTACATGGCATGCGCTTGACCTAGCATGCATACTGGTTCATCAACAAGGTTGGTTGCTAGAATGTGGGCACATGGCTCCTTAATGCATGTGACACCCCAAAATTCGGGGGTCCGTTGATTACCCATCAACCCGCGGAATACCTGTGAATACCGAATAATTCGATATCGAGCCGTTGTGCCCCATTTACCGGGATCCATAATTTAAATAAATTCAGGCAAAGTCTCCTTTGTACGAGGAGCTCTACCCAAAATCCAACATGTGCAAAGTATTTTCACATGACCCATCCGAGGCCTAATATAAAACATTGACCACACCGGGTCATTTTATAAATAAACATTGGCCACACCGGGTCCAATCGTCCATATTTATATCAAAACATGCAAGGTTAGTTTAACAATAGTCTATATAAATTCTATTACAATTAAAAGATTACATGTTTAAAACATTATTTCCACAAATATTTTACATTAACACAAAATAAGGCCACATTCGGCTTTCTTCAAACATGAGGATCCAAATTGGAGCCATCTATCGGTGTATCTCTCCCACTTGAAATGTTTCCCATATAGGGTGAGCCAANACATTAACACAAAATAAGGCCACATTCGGCTTTCTTCAAACATGAGGATCCAAATTGGAGCCATCTATCGGTGTATCTCTCCCACTTGAAATGTTTCCCATATAGGGTGAGCCAACGCTTAATAGAAAAACTCCTACAGAGGCTACTCCCCACCTAAAATGCGTATGCAATGCGCANGTTGATTACCCATCAACCCGCGGAATACCCGTGGATACCGAATAACTCGATATCGAGCCGTTGTGCCCCATTTACCGGGATCCATAATTTAAAGAAATTCAGGCAAAGTCTCCTTTGTATGAGGAGCTCTACCCAAAATCCAACCTGTGCAAAGTATTTTCACATGACCCATCCGAGGCCTAATATAAAACATTGACCACACCGGGTCATTTTATAAATAAACATTGGCCACACCGGGTCCAATCGTCCATATTTATATCAAAACATGCAAGGTTAGTTTAACAATAGTCTATATAAATTCTATTACAATTAAAAGATTACATGTTTAAAACATTATTTCCACAAATATTTTACATTAACACAAAATAAAGCCACATTCGGCTTTCTTCAAACATGAGGATCCAAATTGGAGCCATCTATCGGTGTATCTCTCCCACCTGAAATGTTTCCCATATAGGGTGAGCCAATGCTTAATAGAAAATCTCCTACAGAGGCTACTCCCCACCTAAAATGCATATGCAATGCGCACATGCCACAACAACTTCTTCTATTCCAAATAAGAATAAGTTATTCAAGATAGAATCTCATGATGTCATGCCAAGTAATGAGACGAAACTCACTCATGCATGCTATCCTGAGCCCATACTGACTCCCACAACACAATGCGATGCATATGTATAAAACAAACGTCTTTGATGAAACACATCCNGTTATTCAAGATAGAATCTCATGATGTCATGCCAAGTAATGAGACGAAACTCACTCATGCATGCTATCCTGAGCCCATACTGACTCCCACAACACAATGCGATGCATATGTATAAAACAAACGTCTTTGATGAAACACATCCAAAGATCATTTTGAAATCAACCATATGTCATAAAACCAATTCATTCTTGGATGTTTCCCATCAAATGAATAATTTATATATTAAAATCATGTGCCTTTATTGGGTATCGGATTCAGGAATCGCACCTCCGACTCCGTACGCCGTTACACTTTT
>CAUOFW020001948.1:894159-908400 GCA_963454935.2 Ilex paraguariensis
ACAACCATTATCCATTCCAATCAAGAACATGTAATTCAAGATGAAAATTCTACCATGTCATGTCATGATATGAGATGATACTCACTCATACACTTTAACCCGTGTCCTCACTGACTCCCACAATACAATGCAATGCACGTATTATAAAATCAAACCATTGTTGGATGTTACCCATCGAATGAGTACTTTACAAACAAAATCATGTGTCTTTGTTGGGTATTGAATTTTGGAATCACATCGCTGGCTCTGTACGCCATTACACTTTTCTAAAATTCCACCACATGGGAGTGTATGAACCAAATAGCCGGGTCTTTCACCTGAGGGATAATCTATCCCTTCTTGATATACCCCGACACAAGTTTTTTATGCAACATGCAACTCGGCCGGATCTTCGATCCAACCTTCCCGAGTCCACTTATCAAGCACCAAAAGAAGTGTTTGATTAAACCATGTACACACACCCACACTCATGCCTAATCCCCATGAATGAGATGCCAACTTTTATGCCCAAAATGCAATGAATGACAAGGAGCTATTTAAACTGTATACCATCATCTTCCATGGCAACTTACATCATATGCATGGAATCACTAAAATCCATCACACCGTCAATATATCACTAAGCATATATCAACAACAATATCACAAGCATGTTATACATCATCCATGCCATAACAAAATTAATTCTCATATAAGCATTTAGCAAACACCTTTCAAGGCACCAATCATGTTATCACACAAAATTACCCACATAATAACAAGTTCCAAGAAATTATACAAATAATTTCCCTATACCAAATTCAACTAAAAATTGGTCTAAGCCATTTCTACGCCCATTCCTCATTTCCATAACAATAGGCAATTTTTATACACCTAACCATTTCCTATGGACACCATTGGTTAAAAATAAATCAAAGTAGGAGGGAACCCTATCTCTCGAAACGTAAAACGAAGAGTAGAACCTTCAAGAATACCTCCCAAGCCCAAAACCCTTGATTTCTCTAAAATCCTCTCCTTGTATCTTTGGTGAAATCCTTCATCCTTAGCATGGTTGCGTAGCCCTCGTCGAGGTGATCAACTTTAACTCTTGGTCCAAGTCGACTCAACCAACGGAGCTCCATAGATCGTAGGGAGAAGGTAGAAATTTTTATTTTTCTTTTCTCTCTTCTCTCTCTTTCTCTTCTAACATGTGCCAACCAATAGCAATGGGGAGAAATCAGATATTTCTCCCCTATTTATACTCTTTAATTGCGTGGTGTACGTCGCACCGCACGTTCCTCATTTTCGGGTTCGTTTTTATCCCAAAACGACTTAATTTCATCCTAATTTAAATTCAAATTATTTTTATTTGAACTTTCCTTCAATTATAAGAAAATTATAAAAAAAATTTTTGGGGACATTTGTAAGATCAGCTGACACCCAATTATCTCGTAAAACGTGAAAAATTCAACTACCTTAGAATTCGATGAAAATTATCTGGATAAACTAAGTTTCGCGAGGCGAATTCAACGGTGAGATCCGTTTCATCATCCGAGATCTAGAAAAATATGGATTTTCAACGCGCACTATAGTCGCAAATTACCGTTTTGCCCTTTTTCGTAAAAAATTCAAATTTACCCGGATTTTACATTCTTCGCCCTTTAAACGAATTTCGTCCCCGAAATTCACAACCACATGCACATTCAACCACATGCATATGCAACAGTAATATCATACTTATAACTACAAAAAAATGTACCTCCATACTCGAATAAGAAAGGATAACTGGTACGAATAATGTCCCCGCGCTCCCATATCACCTCCTCCATTCCTCAATGCTGTCACAGCATTTTTACTAGCCTCACGGTCTTGCCTCGCAAAACCTGATCCCGGGTATCCATGATATGCACCGGTCCCTCCTCAAAGTCTCATCTGGGGTGTATTTTTGAAGCATGGGGACATGGAATACTGCATGAACACCTGATAAATTTGGCGATAACGCCAATCGGTAAGCAACTGTACCAACTCTCTCAAGTACTTCGAAGGGCACGATATACCTCGACAACATATTTTCCCGTTTGCTAAACCTGACCACTCCTCTCTTAGGCATCACCTTCAAGAAGATATGATCTCCCACCTCAAACTCTAAAGGTCGCCGCCGTCTGTCGACGCAACTCTTTTGTCGACTCTAAGCCGTAAGAAAACGCTTCTGTATTAAGTCCACCTTCTCCGAGGTATCTCTAACCAATTCTAGACCAGTAGAGGGTCTCTCTCCTACCTCTGTCCAACAAATCAGAGAACGACAAGGTCTCCCATAAAGTGCCTCATAGGGTGTCATCTGAATACTCACCTGATAACTATTGTGTAGGCGAACTCCACTAAGAGTAAATGTTCTTTCTAGCTATCCTTGAGATCTACAACGCATGCCTATAGTATGTCCTCTAATATTTGAATGGCCCTCTCCACTGTCCGTCCGTCTAGGGGTGAAAAGTTGTGCTTATCATCAATTGAGTCTCATGGCCTGTTGGAAACTCTCCCAAAAATGAGCCATAAACCTGGGATTCCGATCCGATACTATAGATATGGGCACCCCTTGCAACCGGACAATCTCTCGTACGTATAACCTGTAGAATTCCTCTAGTGTGAAGGTCATCTGCACAGCCAAAAAGTGTGCCGACTTTGTAAGTCGGTCCACTATCACCCATACCACGTCATGCCCTCGCGATGTTCGTGGCAAGTGGGTCACAAAATCTATCATGACATTCTCCCGCTTCCATTTAGCTACCTCCAAAGGCTAAAGTAACCCTGTTGGTCTCTGGTGTTCAACCTTAACCTACTGACACGTGAGACATCAACTAACAAAGTCCCCAACGTGTCTCTTCATCCCGCTCCAATAGTATTAACGATGAAGATCATGGTACATCTTCGTGCCATCTGGATGCACTGCAAAATGGGAGCAATGGAACTCTCTAAGGATCTCCTCTCTCAGCTCCGCAAACTAGGGAACCACAATCCTTCCCTTAAACCGAAGACTACCATCCGTATGCATGGTCCAGCCCTCATCACCTGTACCTGACCGTACATGGTCCCTGATGGACAATATCTCCGTTTCTTGTCCCTGGGACTCGATCACTCTACCCAGTCAGGAAGGCATAGCCACCAAACTCCCCAAAGTGTCCTAAGCTTGACCCATGTAGCGTAGCCCGAACTATCCCATGGTCTTGAGCATCTGCCACTCCTGGGAAGCCATTCTAGCCAAGACTCCCTGTAACTTCAGGTTAAGTGCATCAACCACCACATTTGCCTTACCGGGATGGTAATGCAAAGTGAAGCCATAGTCCTTCAGATACTCCATCCACCTACGTTGCCTCATGTTGAGGTCTCGTTGTGTAAAGATGTACTTCAGACTCTTATGGTCCAAAAACATCTCAAACTGCTCACCGTATAGATAGTGGTGTCAACCTTCAAGGCAAAGACTATGGCCGCCAACTCCATGTCATGCGTAGGATAGTTCTGCTCGTAATTTTTTAACTGTCGAGAACCATAAGCCACCATATTTCCTAATTGTATCATAACACAACCAAGTCCATCCTTCGAGCCATCACAATACACTTTGTACCTTTGTACCCTTTCCAGAACTATCAAAATAGGAGCAAAAGTAAGTCTCTTCTTCAACTCCTGGAATGCCTTCTCACATGAATTATTTCACTCAAGCTTGACCTCTTTTCGGGTCAACTTGGTCATAGGTGCAACTAATCGAGAGAAATGCTCAATGAACCTCCAGTAGTACCCTACCAATCCCAAGAAACTACGTATCTCAAAGACTAACTTCGGCCTCTCCCAATTCATGACTGCCTTAACCTTCTCTAGGTCCATGGATACACCCGAAGTAGACACTACATGCCCCAAGAATTTCATCTTGGTTAGCCAAAATTCACACTTGCTAAACTTGGCGCACAACTGATGGTCTCTCAAGGTCTGGAGAACAATCCTCACGTGACCCTCATGCTCCTCCTCAGATTTGGAGTAGATCAAGATGTCATCAACAAAGACCTCGATGAACTGATCTGGGTAGGGTTGGAACACCTTATGCATGAGATCCATGAATGCTGCTGGGATATTTGTCAACCCAAATGACATCACTGTGAATTTGAAATACCCGTACCGCGTCCTAAACGCCATCTTAGAGATATCCGTCTCCCTAACCCTCAACTGATGGTAACCGGTGCGAAGATCTATCTTGGAGTAGACCCGCGCCCCTCTCAGTTGATCAAATAAATCATCAATCCTTGGCAAAGGGTACCTATTCTTGATAGTAACCCTATTTAACTACCAATAGTCTATGCATAGTCGAAGGATCTTGTCCTTCTTCTTGGCAAACAACACCGGAGCGCCCCAAGGTGAAATGCTCGATCTAATAAAATCTCTGTCCAATAATTCTTGTAATTGGACCTTGAGTTCTTACAACTCAACAGGCGTCATCCTATGTGGAGTCATAGAAATAGGCGATGTACCGGAGTACAACTCAATGGTGAAGCCTACTTCCCTATGTGGAGGTAATCCCAATAATTTATCTAGAAAAATATCTTCATACTCACAAACCACCCGAGGTAAACCGAACTCCTGTCTCACCTCATCCTCTAGGGTAAGGCTTGCTAGCCAACCCATCAGCTGACCGTGCCAACGAGAGTCATACACGGCTTAGGGTAAAACGTTATGCTTTTTCCCCTGGAACTTGAAACAAATACCCTCCGGGGTGTAGGCAGTGACCCTCTTACGATCACAATCAATGATGACTCAGTGTGCCACCAACCAATCCATTTCAAGGATGACATCAAACTCCAACATGTCCATGACCCTAAGGTCTACGGTGACTAGAATCCCTGAGATCTCTAACTCATATCTCTGACATATCTGATTAACACTCACTCTAACTCCTAGGGGAGAACTCACATGCAAAGGCTCTTCCAAGGTTTTGACCTCTAAGCTCAAATCTTTTACACATGATGCAGCAATTAAAGAATGAGATGCACCAGTGTCAAATAATATCCTTGCCCATAAGCAAGAGAGTAGAAATGTACTCTGAATAACCGACTGATCTGCTAGGTCAATCTGAGGCATAATGGTATAGACACATCCCTGGGTCCCTAAAGTCCTTGCTTGTGAGCCCTATCCTCGACCTCAACCCATGTTCTGGCCTATCTAGCCTGATTGCAGAGTTCCAGCTTGTGAAGTAGTAGGGGCATGTGCAGCACCTTGAAACTAGTACTAAATTCCTTGGCCCATGGTGGGGTAGGGAGGGACAAGGTATATCTGTGGCTGCCCCACTGATGACTGGGACTGAGAAGCCACATAACTCTGGGATCCCTGCCTTTGAGGGCAATCCCGCTTCATATGACCAGGTTAATTGCAATGATAGCAAGTCATCTAACCTGCCTGGTATGAAGGCCTCTGGTTTCTCTCGCCTTGGGAAGATTGGCCTTGGCTTTGGCCTTGATAGTCGCGGTCCTGTGGAGTCGAAGTCCTTTGCCTCTTCCCCGAACTTGAAGAAGATTAACCCTCATTCTTCTTATCTTCAACACCCACTTCCCGGATGTTTCGTGCATCCCCAACTTCTCTCTCAATGGTCATAGCTGTCGTGACCATCGAATCCAAGTTTTGTAGGCAGTGACCCACAATTTTACCCTGGATGAACAATTTCAGACCATCCTCAAACTTTTTCACCTTAGTCATGTTTATGGCCATGTAATCATCAATGAAGCAGGCTAATTCCGTGAACTTAGCCACATATTCTAAGACCGTCAAAGTCCCTTGTCTCAAGTCCAGGAATTCCCGAGCCTTAGCTTGCCGGACAGACGCCAAAAAATATTTGCCCATGTAAGAGCTCTCGGAATTCTCCCCATATTGTTGCTTCCAAGTTCTTCAAGGCTTTAGCCCAATCCCACCATCGCTTGGCTTTCCCTTCCAGCTGAAATGTTGTTCGCCTTATTTTAGTGGCATCGAAGGTAATCTCCATAGCCTCTAAAATCTTGTCAACTTGCAGGAACCAATGGTTAGCATCATCGTATCTGCCCCTCCCACGAAATTCGGCAGCTTGTGTGCCTTAAACTTCTGTAGGTTACTTGAGCCTCCTTGGCCCACATTTACACTAGTCTGTGCAATGGTAGCAGCCGTAGGACTAGTCTGTGCAATGGTAGCAACCGCAGCACCAATAACCTCCACAAAGGCTTGAAAGTCAAAGGCCGGTGGTGGTTGATTGTTGTTCCACCCACCGCCTTGATGTCCCCTTCCTCGATTTGTCATCTACACATATGTTAGATAGCAATAGAACCTCACAGAGTATCCCTAGATAGGAATCAAGTATAAACTTTGAGATTTCTCTCCTTGTCTCACTAGTAGAGACATTTACACCTTGAATTACCCTGTTCATCCCTTTTTTCGAACCCCAAGTTATGTTTTCTAACCCTAGTGTTTCTCCTTTCCATATACATTTCACCATGCATATAATCCACAAAACACATAGCACATAACACATAGCAATTTAAGCACATAACATGAAATGCACAATGAAAGCAATGGTATAAACTCATGCCCATTAAGTCCTAGGCAAATCGTATATCTATGCTCTAACACCAAGCTGTGGCGCTCCTAAAATCGGTGGTCCTTTGTCAACCGTTGACCATCCGTCAACCCGCGAAAATACCCTTGATTGCCGCCCAATCCAAAATCACGTCAATAGAATCCCTTTAACCGGGATTATTACCCACGCGTATCACACATGCATATTTTGTCATTTGACCCAACCAAGTCCAACATATCACCATTTATCTTTATTTTATGTTCATTTATATCCTTGGGACCAAAGAACTTAAAGTCCAAAAGCATAACAAAATAATTTTAAATTTTTAAATTTTTGGAAGGCCTACCGGTAGGGTGACCTTACTGGAAAGTTTCTACCAATAGGGTTTGCCTACTGGACCAAGTTGTACCGATAGGCTGTACCGGTAGGCTTTGTCCAATTTTGCCTGTTTCACCTGTTTTCAATTTTCAATCCATTTTAAACCTACCCAAACTCATATAACATATATTTGTACATCAAATACAGTTAAAACAAGTTCCATTATAATCATTTTTCAAAAGACTACATGTCCAAAACATAAATTTCACAATGTTTTACAAAATATGGATTAAATGCCAAAAGTCGGCCTCTCTTCATCCTCGAGGCCCCGAATAAGAGCCGTCCACAGGCGTGTATCCCCACCTGAAATGTTTTCCCGTATAATGAGCTACACTTAATAGAGTATCTCCTATATAGGCTACTCCCCAACCTAAGTGCATATGAAATGTGTACATGCAACTATCAACAACCATTATCCATTCCAATCAAGAACATGAAATTCAAGATGGAAATTCTACCATGTCATGTCATGATATGAGATGATACTCACTCATACACTTTAACCCGAGTCCTCAGCGATTCCTAAAATACAATGCAATGCACGTATTATAAAATCAAATCATTGTTGGATATTATCTATCGAATGAGTATTTTACAAACAAAATCATGTGTCTTTGTTGGGTATCAAATTTTGGAATCACACCGCTAGCTTCGTACGCCATTACACTTTTCCGGAATTCCATCACAGGGGAGTGTATGAACCAAGTAGTCAGGTCTTTCACTCGAGGGAGAATCTACCCCTTCTTGTTATTCCCGACACAAGTTTTTCATGTAGCATGCAACTCGGCCGGATCTTCGATCCAACCTTCCCGAGTCTACTTATCAAGCACCAAGAGAAATGTTTGATTAAACCATGAACACTCACCCATACTCATACCTAATGCCCATGAATGAGATGCCAACTTTTATGCTCAAAATGCAATGAATGCCAATGAGCAATTTAAACCGTATATCATCATCTTCCATGACAACTTATATCATATGCATGTAATCACCAAAATCTATCACATCGTCAATATATCCTAAGCATATATCAACAACAATATCACAAGCATCATTCATGCCATAACAAACTTAGTTCTCACATAGGCATTTAGCAAACACCTTTCAAGGCACCAATCATGTTATCACACAAAATTGCCCACATAATAACAAGTTCCAAGAAATTATACAAATAATTTCCTATACCAAATTCAACTAGAAATCGGTTTAAGTCATTTCTACACCCATTCCTCATTTCCATAACAATAGGCAAATTCTATATACCTAACCATTTCCTATGGACACCATTGGTTAGAAATAAACCAAAAAAATTAGGAGGAAACCCTACCTCTCGAAGCGTAAAACAAAGAGTAGAACCTTCAAGAATACCTCCCAAGCCCAAAATCCTTGATTTCTCCAAAACCCTCTCCTTGGATCTTCGATGAAATCCTTCGTCCTTGGTATGGTTGCGTAGCCCTCGTCGAGGTGATCAACTTTAACTCTTGGTCCATGTCGATTCAACCAACGGAGCTCCGTAGATTGTAGGGAGAAGGTAGAAATTTTTATTTTTCTTTTCTCTCTTCTCTCTTTCTCTTCTAACGTGTGCCAACCGATAGAAATGGGGAGAAATCAGATATTTCTCCCCTATTTATACTCTTTAATTGCGTGGTCCATATCGCATCGCACGTTCCCCATTTCTGGGTCCATTTTTGACCCGAAACGATTTAATTTCATCTTAGTTTAAGTTCAAATTATTTTTATTTGAACTTTCCTTCAACTATAATGAAATTTTATAAAATTTATTTTTGTGGACATTTGTAAGATCACCTGACACCCAATTGTCTCATAAAACATAAAAAATTCAACTATCTTGAAATTTGACAAAAATTATCTGAGTAACTAAGTTTCGTGAGGCGAATTCAACGGGGAGGTCCGTTTTGTCATCCGAGATCTAGAAAAATATAAGTTTCAACCCGCACTATAGTGACAAATTACAGTTTTGTCATTTTTCGTAAAAAGTTTAAATTTACCCGAGTTTTACAAAGGGTGATGGAGAGCGATGGAGAGGGACAAAGGTGAGAGAGAAAGGCGATGGAAGCAAAGACGGAGGCAGCAATGGAGAGGGACACAGTGATCGATCAAATAGAGGTAGCGATGGTTCTTCAGATGGAAGAAGGAGGCATTCGTCTGATACAGGAGAGGAGATAGAGAGAGAATGGAATAGGTTTTTATACTTCAACAAAAAAGATGTGTTTTGCTGCTAAGAAAACTCGAAGTCTAGATCTCATTAACTCCCCCAGCCCCCTCGCATGTGTTGTTTCCATTTTCCTTGTTTTTGATAACATCTTCTTTTTTTTTGGTTTCTTTTTTTTTTGGGCCTTTTTTTTCAAAACAACTTATTTTATATAAAATAGAAACACACACCCAAATACGTTTTTTTTCCTAAAAAATAAAAACAAAAATAAAAAACACAAACCAAACGACCCTTTACATGCTTATTTTTACTCGACCTCCACCCATTCGTCTGTGGCGCACAAAATTGACATTCCTATTTAGCCTCAACCTTAATTTAGATTCCCTATGTTGATGGGTTTTGACACTCACCTACTCATCCTATATTACTAAAAATAGAATGGGAAGATTATAAAAGGATACACAAAATTAGACTTAATTGTCAAAAAATACACAACTCTTAATATTAGGTCATAAAATCCTTATTTTTAGAACTTAATTATGTCCAAGAACACAATTTAACTTTTTGTGATTTTTTTTTGACATATTTGCCCCTATATATATATATAGGAAAATCAAAACCTATAATAAATCTTTTCCATTTGTTTAGGGATATGTTTCAAAGTTTTTTGAAAACTTTGAAATTTGACAACGAAAATTATGAAATTTTAATTATCTTATCTTAGAAATCACTAAGATATATGTGTATCAATAAAATGTATCAAACCAATGTAGGAGTAATAGAAACTAGGCATCATAGTGTGACTTCATAGTATTATATGTATATATGTGTGTGTGTGTGTGTGTGTGGATATATATATATATATATATACACATACACACATATACGTCACCAAATTATATCTAATGTAAAATCGAAATTCTTTAATTTTAGTTATCAAATTTCAAAAGCTTCCAAAAATTTTGAAGCATATCCTTAAAAAGATGGAGAGGATTTATTATGAGTTTTGATTTTCCTATATTTTAGATTTTTGTTTTATTAGAACTCCTATATATATCTATATCTATATCTATATCTATACTACTAATAAAATGAAGTTGAGTGAAAAAATTTTAATTGACTATAATATCCTTTATAAAGCATATAATTCCCCCGATCAATTTTCTTTCATCTTATCCAATTAATTACACACTCCTTTATTATTATTTTATCTCCTTAAATTATTCATTTCAACTTTAGTTATTGATTTCAACTCTAATGGTGCTCATATAATTATAAGTAATAACAAAATAGTAAATTGTCACCTTTTTTTTTTCTCCATATAATGGACTCAGCAACTTTTGGGTCTACTAATTCTAATCACATGAATTTATTTAAGGTTTTAATTTTTTTAGGCCAAAAGTTTTTTGTGAGTACAAGAAAGCTTGAAAATGTTCTCCTAAGTTGATGTCTGAGTTTTATGAACATGAAAAAAATAGAGTTTATGACAACTACAAAAAAATTTGAAAACTTTTTCTCTCTTTCCTACTGGATTTCTAGGATTGCTAAAAAAATATTATCACTTGTTGTATTTGTTTGATGTGAATGTGTCCTGTTTATATCGTAGAACTCGATTACTAGGTAATCACCTCTACCCCTATTTATGTGTGGGGGCTTGCAATTTTTCCAAAATAAAAAGAGCTTGTGGTCTTGTCCTTATATATTGATGGTTACGCAATTATTTTCAACTTCAACTCTTTATTATTGCTTTTTACACTCTATATTGGAAAAAATATTTCAAAAAATTTGCAAAAACATTGAACAACAAGTAGCTAGAAAAGTAAGATTTTGTGATCCTCCATGTATCTTATATAACCACGTGTTAGATAGTCTATCTCTTCATTTGGTGTATATTTACAATGCCAAATATGATTAGATTTTACAAAATAACGAATAATATATAGATACTATTTTATTGAATTTAATTATATTATTTTTACTTAATGCAAGTCAAATTAAGGTGTTAGAATTGCAATAATCACACTAATTGATTGGATTTTTGCATCAGAGGTTTGCTCATTGAGTTTTATATTGAACAATAAAAAATCTGAAACGACATTGGTTTATATACCTTTGAAAAATATTATTTATTTTGGGTCAAGCAAATAGAGATTGAAAATTTTCCAACTTTTGGTCCCTCACCTCCCAAAAAAGAATTTAAAATTACAATTTTATTGAGCTTACTTCAGCTATTTGCAATGTCAAGATCACTTTTTCTAATTTTGATGCTAAACAAAATATTCACAATGAGATTGTCCACGTGCAAAACACGTGTACATCAACTAGTCTATCTATCTATACTATTTATAAATGTCAGCATGTGTGAAACACTTTTGATTTCTTATTTCACCCTTAATTATTACCATAAAGTCAATTATACTCACATATTTTTTTGATAAACTTTATTCTATGACTTGATAGATAAACTTTATCTCTATGATAATACATTTTTTCTTTTCCATTCAATTATACAAACTCTACTAGAATTCTAATACCACATATTGGTAATTTTTGGGTGATACATATACATATATTTTTTGTTTTTCCTACTTATTAGATTTCTAAAATATTTTGAATTCCATCATATATATGTATATAAATTTTATCTCTATGACAATACATTCTTTCATTTCCATTCAATTGTACAAACTCTACTAAAATTATAATACCACATATTGATAATTTTTCGGTGATACATATACATATATTTTTTTTTGTCTTTCCTACTTATTAGACTTCTAAAATATTTTGAATTCCTTCACACACACACACACACACACACACACATATATATATATAAATATATACATATATATACTAGATAGGATTCTAATACCACATGGGATCAAACTTTCCAGCAAAGTTATCGAACAATTTTTTTTCTTTCATTCACGTTAGAGTTAGAAGTTGGCCTGCCATAATCATTTATTTGAAGTCCTATGGTCTCATGCTCTTCTGTGACAAACTCAATAAAGTTGAAGTTGGAGTTTTCGGCATAATTGAGGTTAGTTTATCACTTCCTCTGTTTTAGTTTATTAATTATTATGTTTACATTAATTCCTATGTTTTGTGGCACTTAATTTTTCTTAATTTAATGTCAAACATCTTTTTTAGAGATTGGTGTGGCAAGTAAAGTATTCGACATAATAATTGAGGTTAGTTTATTAATTCTTATGTTTTATTTTATTAATTTTATATTTAAGTTAAAATTTTCTATGTTAGTGTTTCTTTGTTTTATTACAACCTCTCATGAATCCAATTTTTCATTGCTCATATAGCTAATATTTTGAAAGCTTGTTCAAATCTCCTATAATATTGACCTAATTATTCTTAATTTTTGAATTGATGGTAAATTCTAACATTTATTGAAACCAACAATCAATCCAATAATAAATAAATTAAATCCAAATAAAACCTAAAATGGAGGAAAAACAGCTTGAAAATCAAAAACATGACTATTAATAAAGAAGGGGTGCCACATAGAAACTATGCAGAAACTACTTAAGACATGATTTGCTTCTTTTTTTTCCTCTTCAATCATTCGCACATAAATCTTCTGAAGATTATATTAACAAGTTTAGAAAAATAGTAAATAGAAACGTGAATCATGAACGAGAAAATTCTACACAAGAAATCATAGACAGGGCTTCAAGGATCACAAATGTGGTAAACATAAAAATACCTAACATAACATGGCAAGCACCAAATAAAAAATTAATTAACAAAAGCTAAAAAAAAAATACTACAGAAAAAACATACTAACACTCTAAAAGCACTTACGAATTAGAAGTAACTAAAACTACAATTTACAGAGTTCACATAAACAGATTCATTTAATAAAAATCTGTTCATGATCAATGAATAAACAATAATAGAAACTTTTCTAACCTGCAACATTCTGAAACATATCCAATCAAAACCCCAATGGATCAAGGGTTTGTATATAAGATAAGAGCTTCCTGCCCGGACCTCTATAATCTAAACCCAAAGAAGCATATGAAGAAGTATAAAATTTCAACCAATTAATAACGGCACTTGCAATCCAACTCTATTTTGAGAATCCTTCAGAATGCATGTAAAGAGAGTCGACTGTTCCAAGAAAACATAGACCCCCAATATTTTAAAAGTAAAGACATAGATTTTTTGGAAGAGAGAAGGAACTATTAAGAGAGCAAGCAAAAAAATACCAAACTAGAGCTTATTCAAATTACGGGTGTAACTTGGTTGAGTTGAGAAGACTGAGGAGTTGATGTAATTTTTGATTTCATTTATCACTTTTTGGGTTCACTTTTTTTTTTGGGTAGAGTTTATCAATTTTAGATAAAATATAAAGAATGGGTCTTTTGAGGATGTCTATTAACTCACAGTCAAACAACCTCAAACCTATTTGTTCAATTTTATAAAAGAGCGATTGTAATTGATTCAAACCTTAATACTTTGTAATCAAATTTATTAAACTTAATTTTTCATTGCTCATATTCTATATGTTCCAAAAATTCATTATTCTAATTCTAAGAAAAAATATTTAAAAAAAAAATTAAAGCTAGGTACCACACAACAACAAAAAAGGTTAATGTACTATGTACCATGTTTTTGAGTATTTTTATAATTTATTTGCTGAAATTTATCAAATTTTGAGGTTAAAAGATTAAGTGTCTTTTTTATTGGTATTTTAATTTTTCATTTACCTTTAAAAAAAATAATTCAATTTTATTACTCATCAACTTTGTATTTCAAATAAATTTAATAACAAATTAATGAACTAAATTTTTTTCACGTGCAACACACGTGTGCATTTCTAGTTATATAAATGTAGAGTTTTTTTCTAAATTCCTTTTTAGGAAATTTATTTACAATAAAAGAGTATTCAAGTCTTTCTATGTTTTAAGTGGACTTTTTTACAAAATATTTTTTTCTGTGTATTTTTTGACAATATTATTTGGTCTAATTTCGTGTATCAACTTCCGAAGGTCCCAAAATATAATTGAACACCATCTTGGGCAGTATTCGGGCTGATGTGCTTAACGAATAGTCTTTTTGGGGGTTTGGGTGTAGGTAATACATTTTTTTAGACTTATTTGCGAGAAAG
>CAUOFW020001949.1:0-63112 GCA_963454935.2 Ilex paraguariensis
CCCTTAATGGAGTTCGCCTACAACAATAGCTATCAGGCGAGTATACAGATGGCACCCAATGAGGCACGATATAGGAAATCTTGTTGTTCTCCGGTTTGTTGGACGGAGGTTGGAGAGAGACCCTTTACAGGACCGGATTTGATTAGAGACACCTTAGAGAGGGTGAACTTGATTTCGGAAGCGGTTGCTCATAGCTTAGAGCCGACAGAAAAGCTACGCTGACAGACAGCGACGACCTCTAGAGTTTGAGGTGGGAGATCATGTCTTCTTGAAGGTGATGCCTTCAAGAGGAGTGGTCAGGTTTGGTAAGTGGGGAAAGCTGTCGTCGAGGTATATTGGGCCCTTCGAGGTACTCGAGAGGGTGGGTATAGTGGCTTACCGATTGGCGTTACCACCAATTTAGCCGGTGTTTCCGCGATGTTCCATGTCTCTATGCTCCGAAAGTATACTCCAGATCTGACACATGTGGTGGATTTGGGTGAGATGATTGTTGATGCGGATGGGACCTTCGAGGGGGGACCGGTGGTGCGTATCATGGATAGCCGGGAGCAGATTTTGTGAGGCAAGACAGTGAAGCTAGTGAAGGTGCTGTGGCAACACTGAGGCAGGAGGAGGCGACATGGAAGCGTGAAGACACTATACGTGTCAACTACTCATTCCTGTTAAAGGACATAAGTACAAGTTTTTATAATTTGAAGTATAACGTCATTGTTGCAAATGCATGCGGTTAAGTGTGTATATGCATGTGTGTGTGAATTTTGGGGACGAAATTTTTTTAAGGGGGGAAGAATGTAAAACCCGATAAATTTAAACTTTTTACGAAAAAGGGTAAAACGGTAATTTATTGCTACAGTACGGGTTGAAAACCTGAATTTTTCTGGATCTCGGATGACAAAACGGACCTCACAGTTGGATTTGTCTTACGAAATCTAGTTACCTGGTCAATTTCATCAAATTCTAAGATAGTCAAATTTTTACATTTTACGAGGTGGTCGAGTCTCGGGTAACCCAAAAATGAGATTTTTGATAAAATTTCAAAATTTGAAAAATAATTAAATATAATTTAAAAATAAAAATATTTTTGAACTTGAACCGGGACGAAAATTAATCGTTTCGGGGCAAAAACGGACCTGAAAAAAAGAGGGTCGTATGACAGATTGTGGACCAAGTATTAAGAAGTATAAATAGGGGGAAAAATCAGTTTTTCCCCCATTCTATTGTCCAGCCATTAGCCGATAAAGAAGAGAGGGAAATAGAGAAAGTTCTTTACCTTCTCTCTACGATTTACAACTCCACGATGCTCGGATCGACTCAGGCCAAGAAGTAAAGTTGTTTTCCTCGATGTGGACTACAAAACCATACCAAGGAGGTCGGTTTTGGGAGAGATTCCAAGGACGGGATTTTTGAGAGGAGAAGATTCTAGTTTGAATCGGGTTATTGGAGCTTCCCAACGTGTTCTTTACGCTTCAAGAGGTGGGGTTCCTTCCTACTTGGGTGTATTTTACAACCTATGGTGTTATATGTGATGGGTGGGGTGGTATAGTTATATATCATTTTCCTATTGTAGTTGAGATTGGCGAAATGGGTGTTGGAGACGGGTAGAGTAAATGCTATCTCGAATTGGGTAGAGAAATGTTTTAAATTAAATTCCTAGCTTGGAATGAAATTGTGGAATTCACTTGTTTTAAATTATGTTTTAGTGAAGGAAGTATGTTATTGGTGTGTGTTACGTAATAACATGCATGGGAATTGTTGTTGAGTATGAATGGAATGATATGTTTTTAACATGTTAGCATCATGATGGTTGTGGTAATTATATACTTAGGATATACATTACCATGAGAAATGTTGATATGTGTTTATTGATGTATTAACTTGGTGACAAAAATTGGCAATTACATGCTTAAGATATGATTGGCCAAGAAATGTGGAAACAATTGTTAATCTAGCTCATATGACATTCATTACATATGAGGCATGACATAGATATAGCAATGGTGTAATATATTGCATTTGCACAAGTCATCGCATCCATGAGCATGAAACTTGAGTGAGGGCGTAGGAGTGTGCATGGTTTGGGTCAAACCTTATCCTGAGTGGATGACAAGTGGGCTCGGTACCATTAGACCAAAGTTTAACAGAGTTTCACGGTTGCATAGAAAATAAAACTTGTGTCGGGTATAGCAAGAAGGGCTAGACACTCTCTCGGGTGCAAGGCCCGACTACTGGTTCATATACTCCGTCGGTGCAAGTCCAAAAAGTGTAAAAAGGATTACGGAGCCGGCGGTGTGATTCCAAAATCCGTTGCCCAACAAAGACACAATATTTTGTTTTATAAAAAATACCCATTCAATGGGTAACATCCACAATGATTTGGTTTTATAAATTCATCACTTTTATTTCAAACAATCATTGGATGTATTTTTCGTCAATTGACGGATTCATTACACATGTGCATTGCTTTCTGTAGTGGGAGTCGGTGAGGACTTGGGTTAAGATGCATGAGTGAGTCTCATCTCATTTCATAAAATTGATATAGAATTGGGAATATTGTTGAGTGTGAAATGTTGCATGTGAACATTACATATGCCCTTAGGTTGAGGAATAGCCTCTGTAGGAAATACTCTACTGGGCATTGACTCACCCTATACGGAAAAATATTTCAGGTGCGGGTGGTACATTGGCGGAAGGCTCTTACTCGGGGCCTCAAGGATGAAGAAAGCCGGAATTTGGCTTTATTTTGGGTTTTTGTAAAACAATTGTGGAAAATAGATTTTTGGCATGTAAATTTATGAAATCATATGTATTGAACTTGTATAAGTGTGGTTTAATGTAGGAAACTCCATCATGCATGTTTGGATTGGTTTTGGATGGATATGGAACGGATTGGAATGGGTTGAAAATGAAGAAGGAAGGAATTGTAGAAGAATAAGCAAAACCTTTTGGAAGGTTGATGAAACCTTTCGGAAGGTTAAGGTAAATTTTATTCAGTAGGCAAAACCTTTCGGAAGGTCGATGAAAACCTTCTGGAAGAACTTTTCCAGTGAGTAAAACCTTCCGGAAGGTCGAGCAAAAACCTACTAGAAGGTCGAGCAAAAAACCTTCCGGAAGGTTTTTCAAAAATCTGAAATTTTAAGAATACTTTGTCATGCTTTTGGGCTATGTGTTCCCTCATTCAAATGATGTCAATGGACCATAATGGAGTGTATATTGTGATGTGTTAGACCTTGGATGGGTCTAGTGACTATGTTGTACACAGATTAAACAATTGGGAGTTCCCGGTCCTAGGAAGACCCTTTCCAAAATTTTTATTATTGAGCAGTGGTGTTGGGTCATGCGGCATTAACGTGTATTTTCGCGGGTTGATGGGTGATCAACAGGTTAACAAAGGACCCCTGGTTTTAGGGGCATCACAGTTTGATAATTTTGTTAATTCGTTGTTGTATGAGAGAGACTCAATCTGCTTAGTTGATGTGAAATATTCTTTGAATTCTAAGGAGTTGCGTATTAAATTAAATGATAAAGGCAGTGATGCTCAGGTTGAGGGTCTGTTTGTAAAGAGTTGTCATGATAATTCCTATAATAATAATAGAGGTTGATCTGTTGAAAGAAACTCAGATAAAGAAAAGGAAATCTGAATATCGATCACAGTCTTGGAAGAAACAGAATAATGTTGAATGTTTCTATTGTCAAAAAATTGATCATTATAAGCGTGAAAGTTTTAAGATGAAAACTAAAGGTGGACGGAAAAAATCAAATTCTTCTGAATCCTCTAGTGTTGCTGGTGTTGTAGAAGATACATCTAATAGTTCAGATAATGTCCTTATAGTTGTTGTCTCTTATGTGTGTTTTAATGATGAGTGGATTCTTGATTCAAGTTGTTCCTAACATATGTGCCCTAATAGGGATTGGTTTAGCACCTATGTGTCAATCAATGGTGGTTTAGTCTTGATGGAAAATACTATTGCTTGCAAGGCTGTTGGAATAGATACTATCTGAATTAAGACACATGATGGGGCTGTGAGGACTTTGACAGATGTACAACATATTCCAAAATTAAAGATGAATTTGATTTCTTTGGGTACTTTAGATTCCATTGGTTGTAGATTTTCTAATGGAGGTGGAGTTATGAACGTTTGCAGGGGTTTCCTAGTTATGATGAAAGGTGAAAAGATTAATGGCCTCTATATTCTTCAAGGTGATACTGTGATTATGCAGCTGGTGTGTCATATTCAAAAATTTCAAATTCAGATACCACCCAGTTATGGCATATGTGTTTGAATCACATGAGTGAGAGGGGCATGGAAGTCTTGTATAAACAAAATTTGCTTGGCAAACAGAAAATTGAGAAACTTGATTTTTGTGAGCATTGTGTCTTCGGGAAACAATGTAGAGTCAAGTTTAGTACAACTATTCATAGGAATAAAGGTATAGTTGATTATATTCATTTAGACCTTTGGGGTCCTTCTAAGGTTTCATCTAAGGGTGGCACTCAGTTTATTTTGACTTTTATTAATGATTATTCAAGAAAAGTTTGGGTGTATTTTCTGAAACACAAGAGTGATGTTCTTGGGACTTTCAAGCAATGGAAGATTTTGATTGAGAAACAGACAGGTAAGAAAGTCAAGCGTCTTATCATAGATAATGGTTTGAAATTTTGTGGAGGTGAATTTAATGAATTCTGCAGAGATGAAGACATTGTCAGGCATCGTACTGTTTGTTCTACTCCACAACAAAATGGGGTTACAAAGAGGATGAATATGACGTTTTTGGAGAGAGCACGTTACATGCTCTCTAATGCAAGATTGTTTAAGGATTTTGGACTGAGGCTATCAGCATTACTTGCTATTTGGTTAATTGTTCTCCATCCACTGCTATTGAGTTAAAGACTCCACACGAGGTATGGCCCGACATTCCTGTTAATTATTTTGATTTAAAAATATTTGGTTGCATTGCTTATTTTCATGTGAATGATGGCCTAGGGCTAAGAAGTGCATATTTATTGATTATGCTAATGATGTGAAAGGATATAGATTATAGTGTTCTAATCCTAAATCACCTAAGTTTAGAGTCAGTAAGGATGATGTATTTGATGAATCTTCTGTGTTTCATCTGAAAAAGGAGTTTGTAGTTTTTGCAGGGAAAGAACATGGTTATAGCAAGGAGGTGGAGATACATGTGGAAGGTTCACATAAAGTACTTGAAAGTTCTCCAGTTCAATCTATTTCAGATTTGCCTGGTTCTAATTCTGGTGATGATCCACATGAGCAAAATGAGTACAGTATTGCAACTGTCAGGGAGAGGAGGTAAATTAGAGTCCCTTAGAAATATAGGTATGCAGACTTGGTGGCTTATGAACTGACTATATTAGAGGAGTTTGGTGTTCAGGTGCCTTCTACATATTCAGAAGTTGTCATAGGTAATGAGTCTGCACATTGGGCTTTAGCAATGACTGAATAAATTGAATCCCTTCATAAGAACCAGGCTTGGGAATTAATGAAGTTGCCTAAGGGCATAAAAACTGTTGGTTGCAAATGGGTCTTCAAGAAAAAAAAAGGAATTCTAGGGGTTGAATCTGCAAGGTATAAAACACGATTGGTTGCAAAGGGCTACAACCAAAGAGAGGGCGTGGACTTCAATGAAGTTTTCTCACCAGTTGTAAAATATAGCTCTATTCGTGTATTGCTTGCCATGGTTGCTTCACTCAATCTAGAGTTTGAGCAACTTGATGTAAAGATAGCTTTTTTACATGGTGAGCTAGAGGAAATTATCTAATGCATCAACCAAAGGGATTTATTATTCACGGTGAAGAAGATCATGTTTGCTTGTTGAAGAAAATATTATATGGTTTGAAATAGTTTCTAAGGCAATGGTACAAATGTTTTAACACCTTTATGGTAGATCATGGTTATTCTAGGAGTAATTATGATAGTTGTGTGTATCACAGGCAGTTGTCAGATGGTTCTTTTATATATTTATTAATTTATGTGGATGTCATGTTTATTGGTGTTAATAGCATGGTAAAGATTGACAGGTTGAAAAAACAGTTGAGTTCATAAATTGAGATAAAAGATTTGGATGCTACAAAGAAAATTTGGGGTATGGAGATTAATAGGGATAGGAAGGTAGGTATGTTATATTTATCTCAAAAGAAATATATTGAAAAAGTTAATGAGCGGTTAGGAATGCAGAATTTGAAGCCCGTGAGTACTTCTCTTGCTACTCACTTTAGGCTTTTAGTAGCTTTATCACCATAGAGTGAAAATGATGAGCAGTTTATGTCTCATGTTTCTTATTCTATTGCATTTGGGAGCATCATTGATGCTATGATTTTCACTCGTCCAGATATTTCATAGGCAGTTAGTGTGGTTAGTTGTTCCATGGCTAATCCTAGGAAGGTTCATTGATAGGCTGTGAAATGGATACTTTATTATTTGAAAGGCACTGCAGATGTTGGCTTAGTATTTAGTAGAAGAAATGGTTTATATTCTACAATTGTTAGCTATGTTGATTTTGATTATACAGGTGATATAGATAAGAGAAGATCTCTGACTAGTTATGTTTTTACTTTATTTGGGTGCATTGTAAGTTGGATGGCGATCCTACAATCTACAGTTGCTTTGTCTACTACAGAGGTAGAATTCATGACTATATCAAAGATAGTTAAAGAAGCAATTTGGTTGAGAGGTTTGGTCTATGATTTAGGCTTGGTAGAGGAAAAACTAAAGTGTTTTGTGATAGTCAAAGTGCAATACATTTGACCAAAAATCAAATTTATCATGAAAGGACCAAGTATACATTGACATTAGATATCATTTCCTTCGTTAGGATATGGCTCAAGTTTTTGTCACAGTGAAAAAGATTGCTACAACAGAGAACCCAATAGATATGTTAACTAAGTCGGTTCCAGTGCTCAAGTTCAAGAATCGCTTGGACTTCATTGGTGTTTGCACTATTTGAGTTGTACCCTGTGGGGTATTTGATGAAGAAAGCGGTCAAGTCCACTTTGGTTTGATGGCTTAATGGAATACAAGCCCAGCTAGTGATTTGTTGATATGTCTTGCATTCCTTTTTTTGATTTTTTATTTGAGTTGTAATTGAAGACATGAGTTTTCATTGGAGGCCTTGGTAGACAAGTTTGGCTTTAATTGGGATTATGTTGGTTTTCATTATTTTGATGGAGTTTTAGTCCAACATGGACTTTTGTGGTTTAAACTCCAAGCCTTTAAGGAGTCTTTTATGTTGTCCAGAAGATATATACAATCAAGAGGTGGAATTTGGTTTTCAACGGTTTTTCCTTGGGTGATGACGTCGAAGACTCTTTTTTGAGAAGTAACTTTGGGTTTTGCTGTATTTTGTTTTGTGTCTTCTTTGGGAATACCAATTTTTTTTGAGAAGAAGATTTTTGGCACTATTAATTTATAATAGTGATAGAGCAATTTTAGTTCTCTCTTTGATTTGTTTTAAGAACTTTGTAATCTTCAACCTTTAATAGTGAAATCTTGCTGTTGTGTTTCATTCGTGGATGTAGGTTTGCTTGTTGAGCCGAACCACACAAATCTTGTGTGTTCTGTTCTTCTATTTTGTTGTGTTATTATTTTGTTTATGACTTTGATTGATAACAAATTTTCATTGGCTACCACAGTCACCTCTGACTTTTTAGGTACTACTTATATGAGGCTTACCCATTTGCTGTAAGCAATTGGGTAGATGACTACCATATCAAGTAGCTTCAAAACTTTGGATCTAACTGCATCCTTCATTATTGGGTTCAATCTACGTTGTAGTTTTCTTGATGGCTTGGCTTCCTCTTCCAAATAAATTCGGTGTGTACAAATAAGGGGCTAATCCCCTTAAGGTAAGCTATGGTGCAAACTATTGCTCATTTGTGAGCTTATAGAGCACATAATAACCTCTCTTCTTATTCTGGTTCTAAAGATGAGCTAATCACCACTGGATAAGTCTCCTCACTACCTAAGTATGCATATTTAAGTATGGATGGTAGTGGCTTCAATTCTAGTTTAGGTGGCTGAATAGAAATTGGAAGACTCTTATTCTTTATATTTGGTAATTGCTTGAATCGTTTTTCCTAACTTCCCACACAAACCCAGTTGTTTGTGTATATGGCTTATAGTGTATAATGAGTGTCATTCTCCCTCAAGCTCAATGCAAAAAGTGGGAAAAATTAAGCATGAATGAAAAAAAAATGTGTGTGCAAAATTGCTCCCCAATTGTAGAAAGTCTTGCAATGTCGTGTTTTTCTTGGAATGACTATTCTAAGGTCATCTCTTGAGGGAAGGTGAGGTCGGGTGGTTTTAAAGAGTGACTTGTGAAAAGGTGAAAATTGAAAAATCTTATGATTTGAAATTTGGTGAGTTGTGAGTTAAGAAATATGCAAGAAAACAAGGTTGACTAACACATAGAGGTCATTCCAATGGGAATGCCAAATCGACTCATTTCATTCAACTAATGGTGTCTCAGTGTTTGATTGATTCGTAAGAAATGAGGGACTAGTATAGTTGTGTTGGACAAGAGCATATCCCGTAACAAGTCTACGGCGTATCAAAAGCCCATAACCACATCTGCACTCAACCTAGTCAAATCAAACACCTTACACTACAAGGAAGAATGGAAGAGCGTCGATTTCACATACCCAAGAGGAAATCCCTCTTGGATTAGCTAGCAAAAATTTTAGCTATGCATGGTAAGAGCAAGAGTAGTGAAACATAGTATTGAAATTAAACATAGACTTGTATTGATGTAAAAGAAGGTTTACACTACAAGAGAAAATACATTCATTTCCAAAAATGTAAAACTTGAAAGAAACACAACCCAAATGCAGAAATGAACTACAAGAAACTTAGCTAAGCTTGATTACAACTTGATTAAAAGAGATTAAAGTGCAAAAGGGAAAGATTACATGTGAAATGGAGCTTACTACAATGAAAATGGTGAGGAAAATGTAAAATCTAGCTTTCTCTCTCTAGAACTTCATCTTATACCTTGGACCTTCTCTCTCTAAAAGTATGATGATCTGAAAAAGTATGTATCCATCCCCTATTTTCGTTCATCCCCCTCTCTCATAGCATGAATGACTGACTTGTAGTGATTGGAGAGAGATTGTCCACAAAAGTTTCCAAAAATTAGTCAAAGAGTGGTCCTCCCATGCTTTCTAACCACTCCCACTCTCTCTTGGCTCCCCACTCTCTCATGCTTTAAATCTAAACGTAGGCATTAGAAGATCATCATGGGGTGTTAGAGATGTCAGAGCATGGGTTAGATGACCAAAGGTCAGCCCCCGTAGTTAGTAGAGTCGTTTGAAAAAGGGTCTGGGCTTTCTAGGCATCATCTATTGATAGCTCATAGGTGACCTACCGGTACTTCATTTCTAGTAGGGTATGCTACTGGTAGGTCTTGCAAGGGGTACTGGTAACTGCTTTCAAGTAGGCTTTTCTACTGATAGCTCTCAAGTTTGCTACTGGTAGGTCTTGTATGGCTTTTACCGGTAGGTCTTCCCTTGTCTTGGAATTCTTGGTTCCTTGAGCTCCCGAGCCATCCGTTATTAGGTCCTTTCTTCTCCATTGATCTTTATCACTTGATGGGGGTGCTTTATGCATGCCCTTTCCAACCTATCACCTGCAATCATGCCAATCTCCATTAATTATCAATTTGAAACCATTTTCCCAAAAAATTTATTACAAAATAAATTAAATTGGATTCAATGAAGCTATTTAATATGCAATGTTCCACACTTATCACACCCCCCAACTTGAGCTTTGCTAGCCTCTAGCAAACCTTATTTCAAAATTATACTACACATACAACAATTCCATTCATGTTAAACAATTCATGGATCAACATGGTAGTCAAATCATATTGCAATTATGTAAATGAACTTGGGTTTTAATGAAACAAAAAATAAGGTTCTTTCATTCATAGGGCTTGTGTTCCTAGGGACTCTTCTATTAGGTCAACTACTCCTAGACCACTATCCCCCAATATATACAACCAACAAAAAAAAAGACAAAATTAATCTCTCTAATGCTCTTCCTCATCATCATCAGCATCGTCATCGTCATCCTCATCCATATCCTCATCCTCGTCATTAGACTCACCCACCTCTACAATAGTCAAACTAGTGGGGGCAGTCGCCTAGGGATTAGCACTAGTCCTCAAAGCTGATGATGGGAACTCTAGTGTGGTGGGCGGTAGTGGCATCTTGGGGAGAGGCTTTCTTGGGAAAGTCCTCTCAAATATCTTGGTTACCATTAGCTTGGGCAGTTGCATAGTCCCCTTGAAATCATCCAACCTCCCCTCGATCACATCAAGGCACTGAGAAACCATCAGAGGTGTGGCAACAGTGAATGGCCTAGCTGTGGATGGTCCAGTTATAGGTGGCTAAGCCCCAGGTGGTCTAGCTCTCACGTCTCTCTGTGCAGACCCTCCTATCATGGCTATCCTCTTGATGTTGCTTGGCTTGCTATAGGTCCAAATTCAGGCGGGAGTGTCACATCAATGGGGATGCCCTTAACCTTGTTCTGGTGGAAAATCTTTGCGACAAGGTGGGCATAAGGAAAGTTCGCCATTGGCTTCGTAACTTGGGTGTAGTGCTTCATCACCTCCCAGATCATCAAGGCTATGTCCATCCTGATGCCAGCCATGAACCCATAGAGGAGGGCGAGTTTCTCCTCCCCTGGTGTCTTCTTCGCACCTCAAGGAAAAATATTGTAATGTAGTACTTTATTCATCACCCATAGGAATGCTTGAGTGCTCTAACTTGAATTTTCCCATTGAACTGCTTAGGGTTCTCATACATCAGGCTTGCATACTCTTGGGGTGATTTCGTCCCTTGGGTGTTATAGGGAAAGATAGGGGTGTTGGCAGTTGGCCTCTAATACTGCAATGCCTCAGCGATGACTATTGGGGTGACCTCAATCACCTTCCCCCTAGCATTCATCTTCAACAGACACAAATCTTCATCCACCACCCCCAGCCTCAGATAAAATTCCTGACAAATGGAAAACACATACCCCTCTACCGTCTGGAACCAAAAGTATAGGCCATGGCCCTCAATTGTTCGGACCACGTCATTATGTGGCCTGAGGGTGGGCCTATTCCCTTGCCACTCGCACGTCACATTCTTGGCTTTAATGCTCTCCGTGCGAGGGTCATTCCTTTTTTTTCTTCCTTTGCTCCCTTCCACTAGGGCTCGAATCCTCAACCCTCTTGCGAGACTCTGTTCTTGCTTGAGGTGGTGAGACAGGGCTTGTTAGTTTTGTGCGGGCCATCAAATAAAAAATGCCCCTAGGGCAAAGAAAGGAAAAAACAAACCCTAAAACAACTCAAAAATCCAATAGATGAAGGTGGAGACTTACCCATTCTAGCCACTGTTAAAAAATCCAAGCTTTGAGTGAAAATCATGGCTTTTGATGGATTGGGGGAATCAAAACTTTGAGGGAGAAAATTGATGGATTTGGAGGATGCCCAAAGTTTCGTTGAATGTTTGGAGGGTTTTGAGAGAGAAGATAATGTTTTTGAAGGGAGATCAATGAGGGAGATGAAGTGTTTTCCCAAACAAATTGGGTTTAAAACCCTTGTTTTTGAGATTTTGGGCACAAGCCACAGGTAGCTCATGAGTGACCTACCAGTAGATGACCCTTCTGGAAAGCTTCTACCGGTAGGTGCTTGATCGCGTTCACCGTAATCTCCGAACACGAACCCTTAATGTGTATATGACTTATGTGTGTAGGTGAGTGTCACTCTTCCTCGGGTTCGATGCATGAAATGGAAAAAACATGTGTGTGAATGAAAATATGTGTGTCTATGTGCAAAAGTGCTCCCTAGGTGAAGAGAGACTTGCAAGTGTCGTGTTTTACTTGGAATGAGTATTCCAAGGTCGTCTCCTTAGGGAATGAAGGTTGAATTGTGGTGAAAGTGATTTTGTAAAAAATGAAAACTGTAAAAATCTTGTGAATTGGTGAGTGAAGATTGGTTGTAGAAGGGCAATAAAAACAAGGTTGACTAATCCAAAGAGGTCATTTCAATGGGAATGCCAAATCAACTCAATTCATTCAACTAATGGTGCCTAAGTGCTTGATAGATTCATAGGAAGTGAGAGACTAATGTGGAATGTAGGCTCAAGCATATCCTGTAAGAAGTCTACGGTGTATCAAGAGCTCACAACCCCATCCGCACTCAACCTAGTCAAATCAAACAACTTACACTATGAGGAGGAATGAAAGTGAGTTGATAGAGCATACCTAAGAGGAAATCTCCCTTGGATTAACCAACTAAAAACTTAGGTACTCTTAATAAATGCAAAGACATACAATGTGTAAAGAGACATGGTAATGAAATGGATATTAAAACTTGTATTAATGTAAAGAAAAGTTAAACTACAAAGATAAGTGCATTTAATACCCAACTAAAAAGCTTAAAGTGAAAAACTCAAATGTAAACATGGTAGATTCCAAGATACATAACTAAACTTGAAATACACTTGAAATAACTTAGATTAAAGTGCAATAAATGAAGATTACAAGTGAAATGGGTAAAAGAAATGCAAAAATCTAACTTCTCTCTAAAACTATGTCTTCTTTCTTGAGCCTCTCTCTCTATATCTCTTCTCTAGCTAGATAATGGTGTAGAACCCTCTACATTTTCTCCCATCAGCCTTTTATGGCCTGTGTGTGCAGAATTCCCATTAATGGGAAGTGATTTGATGCTCGGACAGGCTAGGACAAGCCTAGCCTACGACCCACCAGGCTCCCTCTTTCTCTGTCTTTCTCATAAATGCATTTTCTTCCGAAGTCCAACGCTACGTGTAGGGAGGCATGTTGGGATGTATAAATTGTCAAGGATGTGTGGGAGAAGCAGAGGTAGGCCCCGTAAGGAAAGAAAAATTGAGTTACAAAATCTGGCATTTTTTAGCAAAACCTACCAGTAGGTCGATGAAAACCTACCAGTAGGTTTTTTTCCAGTGAGCAAAACCTTCTAGAAGGTTTCCAGTAGGTCCAACTCTAGTGTGCAAAACCTATCGGTAGTTTTATGAGAAACCTACCAGTAAGTTTTTACTTGGTTTTCTCCTTTGTTCATCTTTTCACCTTCCAAGGCACCCATTAAGCCTCTCCTTCATCTCCATTGACTTTGAACACTATGATGGGGGCTTAACTCAAAGACATTTCCAACTCTTTGCCTATAATCACACAACAACATCATTAATTGTTTGATTAATTACATTTCCTCCCATTTCACCACAAAAGCAACTTTAAAAGGTGTACAAATGTATACATGATGTGCAATATTTTGTGGTAATCACACCCCCCAACTTGAGTTTTTCTAGTCCCTAGCAAACTTTATTTTCAAATCGCAAAGTGTAAAACTACAACAATCCATTTTCACACATACATCGCCAAACAATCAAAATGCAAAAATCACAATACAATTAAAGAAATAGAGTTGGGCAAGATAAAATGAAACAACTGTGGTACTTTTCATTAACTACATCCAAAAGTTCAGTACAAGGATTTAGACTTCAAAAATAAAATGGCCCAAAATCCTAGAGACACTTCTACTAGGCCGATAATTCTAATCCTAACTGTGCAACAATTAAAACTAAAACGAACAAAACACAACGACACAACTACTCATCATCCTCGTCCATCTCCTCCTCATCCTTCTCACTTTGATCATCACTCTCCTCCTCCTCGTCACTAGGATCATCGTATCGTTGGAACCCTCTACCTTGACAATCGTAGAAGGCATCAGAGCAGAGGTAAATGGTCCAGTAGATGAAGGCAGAGGTACACCAGGAATCGGTTTGCCCGAAAAGGTGTGCTAGAAGATCCTAGTCATCATCAATGCCAGCCCATGCATCGACCCCTCCAAAACATCTAAACCTCGACTTCTGTACAGGTACTCCCTGGAGATCGCCAGGTCATCACCTCAGCTTGGTACTATTTTTGGGAACAACATTTGGAACCATATGTGGGAATTTACTTGGTTTCCAACATTAAATCCAAGTTCCATGGTGATCACAAGAGCATCCAGGGATCCTGCATTCGATCAGATGCAATAAATGTCCTAACTCCCACACAATAGGAAGAAGGAATGAGCCCCCACCAGAAAAGGAATATGAGAAGGTCAAAAGATTGGAGAAAGCTATTGAGGATTTAAAGAATTAAAAATAGAAGATCTTTGAGCTCTTGGAACAATCTCAAGCCAAGGAGCATGTGGTAGATAATCAGGGGATGACCTAAGTGAAGACGAGGTTTCCAGTCCCAGAATGATGATCGATGGGAGCGAAAGTTTTGAGAAGTAAATGAAAAAATTGTAAACGTCATAAATATGGTGAAACCCTGTCTAAAGGCCATTGAGGCTTTGGTTCAACACATTGAGTCGTCAATTTTGCAAGATGTGGCAAATTAACCACTCCTAGGGATGTTCAAAATTCCAACCATGGAGGTGTTTGATGGAACCAAAGATCCATTGGACCATCTTGGGACTTATAAGTCTCTAATGATGCTACATAGTGTGCCAGACCAAATCATGTGCCTCTGCCTTCGCTACCACACTCAAAGGGAAAGTGAGGTATTGGTTCAACAAGCTAAAGCCATGCTTGATCATCATGTTTGGAGAATTAAGCATGTCTTTCATACCACATTTCATCAGAGGCCGACCTCACAGATGACCCTGACCTATCTTCTCAATATCAAGCAATTCAAGAATGAAACACTTTGGGAGACTGTAAACCATTTCACAACGGAGTCATTGCAGATTGAAAATGTTCATGACAAGGTGGTTGACTGGCTTCTTGTTAGGCCTCTAGCCCTTTCAGTTCCTTATTTCTCTTTCCAAAGAACCACCCTCCTCTATGCCTAAGCTCTTGGTGAGATCTCAATGCTACATGAACATTGAGCACACTATCCTAGGTCGAAAGAATCAGAAAGATAGGTGAGAGGACCAGAAAGATGATAAGAAAAGGTGATATCCTACAGACAGGAAAGAAAAGGCGAGTAGTCCTAAGAAGAACAACTCTAAAAGGGTAAGTGCAAGGGATAGATTAAGTCCGCACACCAACGAGCCAGTTTAGAGGTAAACCCATTTAAACACCTCTAGAGAGTCGATCCTCTATCAAATAAAGGATGATAGACTTCGTAGGTGGCCCGAAAAGATGAAAACTCCTCCTAAAAGGAGGTCTAGGGATGTATACTGTCGTTTTCACCAAGATCATGGCCACAACACTAATGACTAATTAGCACAAAATATTTCACATCATGTACACATTTGCACCCCTTTTTATACGTGCATTTGTCGTGAAAATGGGAGGAATTGTAATATTTCTAATAATTAATGAGGTTTCGGTGTGTTTGCATGCAAAGAGTTGGAACTGGTGTGAGTTAAGCCCCCAACTTAGTGCTTAAAGTCAATGGAGATAAAGGGGAGGCTTGATGATGGCTTGGAAGGTGAAAAGACCAAGATTTGAGCAAAACAAGTAAAAACCTACCGGTAGGTTTTATCTACTAGAGTAAAACCTACGGGTAGGTTTGGTCATCGACCCACTGGTAGGTTTTGCTAAAAAAATGCCTGAACTCTACAACTCAACTCCAACTACTAGGGGGGGCCCACCTACACTTCTCCTACAGCTACCCTGCATGTTCCACATACAACTATGCCATTTCTTACACAAAGGTTTGACTTGGAAGAAGAAGCATGAAAGAAGATGAGAGAGAAGGAGAGAGGTTGACAAAGTGGCAGGGGAGTTGCTTGTGCAAGCTTCCAAAACTCCCCAAATCATTGCATCTCTATAGCACACAGACCATATGCTCCATGGACGAAAATTACAGAAGACACTTCACATTACACAACATAGTTCAGCATTTTTAGAGAGAGAAGCTACCAAGTAGAAGATATAGTTTTAGAGAGAGAAAAAGTTTAGATTGTTGCATTTTCTTCACCAATTTCCTTTGTAGTAAGTTATATTTCACTTTTAATCTTTATTTCTTGCTTTGTAATCTCGTTTAATTCAAGTGTAATCACGTTTAGTCAAATGTTCTAGCAGTTCATTATTTTTGCTGGGTTTCTTTGCAACTTTTCCATTTTTGTATGAAATGAATTACTCTTTGTAGTTTACTTCTTCCTAGCTTTAATATATGTTCTAAGTTCCATTCTTTTCTCATTTCTCCATTTCATCTACATGTCTCTTTACATTATGAATGCTTTTACTTCAACCATGAGTAGCTAAGCTTTATGTTGGTTAATCGAAGGGGAACTTCCTCTTGGGTATGCTAAATGAAATCTTCTCCATTCTACCTCGTAGTGTAAAGTGCTTGGTTTGATTAGGTTGAGTGCGGATGTGGTTGTGAGCTCTTGATACACCGTAGACTTGTCACGGGTTATGCTTGAGCCTATATTCCACATTAGTCCCTCACTTCCTACGAATCAATCAAGCACCTCGGCACCATTGGCTGAATGAATTGAGTTGATTTGTAATTTTCATTGGAATGACCTCTTTGGATTAGCCAACCTTATTTTTATTGCATTTCTTCAACCAATCTTCACTCACCAGAACACCAATTCACAAGATGTTTTCACTTTTCATTTTTACCAAATCACCTTCACTACAATTCAACTTCCCTTCCTTGAGAAGATGACCTTGGAATACTCCATTCCAGGTAAAACACGACACTTGAAAGTCTCTCTACTCTTGGAGAGCACTTTTGCATATACACACACATTTTCATCCGCACACACGTTTTCTCCATTTCTTGCATGATATCGGAGGGAGAGTGACAGTCACCTAACCCTATAAGCCATACACACAACCAAAATCATGGTCGGAGATTAGGGTAGACGGAATAAGTCAAGCATATTTGGCGCCATTGTCAGGGAGGCAAATCATTGAATTAAATTGCAAGTTCATTTGTTACTTACTTTATCTTTGCATATGGTGTTTTCCATCTTAGTGCAGATATTGGTGTTTTTTTCAAAGGTCAAGTGCGAGGTGTTCTCTAACCCTACTCATCTTTTTACAGTCCTTCATTGCATATCATATCTTTTTTGTTGCATTAAGGACAATGCATGAATCAAGTTGGGGGGTGAGGTGCACCATTTGTATGATACACCAATTTTTGTGAAAATTTTTGTTGATAATACCAATTTTTGTGGTGAGATTCACCTTTCACATATCCTATAGATTTTGTTTACAATAGTTGCAAATTATGTGAAAAATTTGAAAATCTTTGTGAAAAAATATCTGAATGTTGACCGATATTTCCCTATTTAGAGTGTGACGCCCCTAAAATTGGGGGTCCCGTTGACAACCCGTTAACCTGCGGAATGCCCGTGAGTGTCACTTGAGCTGACATCTCACCAATAATATCCCAATACCCAGGATTTTAACTCACAAGTGTTACCTGTGTTTCGTTATTCATTTACTCTTATCGAGATTCAATATACCCCAATATATCTCTTTTAAGGTCCATTTGTGTCAAGGGAACTAAGGAAACTAAGGTCCAAAGGCATAGCAAAAAAATAAGAAAACTTCAAAGTTTGAGGGAGTGTACTAGTACACCGTACCGGTACGCAAAACTCTCTGGGCAGTACTGTACCGATACGCTATACCAGTACGCGTTGCCCAGTTTGTCTTTTTCACCCTTTTTCGATTTCAAATGCATTTACATGTATTTGAGAACTTTGCAACTATGTTGGATGTGTGGTGAAGATATGGACACATTACATGAGGATTTGGAGGCTTAGAAGTGAAGAAATCAAGGAGGTATTGGTGTTCGGTAACAAAGGCACCAACACTAGCACCATCTGGTGGAAATACCTCCATTTTCCTCCATTTGGACCATGATCCACTCAGAATCTAGAAAGGTTCAAAACAGAAACATTGTAGATCTAGATGTCTTATGTATTGTATCCAAATTTCAGCTCAATCCAACGGTTGGATCAAACGTTATAACGATTCTACGAAACTTGGTCTGGAGAAGAAAAGTGTACCGGTACGCCGAACTCCAGGAGGTTTAGTGTACCGGTACGCAGTACCGGTACGCTCTACTGAATGCCCAAAATTTCCTGTTTCATCAATTTTTCATTTTCAATTCATCCTAACTTATTTCAACATCATATAAAACATGTAAAATGATGTTTAATACATAAAACATGATCCATACAAAGTTATTACAACCCATTCCATATAATTACAATTCAAAATGAAATATAACCTAAGTTTTTATACAAAACTTGTTTCGTAAAGCCACAATCTGGATTTTCTTCAACCTTGATGTCTCGAATGGGAGTCCTCCACCGGCACGAACTCCGCACCTGAAATATTTCCCATATAGTGTGAGCCAACGCCCAGTAGAAAATTTCCTACAGAGGCTACTCCCTCCCTAGAATGGATATGCAATGAGTACATGCAAAAAGTTACAACAATTATTCTATTCCAACAATAACATAGGATTCAATGTTGGAAAATCATGATGCCATGCCATGTAATGAGATGAAACTCACTCACGTATCTTACTCCGAGTCCACACCGACTCCCACAACACAATGCGATGCATATGTGTAAAACCGTTGTCTATGATGAAATACATCCAAAAATCATTTTGAAATACAATTCATATGCTTTGAAAACCCTTCCATTGTTGGATGTTTCCCATTTAATGAACATTTTATACAACAAAACCATGTGTCTTTGTTGGGTATCGGATTCCGGAATCACACCGCTGGCTCCGTACGCCATTACACTTTTCCAGAATTTCACCTTAGGGAAGTGTATGAACCAAGTGGCCGAGTTTTTCACTGGAGGGAGTGTCTAGCCCTACTTGCTATACCCGACTCAAGTTTTTCTCATGCAACATGCGACTCCAAGGGATCTTCGATCCAACATCTAAGAGTCCACATATAAATTACCAAGAGTGGTATTGATTACTTCATGCATACACACCCACACTCATGCTTAAGCCCATGAATGTGATGCAACCTCATGCCCAAAATGCAATGGATGCCAAATGAGCAATTTATCCACATATCCCATGGAAATTCATCTCATAAGCATATAAATTCTATAAATCATTATTATGCTCAATACACCAATAAGCATATATCCACATATCGCAACAACTCAAATATGTTATTTACATCAAAATAACAACATTGAATTACCCAAGACATTTTATCAAACACCTTCAAGGCACAATTTATGTTATCACACAAATCATATTATCACACCAATTTGTCCATATCATTTCAAGGCACATTTGAACACATAGCATATCCAAGCATATCAATTTTCAAGGAAATCACACAATTAATTTCCTATGCCGAACTTAACTAGGAATTGGTCTAAGCCAAATTCCACACCCATTTCCATAACCATAGTCAAAAGACCTAGGTTGTTCTACATCCTTACTCATTCCCTAATACAAGTAGGTAAGAAATCAACCCAAGTAGGAGAATCCCTACCTCTTGAAGCATAAAAGAAAGGTAGAACCCTCTAGGCACATCCTAGCTCCAAAATCTTTGATGTTCCCAAAGCTCTGTCTTTGAATCTTCGATGAAAATCTTCGTTCTTGGTATGTAGACGTAGCCCTCGTCGCGTAGACCAACTTTAATTCTTGGATCGATAGATTCTGACCGATAGAACTTGGCGGATCGGAGGAGAAAGCCTTGAAAATCAAATTTTCTCTCTTCTCTCTCTTTTCTCTCTTCTCCAATGTTGGAACCAGCCAGCAAATGAGCAAAATATCTGATTTTTCAAACATTTAACCCCTATTAATACTTTTAATTTCGCGGTCCACATCGTCCCGCTCGTTTATCACTTCCAGGTCCGTTTTTAACCTGAAACGACTTAATTAAATCCTGATTTCAATTCAAACAAATTTTATTTGAAATTTTATTCAATTATAAAAAAATTTTATAATTTTTATTTTTTGGGACGTTTAAAAGTTCATTTGTCACCCAGTTGTCTCGTAAAGTATGTAAAAATCTGACTATTTCAGAATTCAACGAAAATTGACATGACTGCTCGATTTCGTGATGCAAATCCATTGGTGAAGTCCGTTGTTTCATATGAGCTCTATAAAAATATGTATTTTTAAATCCGCATAATAGTGATAAATTACTATTTTGCCCTTTTTTAAAAAAAGTTTAAATTTTTCCCGGGTTTTACATAGAGTGTTATGGGTTGATTGATATGTTGATATTTGCATTGACACTTGAATACATGAGCACATTATAGAAGTTCTTCCTATGCTTGAGTATCACATATTTTTCTACTTTTGAACTCATCCTTAAGTGCACCTTGAATGTGTAATTTTGGCAATTTACGGATTAGATTCATATTTTAGTGCTTGAAATTAATAGTAGAGATGAATAAGATCCAATGAGAGCTTTAGTACCAATCCTTGTTGGAAGGAACTTACATTCACTCAAGGAACAATTTTTCAAATTCCAAATTCATTCAATAATCTCATTATGCTTGTTTAGGTTAGATGCATTTGGATAGTTGATTGACTTTGTCTTGAGATACAATATGCTCTCCCATGCTTATCTTGAAATGACCTTAGGCCATTCTTGATTTACTTTGACCTTTAGCTTTTTCTTGTGAAAATTTTATCCCTAGTGTCATGATTTAGCTTTAATTGTAAATTCGTTTTCACTCCACACATTTGACCAAGTCAGTGCAAAATGATAAAAATCAACCACACCTTGGTTATTCCTAGAGCTGAATATGAGTGATCATAAAAGAGAAGGCATTGTGGTGTAGAAACTCAACAAAAGGGATGAATGAAGTTGAATTCAGAGAGTTGAATGGAAAAGAATTGAAAATCCAAGAAAAGGAGAAAAAGGGGTGAAAAGAAGAAAATAATGACAAAAAAAAGGGAAAATGTTAAGGAAAATAAAGAAAAAGAAACAAAGAGTGTGGTGAGGGTGTTGGACTGAAAATCCCATGAAAAGGGAGATGTTTTTGTAATGAAAGTCATTCACTCGGAACAACCCTCTTTGTTATCATTTATCCTTCATTTCACTTAACTCAATATCACCCAAGGGCCTCATTACAACCCGTGAAAGTCCTAAATGATCTAGAGAAAGCATGGGGGAAACATAACTTTAAAAAAAAAAGAGAAGTTGATTTTGCTATCTAATGCCCAAGCATTCCTTTCATGAGATTATGCCAAGGTTGTTTTGTAACGCCTCAAAAACCACCTTGGACGACATTACAATTTAAAACCATTCACATCAAGAGAGCAACTAATGTAATCCATCAATAAATAAAAATCCATTCATCATATCTAATATTTACAACATCATCCCAACATAATATGCCCAACCATGACAATTACATCCAAAAGAATCAAATTTAGCTTGCAACGGAATAACAAAAGAATATTAGAGTCCACCGAGTCTCAAAAGGAATTTTCTAGTCTAGCACCTAGGAGAGTATAGCCCTAAGCATCCACCTCGGGTTTCACGTGCCCATCTAGCGGAGCTTTCCAATGCATCTGTTCATCAACTCCGAGCTCCTCATCTAACACGTAATCTGAAAATATATTATTTATAGGGGGCGAGCACTAAGCTCTGTACCAACCTTCCTCCCTAACTCGGACAAGGTTTAGAAAAACATATAAAGTCAGGCGGTCTCATTTAACAAATATCATATAGCAATTTTGAAATAAAACAGTGACTATTTATTTGATCTCAAGTGAAGGCAACAACAAATAAGTTAAATAAAAGGAATAGACATGTCGGAGTGATAGAAATCGAATACTCATTCAATAGCGTTACCTAACATTCTCATGTATGTTGGTTGCTTCCCATGAATCTGCACCCCGATTCTACCTCGTTCACCCACCACAATCATACAATCCCAAACATTTTAGGAAGGGCGTATACCGTCTCTCACGGCATTGACGAATCCTTCCTAGGAAAGGTATACCATCCCTCTGCCTTAAACTTATAAGAACCATAGTGGTTGCTCTCACAAACAACAAACCATTACAATTATTAGGAAACCATCTCACCCCCACTAGGATAGACTAACCTCTAACACTCTACGGTAGTGCTCGAATGTAATTCAAGTCCATTACAACAACCATACAAGAGATGCAACAACAAACATTTTCTCAATTCACAAGGAAATCCAAAATCCACAAATTTCACAATTTGTAATACAAGAGAACAATTTAAGAAAATAAGCAAGAGATCATCACAACATAATTTTATTACTCAACACAAAGCACTAGGGTTTTGAAATCAAGAACAAAGGAAGAATCAAGAGAAAAATTCATCTCTCTTGAAAACTAGGGTTTTAAATCAAGAAAAAGATATTTCATGGGTATTCAACCCTAACTTTGTTTAAAACATGATAATAATTGCAATAGGGCCAAGGAATTATGATTTCATAACATATGTATAAGATTTAGAGTCAAAGAATACATATACACAGGCCCTAGTCTCAATGAACAAGAATGGAAGAAAAACCCCTACCTTGGTGTTCTTGAAATTTAGGGCTTTGTTTCAATCCAATGTGCAAATCCCTTTTGATCTTGTGTTTTTCCCTCTCTTTCTTTCTCTCTAAGGTTTCCTAGGGTTAGAGATGCTGAAATGGAGCTAAATGAGTTGTCCTTAAGTATTTATAGTAGAGGGAAGGCTGGTTGTTCGCGACTTAAAATTTTAGATTTTTAGAAAACCTTTTGGAAGGATTTTCATCGACCTTCCGGAAGGTTTTTCCTACTGGATAAACATTTTCATTAACCTTTCGGAAGGGTTTCATCGACCTTCCGGAAGGGTTTGCCTATTGGATAAAAATTTATATTAACCTTCCAGAAGGTTTTCATCGACCTTCCGGAAGGGTTTGCCTACTGGATAAAAATTTACATTAACCTTTCGGAAGGTTTTCATCGACCTTCCGGAAGGTTTTGCCTGTTTTTCTACAATCCTTCCTTCTTCATTTCCAACCCATTCCAATTCATTCCACAACCATCCAAAACCAAAATAAACTTATGCAACATACATTTGTACATCAAACATAGTTGATACAAGTTCTATTACTAAAAAGTTCATACATTTACCCGAGTTTTTACAATATTAGCTTTTCTATGGTCATAACCTACATTGTTTATTCATGCACCATTACATAAATTAAAATTACTAACACTTTTATTATTATATTAATATCAACATGTGGGGGTTTACAATCCACCCCGCTTAAAGAAAGTTTCATCCTCGAAACTTACCTTAAGTAGAGAACAAATGAGGGTACTTCTCTCGCATTTCCAACTCTGGTTCCATGTAGCTTCCCCCACTCCATGATGTTGCCACAATACTTTCACAAGTTGGATGACTTTACTACGAAGCACCTTCTCCTTGGTGTCGAAGATCTTCACTAGTTGTTCTTCAATATTTTCCAAATCCACGACCTGCGTTGTATCCGATTGACATTTCCTCAACATTGACACATGGAACACGTTTTGTACCCCTGATAGCTGAGTTGGTAACCGAAGTTGATATGCCAACTTGCCCACCGCTTTGATCACTTCAAACGGTCTGATGTACCTTGGAGCTAATTTTCCCTTCTTGCCAAATCTAAACACTCCCTTCTTGGGTGACACGTTGAAGAATACATAGTCCCCCTCTTGGAATTTCAATGGTCTTCGTCTTCTATCCATATAGTTTTTCTGTCTACTTTGAGCCGTGCGTAGTCTCTCCCGGATGAGTTGAATTTTCTCCGTAGTCTCCCGAACAATCTCTGGCCCAAACAAACTACTCTCTCCAGCTTCTAGCCAATAAGTCGGTGACCTACATGGTCTCCCATACAATGCTTCATAAGGTACCATGCCAATTGTTATATACAAACTCCACCAACGACAAATGATCACTCCAGCTTCCCTGGAAGTCCAACACACAAGCTCGTAGCATGTCCTCCAAAATTTATATAACCCTCTCGGATTGGCCATCCATTTGAGGATGAAAGGTGGTGCTAAAGTGTAACTCTATCCCCATGGCTCGTTGTAGGCTTTGCCAGAATTGCGCCACAAAATGAGAATCACGATCCAAAACAATAGATAGCAGAACTCCATGTAATCTAACAATTTCGCGAATATACAGCTTGCTCAAGGTCTCTAATGTGTCAGTGGTCTTCATACTCAAGAAATGAGCGGACTTGGTGAGTCTATCAACAATGACCCATATGACATTATGCCCTCATGAAGTCTGTGGAAAGCCAGACACGAAGTCCATGGTGATGTGATCCCACTTCTATTCTGGAATAGGCAAGGACTGTAGTTGTCCTCTGGGTTTTTGATGCTCAATCTTCACCTACTGACATACCGCGCACTTGGAAGCATACTTAGCCACATCTTGTTTCATTCTTTTCCACCAATATTGATGCTTCATGTCTCTATACATCTTGGTACTCCCCGAATTTATGGAGAGTTTTGAATGATGGCACTCACCCAACACCTCTTCCCATACTTGGTCATTGTTGTGTACATATAGTCTACCATGAAATTGTAACTCATTGCTTGAGAAAATTTCTTGTTGTTTCCTAACCTCTAAACATCACCTTTTAGCATGTAGAGTATATGGATGAAGGGGAGTGTCACTTTTCTTGGGATGATGTCAAAAGAAAGGGTAACGAAATGGTGGATGAATGAAATGTCAAATGTGTGTGTGTGTGAACAAAAATGCTCCCCAAGCGCAAGGAGACTTTCACGGATCGTGTTTTACTTAGTGGTATTCCAAGGTCGTTTGCGCGGGGAAGGAATTAAACCGAGGGGAAGGTGATTTTGGGAGAAAGAAAGTGTAAAATCTTTGATTGTTGGATGTTGTTTTGATGCTAGTAAAATGAGAAACAAATGTTGGCAAATCCCAGCGGTCACTCCAATAGGAATACCGTCTCAACTTGAAACCTTTCTCCAATAGAGCATGAATGAATGATTGATTCATGGGAAGCTAGGAATAAGATTGGTGAGTATCTAAGTATAAAACGTGACTAGGTCCACGGAATATCAAAGACTCACCAAGTTATCCACCCTCAACCCAGTCAAACCGAACCATTGAACTCTAAAAGAAGGGAGGAGAATAAGTTGAAAATGGTATACCCAAGTGGAGGTTCCCTTTGGTTTTTCCAACTAAGAAATTTAGCTATTCATGCTTAAAATAAAGACAACAATATGATGAGAAGACATTATGAAGAAATAAAGAGTAGAGCTAAGCATAAACGAAATACATAAATATAACTTCCGGATAATCACATCTTACTAAAGATTGGATGAAAAACTACTAACTCTTCATGACTTTGTTAAAGCAAGAAAAGTGAGTGATGTTCATCCCTCCAAGTAGAGGAGTTACAAGGTAAAACACTTTACACAAGGAGCCGATCTTCGACATAGAATGAGTGAATCACGTTCCACCCTTCACGGCTTTGGTAAAGCTCTAGAAAAGTGGAAGAGTTTCACTCCTCTAAGGGAAGAAGGAAGCTCAAGCAATGGAAGTAAAAGAAAGCAATAACACAATAAAAGAAAGCAATACTTAAAGTAAAAGAAAGCAATAAATTAAAAGGAAGCAATAATACAATAAAAGAAAGTAATACTTAAAGAAAGCAATAAGAAATAAGGAAAGCAATAATGCTTTTTGAGGGTTTTCCACTACCAAACGATGAATGCTTTACAAGTCCTAAGGGGTGGTATTTATAGGCAACAAGGGAGGGTGAAAGTCTTGTTTGGTGGCATTGAATTCTTTGACCCCCCTTTGTTTTGAGCTTTGATAATTGGCACTCCAGTAGTTTGTAGTTTTAATGCAATTGGCTCCCCAGTAGTTTGTAGCTTTGAAGCACAAAACCCTGAAAAGAACAACAATTAATGCATTATCCTTTATTCACACACTAACCCTAACTTGATTTATTTTGACTAGTTTAACATTATTCAACTAACACAATTTACCTATTAAATTATGCCTTTATTAGGATTAATCACTCATCATTACTTATTGCCCAGTTCTCAATCAACTCATTCCTCTCCAATCTACCCTGGACATTCTCCAACTCTGTATCTAATCATTGCAACTCCACAATCCTTTGTCAGAGAATTGGTTGAGCTACAAGATTAAATAAGTATGGTCGATCTTCTTATCTATCCACCAACACATCAAACTCCTCCAAAGCATCAATCATCTTCCACCTATGAACAACAAGAACATTGATTTCACCCAGAGACTTCCGGCTAAGTGCATTTGCTACTACATTAGCCTTCCCTGGATGATAGTTAAGTGTGAAATCGTAGTCTTCTAGATATTCAATCCACCTTCGTTGCCGAAGGTTCAAGTCTTTCTGTGTGAAGATATATTTGTGGCTCTTATAATCTAAAAACACTAGAAACTTTTGTCCATAAAGGTAACACCTCCCTAACTTAAGAGAAAAAACTACAGCAGCAAGCTCTAAATCATGGGTAGGATAATTTCGCTCATGGATCTTTAGTTGTCTCGAGGCATAAGTAACTACCTTACCCCCTGCATGAGCACACATCCCAAGCCTCATAATGAAGCATCGGTGTAAACATCATATCTTTCCCCATTGCTCGAAATAATAAGAACAGACGATGTTGTCAACCTTTCCTTCAAGGTGCGAAAAGCTTGTTCACACACTTGAGTCCACATGAACTTCTCTCCCGTTCTCGTAAAGCATGTCATGGGCATCGCTAGCTTGGAGAACCTTTCCACAAACCTTAGATAATAGCCCGCTAAGCCCAAGAAACTACGTACTTCAGTCACCTCGGTGGTTCCCATTTCATCAAGGCTTCAATCTTTGTGGGGTCAACAGCTACACCTTGTTCCGATACCACATGGCCTAGGAATTTCACTTCGTTCATCCAAAACTCGCATTTACTCATTTTGGCATACAGTTTATGCTCTGTCAATGTCTGTAGCACAATCGAGAGATGGCATGCACGTTCCTCTTGTATCCATGAGTAGATTAATATGTCATCAATAAACACGATGAAAAATTGATCTAGATACGACCAAAATACCTTGTGCATCAAGTCTATAAAGGCTGCAGGGGCATTAGTCAATTCGAACGGGATCACCGTATATTCGAAATGACCATACCAGGTATGGAAAGCTGTCTGAGGAATATCTTCCTCCTTGATCCGTAGTTGATGATACCCAATGCGAAGATCAATCTTAGAGTAATATTTAGAACTATTCAACTGATCAAATAAATCATCAATTTGTGGCAATGGGTATTTATTCTTCACTGTCACTCTATTCAACCTTCGGTAATCCGTGCATAATCGAAGCGTTTCATCATGCTTTTTCACAAAAAGGATCGGGGCTCCCCAAGGTGAAGTGCTTAAACGGAAAAATCCAATAACCAATAGATGGTCCAACTGCTTCCTTAGCTCCTTTAACTCCAAAGGTGCCATTCTATAGGGAGCAATGGATATGGGTTCAGTTCCCAGATAGAGATCAATCTTGAACTCAATATCTCTTTGTGGGAGTAACCCGGGTAGTTCATCTGGGAAGACATCCAAAAAATTTGACACTATCAATACCACATCTGATTGGGATCTATCCTGATCTTCTCCCATCAAACTAGCTAAGAAACTCAACTGGCTCCCCACCTTAGCTTTCAAGAATCTACTACCCGTAGTAGGAAATAGATGGGAAGAATTTTGATCATTCTTGAAACTAAAAACTACATCTCCCGGTAATTGAAAGGAAATTCGTTTACGAAAATAATTCATTACCACACAAAAGGTAGACAACAAGTTCATCCCAAATATTATTCATACCCCTTCATGTCTAACGCAACCAAATCTATGATTAATTCTTGCTCCCCAATTCGAAGCACACACCCTCTACACACCCTTTTAGTATCCAATCGTTCTCTCGTAGGCATGTTAATACTCAAGGCATGTTCTAGCTTCCTAAAGTTCAATCCCAAATTAAGAGCATATGTAATGCGTATGAATGAATGAGTAGCACCAGGATCAAATAAAATTCTGGCCCAAGAATTGTATAGAAGAACAATACCTTCCACAACGGCATTGGAAACATCCTCCTCCGGTTGAGTCAAAGCGAACACTCTCCCTTGGTTGGCACCACCTGGGGCTTGAGCTGCTAACGATCTCTATTGTAGTGGCTTCGGTGGTGGGGGCATGTTTGCTTGATTGGTCTTTGGTGGCAACGATGGGCAGTTATTTCTAAAGTGCCCGACACTTCCACATAAGAAGCATTGACGCGGGTCAGTGCTTGCTCTATTATGAGTAACCCCATCTCCTCGAACTGTCTGAGGTCTCTGTCTAGTCATCTGGTCTATGTGGCGGTATGGTGTCGCTCTCTGCCCTACACTACTGCTAGCACTGGTCCAGATCGGACCTCCCCTCATAAAGTTCTAGCACCGCTGGTTGTCCTGGTGTCTCTCTCCACCATTGTAGCTCTATCTATAAGATCCCCATAGTCCTGGATTTTGTGAGCCACAAGCTTCTCCCGGATGGCAGGCCTCAAGCCCTACTCAAAGCGTTTGGCCCTCCTGGCCTCAGTGGATATGAACTCTGTAGCATAGTAGGATAGCTCGTCAAACTTTCTCTCATACTCAGATACCGTCATGCTACCCTATCATAGAGCTAGAAAATTGGCACTCATCTTGTCCCTGAGAGATTCAGGAAAATATTTATCTTGGAAGATCTGATCAAATTCCTCTGATGTAAAAGCATCTGTGTTCCTCCTTCTCTTCACTGAGTCCCACCAATGGTCTGCCTCCACCTCTAACAGGTACGTAGCCAAGCCAACCTGTAAATCCTCGATAACTCCCATGCCATCACACATCTTCTTGATCCGAAAATCCACTTATCTGCATCCAAGGGGTTGGAGCTTCTTTGGAAAGTAGGTGGGTGTTGCCGCAAGAATTCTCGAAGAACTACCATCATTTGATTTTCGTTTTCGTTGCCCGGGACTTGAACTAATGGATGAACCCCACCGTTGTGGTTGTTGTTCCCATTTTGGTGTTGTACTAGAGTGGTTAGCTCCCGTAGGGATTGGTATATGCCGCTCATAGCATGAGAGGTGGTGGTGGTGGTGGGTTTGCTTGACCTCCACGACCACACCCACATCCACATCCACATCCACGTCCACGTCCACCGTCCATCTGGCACATCAATTCTCAATTCAGTTTCCTTGATGTACAAGACATCCTAACTATCACTTTAATCTAAAGCATAAGATGTGTGTAAAATTTATATCAACCACTTCATTCAACCTAGTCCTAACCCTCTAGTGGTAATCCATAACCTACAGCTCCCATGTAAGACCTAAAACCTAAGCTCTGTTACCAAAACTTTGTACCGCCCCAAAAACCACCTTCGATGGCATTACAATTTAAAACCATTCACATCAAGAGAGCAACTAATGTAATCCATCAATAAATAAAAATTCATTCATCATATCTAATATTTGCATCATCCCAACAAAATATGCCCAACCATTGCAATTACATCCAAAAGAATCAAATTTAGCTTGCAACGGAATAATAAAAAAATATTAGAATCCACCGAGTCTTAAAAAGAATTTCTAGTCTAGCACCTAGGAGATTATAGCCCTAAGCATTCACCTCGGGTTCCATGTGCTTGTCTAGCGGAGCTTCCCAATGCACCTGCTCCGAGCTCCTCATCTAACACGTAATCTGAAAATATATTATTTGTAAGGGGTGAGCACTAAGCTCTGTAGCAACCTTCCTCCCAAACATGAACAAGGTTTAGAAAAATATATAAAGTCAGACGGTCTCATTTTGCAAATATCATATAGCAATTTTGAAATAAAATAGTGACCATTTATTTGATCTCAAGTGAATGCAATAGTAAATAAGTTAAATGAAAGGAATAGACATGTCGGAGTGATAGAAATCGAATATTCATTCAATAGCGTCATCTAACATTCTCATGTATGTTGGTTGCTTCCCATGAATCTACACCCCAATTCTACCTCGTTCACCCACCACAATCACACAATCACAAATGTTTTAGGAAGCGCGTATATCTCATGACATTGACGAATCCTTTCCAGGAAAGGATACCATCCCTTTGCCTCGAACTTACGTGAACAATAGTGGTTGCTCTCATAAACAATAAACCACTATAAGTATTAGAAAACCATCTCACCCCACTGGGATAGACTAACCTCTAACTCTCTACTGCAGTGCTCGAATGAAATTCAAGTCCATCACAACAACCATACAAGAGATGCAATAATAAACATTTTCTCAAACCACAAGGAAATCCAAAATCCCCAAATTTCACAATTTGTAATACAAGAGAACAATTTAAGAAAATAAGCAAGAGATCATCACAACATCATTTTATTACTCAACACAAAGCACTAGGGTTTCAAAATCAAGAACAAAGGAAGAATCAAGAGGAAAATCCATCTCTCTTGAAAACTAGGGTTTTAAATCAAGAAAAAGAGATTTTATGGGTATTCAACCCTAACTTTGTTTAAAACATGATAATAATATCAAGAAGACCAGGAATGATGATTTCATAACATATGTATAAGATTTAGAGTCAAAGAATACATATATACAAGCCCTAGTCTCAATGAAGAAGAATGGAAGAAAAACTCCTACCTTGGTGTTCTTGAAATTTAGGGCTTTGATCCAATCTAATGTGCAAATCCCCTTTGATCTTGTATTTTCCCCTCTCTTTCTTCCTCTCTAAGGTTTCCTAGGGTTAGAGATGTTGAAATGGAGCTAAAGGAGTTGTCCTTAAGTATTTATAGTGGAGGGAAGGTCGGCTGTTCGCGACTTAAAATTTTAGATTTTTGAAAAACCTTCTGGAAGGTTTTGCCTATTGGATAAACATTTTCATTAACCTTCGGAAGGTTTTTTTGCTGGATAGAAATTTACGTTAACCTTTCGGAAGATTTCATCGACCTTCCAGAACGTTTTACCTGTTTTTCTACAAATCCGTCCTTCTTCATTTTCAACCCATTCCAATCCGTTCCACAACCATCCAAAACCAAAATAAACTTATACAACATACATTTGTACATCAAACATAGTTGACACAAGTTCTATTACTAAAGAGTTCATACATTTACTCGAGTTTTTACAATATTAGCATTTCTACGGTTATAACCTACATGGTTTATTCTTGTGCCATTACATAAATTAAAATTACTAACACTTTTATTATTATATTAATATCAACATGTTTCATTTTTTATGCATGTATTTCATTTTTGGATTATTTGTGAGCACTTTGTTTTGTGCACAAGATTCTATCTCACATATACAGATGGAGAGCATGCCAGGATAACCAAAGTATGATTCATTGTCGAGAGAAAACATTGGTGGTGTTTGCATCGAAGCTGAATATGGATAGCTGAGTGAATGTGAATTCCGCTGTGTAAATGCTTAAATTACATGTCCATTTCATACACGCACGAGTTTCAAAATGAATGTGTAGATGCATACTCTAGACTAGCATTTAAAGCCATTGTGATGCTCATATGTGCTTGGTTCGGGTATTTAAATGATGTGTTATGTAGCCCTATGCTTGCGGATGGGAGAATATTGCTCAAAATTTTGATATTTGTAGGAATTAGGAATGCCCTTGTCATTTGAATATGTGTTTTACATTTTGGGTATTCATTTTGGTAGTTAAATGTAGAAATCCATGCCTTGTGTGTTGAAAGCATCAAAATTTTAAATCATATTGCATCCCAATTCCCTTTTCCCTCAAATCTCTCCAAAACCTTCAAATTCTTTGCAATGACATGCATGGGTAGGATCACTCCTGATGCCTTTGGGCCTGTGGAGTGGCTTTTGATTTGGGTTTTGACAATTTTTGGTAACAAGGCACTGTTAATCATCATAGCTCGCACCATGTGCACGGGACTGGGTTACCCTTAACCCGCAGGCACTAGTTCCCGCAAGCAAACCAGGGAGGGCTCGAGTGAAGAGAAGGAAAAAGGCTCGCAATGATGCTCCCAACCAAAGCATTGATGAGAAAAATGTCACATGCGAGCGATTTGTGGATAGGCTCACTTTTGGGCCAAATGATGAGTTAGTGAGGATCATTGAGGGCCATGTGATAGGAATAGGGATATGGTTTGAACCTGTGAAAGGGTTCAATTTGCCAATGTGTAGGGAATTTTATCAGCGATTGAAAGTGGTGGATGAGGATGGGTTGATACTTAGGATGAGCGTGAGGGGGAAGACCATTAATGTGACTCTAGATTTGATCACCACTTTGATGACTTACCAGAGGCCTTCCCCTAACACTCTGGTGTAGCCACATAATATTCCAGGGGTGAAGTCAATCCCGAAGTATGTACAGCTGATGTATGAGAACCCAACTCAGTTTAAGGGGACAATTCAAGTCGGGGGCCTAAAGTACTCCTATGGGATGATGAATAAGGTGTTACATTATAATTTGATTCCCAGGGGTGCGAAGAAGAACCCAAATGTAGAGAAGCTCGTCCTCCTCCATGCGTTTACGACGGGGAAGGTGATGGATCTGGGAAGAGATGAAGGACTTTGCTCAGGCTAGGAAGCCAAAGGTGAATCTCCTATTCGATAATTTGGTCCCCAGGATGTGTTTTTGCAGCAAGTTTAAGGGCCACATCTCTAACGTCCTGACTCCCCCTGAGACTGGAGCCATTGGAAAAGTCTAGCAGTAGTAGGAGGACGGTTGTGAGTAGGGTGAGCGAGGCAGAGCCTTGAGACCTGAGTCATTAGCTATGGGGCCGTTTGTTTCTAATCCATCTACTTCTGTCCTGCTGTGCACAATGTCATAGCGCCTGGATGTTTTGGAGGAGACAGTGCGTGGGATTTCAATGATGATGATCAGGCTCTTCCAGCATAATTTCTCGGGTGAGCCGATCCCCGGTGGACCTCCACCTCTAGCTACTGTACCTTCCACCTCCGCCCCCTCAGCTTCCATTGTTGTTGAGGTGGGAGATTCTGACGATAATGATGAGGATGAGGAGGAGGAGGGGAGTGAGTATGAGAGTCAGGACGAGGAGGCTGGAGATGATGATAACGGGGATGAGGGTGATGAGTAGGATGTTTTGGTTGTGTTGTTTTTTTTGGTTTTAGATTGTACATAATTAGGGTCAATTTTTTTGGCCTAGTAGAATTGTCTTTAGGACTTTGGGCCATTTTGTTTTGAACTCTAACCCCTTGTAGTGAACTTTTGAAAGTGATTAATGAAAAGTACCACCGTTGTTTCTTCTATCTTGCCCAAGTTCATTTATTTAACTGCATTGTGATTTTTTGCATTTTGAATGTTTTGTAATTTACTTGTGTAAATTGATACTTTGTGGTTTGGAAATAAATTTTGCTAGGGACTAGCAAAACTCAAGTTAGGGGGTGTGATTAGTACAAAATATTGCACATCATGTACACATTTGCACCCCTTTTTTATACTTGTTTTTGTGGTGAAAATAGGAGGAATTGCAATATTTCTAACAATTAATGAGGTTTCGGTGTGTTTGCAGGAAAATAGTTGAAAATGGCATGAGTTAATCCCCCAACTTAGTGCTTAAAGTCAATGGAGATAAAAGGGAGGCTTGACGATGGCTTGGAAGGTGAAAATACCAAGATTTGAGCAAAAGAAGTAAAAACTTACTGGTAGGTTTGCTCATAAAACTACAGGTAGGTTTGGTGTACTGGAGTTGGTTCTACCACAAACCTTCCGAAAGGTTTTAGCTACTAGAGTAAAACCTACCGGTAGGTTTGGCCATCGACCCACCGATAGGTATTGTTGAAAAAATGCCCGAACTCTACAACTTAACTCCAACTGCTTGGGGGGCCCATCTACTCTTCTCCCACACCTACCCTGACATGTTCAACATACAACCATGTCGTTTCTTACACTAAGGTCTGACTTGGAAGAAGCATGGAAAAAGAGGAGAGAGAGGGAGAGAGGTTGACAAAGTGGCAGGGGAGTGCAGGCATGACTACACCTTAGTTGTGCAGGCTTCCAAACCTACCCAAATCATTGAATCTCTATAGTACACAGACCATATTCTCCATGGACGAAAATTACAAAAGACACTTCACATTACATAACATAGTTCAACATTTTTAGAGATAGAAACTCCCAAGGTAGAACATAGTGTTTTAGAGAGAGAAAGCTTAGATTGTTGCATTTTCTTCACCAATTCCCTTTGTAGTAAGTTATATTTCACTTGTAATCAGGTTTAATCAAATGCTCTTGCACTTCATTATTTTTGCTGGGTTTCTTTGCAACTTTTCTATTTTGGTATGAAATGAATTCCTCTTTGTAGTTTACTTCTTGCTAGCTTGAATATATGTTCTAAGTTTCATTCTCATCTCATTTTCATTTCCATTCCATCTACATGTCTCTTTACATTATGAATACTTTTACTTCAACCATGAGTAGCTAAGCTTTATGTTGGTTAATCCAAGGGGAACTTCCTCTTGGTTGTGATAAATCAACTCTTCTACATTCTACCTCGTAGTGTAAAGTGGTTGGTTTAACTAGGTTAAGTGCAGACGTGGTTATGAGCTCTTGATACACTGTAGACTTGTCACAGGGTATCCTTGAGCCTACATTCCACATTAGTCCCTCACTTCCTACGAATTTATCAAGCACATAGGCACCATTGGTTAAATGAATTGAGTTGATTTGACATTCCCATTGAAATGACCTCTTTGGATTAGCCAACCTTGTTTTTATTGTATTTCTACGACCAATCTTCACTCACCAAAACACCAATGCACAAGGTTTTTACACTTTTCATTTTTACCAAATCACCTTCACCACAATTCAACCTCCTTCCCAAAGGAGACAACCTTGGAATACTCCATTCCAAGTCAAACACAACACTCAAAAGTCTCTCTACGCTTGGGGAGCACTTTTGCATACACACACACATTTTCATCTGCACACATGTTTTTCCCATTTCTTGCATGATATCCGAGGAAGAGTGACACTCACCTAACCATATAAGTCATACACACAAACGGAATCATGGTTGGAGATTAGGGTCGACGGAATAAGTCAAGCAATGACTGTTAGGTCTTGAAATACCAAATCGAGGATTTGATCCAGAAGGGCCATCTAGGAGGTACATAGAGCACCACCATCAAGGAAGAATGAAGCCCAGCCTCCCCATAATGAGGTACAACACCAACAGCCTATTGGAGAGGTTTCAGTGATCTCCAAGGGCTTTATAGGAGGTGGCGAAAATAGCTCCGCTAGGTGAGTGCATGCACAAAGAGCAAAATTAGATGAGCTAGAGGTGAGCTTGGTAAACCCAGGGAAGAAACCCCAGGTAGCACCTCTAATTACCTTTTTCGAAGAAGATTTGAGAGGAATCTAGCGTCCGCATGATGATCCATTGGTGGACACTTTAGCGATTGCCAACTACACAGTAAAAAAAGGTCTTGATCGATAGTGGGAGGTATCATATTTGCCCTAGCATTTGACTGGCTAAACATTGGAAGAGACAAGTTGGTTCCTATAACCGCACTACTCATTAGTTTTTCAGGAGAAAGGGCCCATCTAATCGGGTCTGTTTTCATACAAGTTACAGCTGGATCACCGCCATAACAAACTATAATCATGACAAACTTCATGGTTCTGGAATGTCCATTAGTGTACAATGTCATTCTAGGTTGCTCGAGCCTCAATGTAATGAGGGCAGTATTGTCAACCTACCACCTCCTTATACAATTTCCAACCAAAGAAGGGGTTGGGGAGGTACGTGGAGATCAAGTTGTAGCCCATGAATGCTATGTATCCTACATGAAAAGAAAGCAACAGTAAACTCTTCAAATAGATTCCCCCTAGATCATAGTGGAAAATAGGAACGTCTATAACTAGTAGAAGATTTGGAATCCATATAGCTTGGGGATTCACTCGAGCAGGTTACTTTCATTGGAAGGATGTTGGAGGAGAACTTGAGGGCCTCATTAATAGAGTTCCTCAAGTCCAACAGGGATCTATTTGTCTAGAAGTAGTCAGACATGGCTGGGATTGAAGTTCCCCCCCATAACAAAACAACCTAATAAAGGAAGAAGTAGTGAAGCTCTTAGGGGAAAATCCATCAAAGAGGTGCAATATCCACTACGGTTAGCCAACATGGTACTCGTGAAAAAAACAATGGAAAATGGTAGTTATGTGTAGAATTCACTGATCTAAATAAAGCATGCCCAAAAGACTGGTTCCCATTACTTATAATTCACATATTGGTCGATGCCACCACTGGTTAAGAGTTGTTTTCTTTCATGGATGCATTCTCAGGATGTAACCATATTATGATGTACGAACTAGACAAGGAGAAAACCTCTTTTGTAACAGAGGAAGGGACCTATTGCTACAAGGCCATGTCATTTGGATTAAAGAATAGGGGCCACCTACCTTCAATTAGTCAACTACATGTTCAAAGATCTCTTTGGTCATTCAATGGAGGTTTAAGTCAGCGACATGCTCGTCAAAAGCTTCCAAGCTATAGAGCATATTGAGTCGTTGGGAAAAACCTTGGACATTCTTAGAAGATAAAATATGAAGCTGAGCCTAGCCAAGTGCACTTGTGGGGAGATGAGGGATAGAGGGATAAAAGCAAACCCAGAGAAGATAAAGGCGCTTGTGGAGATAAGATCCAAAAAAAATATTAGGGAAGTCCAGGTGCTTACTAGGAGAGTTGCAGCTCTAAATTGGTTCATCTCCAAAGCCAGTGACAAGTGTCTCCCATTCTTCAAAGTCCTTAGGAAATCTTTTGAGTGAACTCTAAAATGTGAAGATGCCTTTTGCTTGATTTATTTCGTTGACTCCTAATTTCCACACATCACCCTCAAATGTGTCTATGACTTATGTGTGTAGGGGAGTGTCACTCTCCCTCAGAATGATGTGAGAAATGGGGCAAACGTGTGTGTGGAATGAACAAAATGTGTGTGTGTGAAAAATTGCTCCCCAAGCATAGAGAAAATGTTGTGATGTCGTGTTTTAATTGAAATGAGTATTCCAATGTCGTCTCCTCAGGGAAGGAAAGGTCAAATGTGGTGAAGGTGTTTTTCAAAAATGAAAAAGTGTAAAACCTTTGAGTTGTGTTTTGGTGAGTGATGATTAATTTCATCTCGGTTTAAGTTCAAATTATTTTTATTTGATCTTTCCTTCAATTATAAGAAAATTTTAGAAATTTTATTTTTGGTGACGTTTATGAGGTCACTCGACACGCAATTGTCTCGTAAAATGTGAAAATTTTGATTATCTCAGAATTCAACAAATATTGACTGGGCAACTCAATTTCGTGAGACAAACCCAATTGTGAAGTTCGTTGCGTCATCCGAGCTCTATAGAAATACGTATTTTAATTCCGCATTATAGTGGCAAATTACCGTTTTGCCTTTTTTCAGGAAAAGTTTCAAATTTTCCCGGGTTTTACATTGTTCCCCCCTTAAAATAATTTCATCCCCGAAATTCACATGCATATACACATTCAACCACATGCATATGCAACAAGTATATCATACTCATAATTATGAGAATGTATCTCCATCCTTGAATAAGAAAGGATAACAGGTACGTATAGTGTCCTCACGCTCTCATGTCGCCTCCTCCACTCCTCGGTGCTGCCACAACACCTTCACTAGCCTCACTGTCTTGTCTCGCAAAACCTGATCCTGGCTATCCATGATGCGTACTTGTCCCTCCTCGAAGGTCTCATCAGCATCAACAAAAAATTCGCCTTAATCCACCACATGAGGTGGATCTGGGGTGTATTTCTGAAGCATGGAGACATAGAATACCGCATGAACACTTGATAGATTTGGTGGTAACACCAATTGGTAAACCACCGTACCCACCCTCTCGAGTACTTTGAAGGGTCCTATAAATCTCGACGATAGCTTTTTCCGCTTGCCGAACCTGACCACTCCTCTTTTAGGCATCACCTTCAAGAAGACATGATTTCCTACCTCAAACTCTAGAGGCCACTACTGTCTGTCAGTGTAGCTCTTATGTTGGCTCTGAGCCATGAGAAGACGTTTTCGTATCAAGTCCACCTTCTTCAAGGTGTCTTTAACCAAATTCAGATCGGTAGAGGATCTCTCTCCTACCTCCATCCAACAAACTAGAGAACGACAATGCCTCCCATATAGTGCCTCATAGGGCGCCATCTGTATGCTCGCCTGATAACTGTTGTTGTAGGCGAACTCCACTAAGGGTAGGTTCTCTTTCCAGCTACCCTTGAGATCTAGGACGCATGCCCGTAGCATGTCCTCTAAAGTTGGGATGGTCTTCTCCGACTGACCGTCCATCTAGGGATGAAAAGCAGTGCTTATCATTAATTGTGTCCCCATAGCTCGGTGTAAACTCTCCCAAAAATGAGTCGTAAACCTAAGATCCTGATCTGATATTATAGATAAGGGTACACTATGCAACCGGTATGACACCCCAAAATATGGGGGGTCCCGTTAATCGTCCATCAACCTACAAAATGTCTGTGGGTATCGTATAACTCGATACCACACCGTTGTGTCCCATTTATCGGGATTCATAATTTAACAAAATCGGGCAGAGTCTCCTTTGTACGGGAAAACTCTACCCAAAATACAACCTGTGCACCGTACCATCACATGACCCATCCGAGGTCCCATATACAAATGTTGACCACACCGGGTCCAATTATCCATACTTTCACATTATGAGTTTATGCATTAAACATAGTTAATACAAATTCAAAATTATAATTCCTTTACAAACTTTACATGCCGAAATGTAGTTTTAACAAAAGTTTACAAAACAGTTATGGTTAAAGGCCACATGTCGGCCCCTCTTCACCCTTGAGGCCTTAAATGAGAGTGCTCTGCCGGTATGCACCCCACACCTGAAATGTTTCCCATATAGGGTGAGCCAGCGCCCGGTAGAATACTTCATACAGAGGCTACTCCCATCCTAAGTGCATCTGAAATGTGCACATGCAACAAGCCACCACAATATCCACTCCTACAATAATAGACAATTCAATGTTGGAAAATGATAATGCCATGCCATGCCATGAAATGAGATGAGACTCACTCATGCACCTAATCCCGAGTCCACACCGACTCCCACCACACAATGCAATGCACTTGTATAATGAACCCGTCAATTGACGAAAATACATCCAATGACTGTTTGAAATAAAATTATGTTTTTCTTGTAAAACCAAGTCATTGATGGATGTTACCCATTGAATGGGTGTTTTGTACAATAAAATCTTGTGTCTTTGTTGGGTAGCGGAGTTTTGCAATCTCACCACAGGTTTCACAGACCAAATACACTTTTCTGGAATTTCACCGCCAGGAAGTGTATGAACCAAGTGGCCGGGTTTTTCACTTGAGGGAGAGTCTAGCCCTACTTGTTATACCCGACACAAGTTTTCTCATGAATGCAACCATGCGACTTAATATGATGTTACATCCCACTTTTCCGAGCCCACCACCAACCACCAAGGATGATGTTTGATCAACCATGCACCCACACACCCACACTCAAGCTTATGGATGTGTCTACCCTATGCATATGCAATGTAATGCATCATTGCGAACTATTACCATGTTCAATATGTAATGAATGTCATATGAACAATATCAACATATCCCATGATCAATTATATCCAAACGTATAAATTCTATAATCATCATAATGCTAACATATCGTTAAGAATACATCAACATAACCTTCCAAGTTATAAATCACATCATAAGCATATGATTTCACTTTATCACATTTTTCAAGCATGTTAATTTATCAAACACAACTTCAATCATTCAAGGTATTTTATCAAACACCTTCAAGGCACCAATCCTGTAATCACATAATTCACTCATATTTATCGTATAACTCAAGAAATCATATTAAGTGATTTCTACAGTTGACCACCCATCAACCCATGGAAAGATCCATGAATGTCACACAAACCGACATCACGTCAATAATATCCCTTTTGTCCGGGATTTTAACTCATACGTGTAACCCGTGATCCTTTAATCATTTAATCCAATCGAGGTCTAACACACCTCGATATATATCATTTGAAACCAAAGAACACATAGTGATGAGTGCAAAATATTGCATATTTGAAGGCCTCATTATGCATTTTAACTCAACTTTTGCATGTAATTACTTAGAGTGAGCCGAAATTATGAATAATATTGATATTTGGTTGTTGCAAGTATTTATAGCATAAATCAAGTATTTAAGAACCTTACAACTATCTTGGATGTGTGGTGAAGGTATGGTCACATTACATGAGGATTTGGAGGCTTAAAAGTTAAGAAATCAAAGAGGTATTGGTGTTTGGTAACAAAGGCACTAGCACTAGCTCCCTCTGGTGGAAGTACCTCTGTTTTTCTCCATTTTGACCGTGATCCACTCAGACTATGGAAAAGTTCAAAACAATAAAGTTGTAGATCTAGATGTCTACTGTATTGTGTCAAAATAGCAGCTCAATCCAACAGTTGTATCAAAAGTTATGATGATTCTACGACAACTGATCCGGAGCAGAAAAGTGTACCGGTTTTTCTTCACCCAATTTCTATATCCATTGCAAATCATTTCTTACAAGATTTATTTAGCACATTTAGGCACCTTTTTCCCACACTTAACATACACTAATGGTGCATTCAACAAGATAATTTATCTCAAGTCATGCCATGCCACCCATCCTCAATACCCCTTTTTAACTAAACCATCAATTTCAAACTATAAATTGATTATATCCTTTCTACACCAACTCCATAACCATAGGGAAGTGAATTACATAGTTCCATATGCCTACCATTTTTCCATCCAATCAACTATGGTAGAAAAATTTTAAAATACACAAAATAATCCATGTAAACCCAAATTTTCAAGAGTTTACACTAATAGCTTCCACCTATCAAATGTGAGCTAAAACTTGGTTTTTCTTCCTTCTCTTTTAATCTCCCTCACTTTAGGTTTCCAACAAGCAAGAACACACACACACACACACACACTGATGTATGAGTTAAACACACTCACTTTTCTACATATTAAAGCACAAATAACTTCCATCCAAGAAATTACACAAGTACTTCCACATAGCAAAACAAAGTAGGACTTGAATCAAACTCATTCTACACCTACTTCCTCAAGGCATAAAATAACATTTTCTATTTAATCACAATTCACAACACACATGTTATACATAGCTCATGCTACTAACACATTCAATTTTCAAGGGATTTCACAAGTGATTCTCACATATCACAAACAACTAGAAATTGACCTAAGCCATTTCTACACCCTTATTCATTCCCATTTTATCTATTTCACATGCATAGGTGAGTGATATATATATATACTCTTTAATAACCTACACATTTCACATACACTATAGGTAGGAAATGAACCAATGTAGAAAAACTCCTACCTCTTTGAAGTGTGGAGTCTTCAAAAACACCAAAACAAGCCCCAAGTTCTTGAATTCTCAAACATTTGCCTTTGAATCTTCGGTGAAATTCATTGTTTTTAGTACCCACGCGTAGCCCTCATCGCGTAGATCGACTTTAATTCTTGGCCCGATGAATTCCGACCGACGGAACTCCGTGAATCGGCAAAAGAAAACTTGAAACTCTCTTTCTCTCTTCTCTTCCTCCAATGTCTGAAACCAGCCAGCAAATGGGTAGGAAATATCTGATTTTTCAGATATTTCACCCTATTTATACTTTCCAAGGCTTGGCCCGAGTCGCGCCACGTGTCCCCCTTTGTCCGGGTCCGTTTTTACCTCGAAACGATTAAATTTCATACCGGTTTAAGCTCAAAATATTTTATATTAACTTTATTTAAAATATTTTCTAAATTTCAAAATTTTTATAAAAATTTCATTTTTGGGGATCACCGGACGTTTGTCGCCTCGAAAACGTAAAAAACTCGACTATCTCGGAATTCGAGGAAAATTGACAGGACAGCTCAATTTTGCGATGCGAATTCAATGATGAAGTCTGTTGTTCCATCCGAGCTCTATAAAATATTTATTTTAAATATGCATAATAGTGGCAAATTACTATTTTGCCATTTGTAGGAAAAAGTTCAAATTTTTTCGGATTTTACAACCGGACAATCTCCCGTATATACAACCTGTAAAATTTCTCCAATGTGAAGGTCATCCGCATAGCCAAAAAGTGTGCCGACTTCGTAAGCTAGTCCAATATCACCAATACCGCGTCATGTCTCCGCGATGTCTGTGGTAAGTGAGTCATAAAATCCATTCTGATATGTTCTCACTTCCACTCAGCCACCTCCAAAGGCTGGAGCAACCCTGCTGGTCTCTGGTGCTCAGCTTGACCTGCTAACACGTGAGACATCAACTAACAAAGTCCCCAACGTGTCTGTTCATTCCACTCCAATAATACTCACGACAAAGATTATGGTACATCTTCGTGTCACTTGGATGCACCGCAAATCAGGAGAAATGGAATTCCCTAAGGATCTCCTCCCTCAAATCTACTAACTGAGGAACCACGATCCTTCCCCTATATCGAAGACTACCATCTGAGTGAATGACCCAGCCCTCGTCACCGGCACCTGCCTTTACTCGGCCTCTAATGGATACTAACTTTGGGTCCTACTCCTGGAACTCGATCACCCTACTCAGTAGGGAAGGTGTAGCCACCAAACTCACCAAAGTGCCCTGAACCTAACCCATGTAGCGTAGCCCGAATTGTCCTATAGTCTCGAGCATCTGCCACTCCCGGGAAGCCACACTAGCCAAGACTCCCCGTGACTTTCAGCTAAGTGCATCAGCCACCATATTTACCTTACCGGGATGGTAATGCAAGGTGAAGTCGTAGTCTTCCAAATACTCCATCCACCCGCGTTGCCTCATATTGAGGTCCCACTGTATAAAGATATACTTCAGATTTTTTTTGTCCGAAAATACTTCAAACTGCTCACCATACAGATAGTAGTGACAAGCCTTCAAGGCAAAAACAATGGCAGCCAACTACATGTTATGCATGGGGTAATTCTGCTCGTGGTTCTTTAATTTTCGAGAACTATAAGCCACCACTCTTCCGAACTGCATCAAAAAATAACCCAGCCCATCTCTGGAGGCATCACAATATACAGTGTACATCTGTCCCATCTCCGGAACTATCAAAATAGGGGCTAAAGTAAGCCTCCTCTTTAACTGCTGGAATGTCTTCTCACACGAATCATTCCACTCAAACTTGACCTTTTTTCAGGTCAATCTTGTCATAGGTGCAGTTAATCGGGAGAAGTCCTTAATGAACCTCTGATAGTACCCTGCCAATCCAAAAAAATTGCGTATCTCGGAGATTGACTTTGGCCTCTCCTAATTCATGACTGCCTCAACATTCTCCGGGTCCACGGATACACCCGAAGCCGCACCACGTGTCCCAAAAATTTCACCTCGGTCAGACAAAATTCACACTTGTTGAACTTGGCGTACAACTGATGGTCTCTCAAAGTCTGGAGAACAACCTCAAGTAACCCTTATGCTTCTCCTCTGACTCGGAGTAGATCATGATGTTGTCCACAAAGACCACGACAAACTGATCTAGGTAGGGTTGGAACACCCTATGCATGAGATCCATGAACGTTGTCGGGGCATTCGTCAATCCAAATGGCATCATGGTGAACTCGAAATGCCCATACCGCATTTTGAACGCTGTCTTAGGGATATCCGCCTCCCTAACCCCCAACTGATGGTAACCGGTACGGAGATCTATCTTGGAGTAGACCCGCGTCCCTCTCAGCTGATCAAAAATATTTTCAATCCTCAGCAAAGGATACCTATTCTTGATAGTAACCCCATTTAACTGTCGGTAATGAATGTATAGTTAAAGGGTCTTGTCCTTCTCCTTGGAAAACAACACCGGAGCACACCAAGGTGAAGTGCTCGGTCTAATAACACCCTTGTCCAACAATTCTTGCAAATGAACCTTGAGTTCTTGCAACTTAGTAGACATCGTCCTATGTGGAGTTATAGAAATGGGCAATGTACCAGGATGCAACTCAATGGTGAAATGTACATCCCTATATGGAGGTAATCCCGATAGTTCATCTGGAAAAATATCCTCATACTCACAAACCACCCGAGGTAGACCTAACTCTTGTCTTGCCTCGTCCTCTAGGGTAAGGCATACTAGCCAACCCATCAACTGACTGTACCAACAGGAGTTGTACACTACTTGGGGGTAAAGCGTCATGCTTTTCCCCTTAGAACTTGAAAGAAACACCCTCCAGTGTGTAGGCGGTGACCCTCTTCCGATCACAATCAATGATGACTCGGTGTGCCGCCAATCAGTCCATCCCAACGATGACATTAAACTTTAACATGTTCATGACCCTAAGGTCCACTGTAAGTAGATATCTTTAACTCATAATCCTGACATATCTGGTCAACACTCACCCTAGCTCCTAGGGGAGAACTCATATGCAAAGGCTCTTCTAAGGTCTCAACCTCTAAACCCAAATCTTTCATACATGATGTACCAATAAAAGAATGAGATGCACCAGAGTCAAATAACACCCTTGTCCATAAGTGAGAGAGTAGAAATGTACCTTGAATAATCGACTAATCCACCAGCTCAGTCTGAGGTGTGATGGCGTAGACATGCCCCTGGGTCCCTGAAGTCCTGGCTTATAAGCCTTGTCCTCAACCTTGACCCATGCTCTGGCCCATCTGCCCTGATTGCGGAGTCCCCGCTCGTGAAGTAGTAGGGGTCTGTGCAGCACCCTAGAACTAATACTGACTTTCCTGGTCCATGGTGGGGTAGGGAGGAAAAAAGTGCGTCTGTGCATACCCCACCGAAGACTGAGACTGGGATGCTTTATAGCTCTGAGATCCATGTCACTGAGGATAATTCCACTTCATATGCCCCAGTTGATTGCAATGATAACAGGTCCTTTGGCCTGCTGGTAGGAAGGCCTTTGATTTCTCCCGCCTTGGGAGGGTTGACCTTATCCTTGGCGTTGATAGCCGCGGCTCTGTGGAGTCAAAGTCCTTTGCTTCTTCCCCGAACTTAAAGAAGATTGGTCCTCCTTCTTCTTGTCTTTACCACCCGCTCCCCGAATGTTGTGTGCGTCCTCAACTTCTCTCTTACTGGCCATAGCTTTCGTGACCATCGAATCCAAGTTTTGCAGGTAGTGGCCCACAATTTTACCCCAGATGGATAATTTCAAACCATCCTCGAACTTTCTCACCTTGGCTATATCTGTGGCCACGAGTCATCGACGAAATGGGCTAGTTCTGTGTACTTAGCCACATACTCCATCACTGTCATCATCCCTTGTTTCAAATCCAAGAATTCTCAGGCCTTTGCATGTCTCGCAGCCACTGGGAAATATTTACCCATGAAGAGCTCCCAGAACTCTCCCTATGTCATTAACTCTAAGTTCCTTGAGTCCTTTACCAAATCCCACGACAATTGGGATTCTCTGTCTAGCTGAAATGTAGCTAGCTTAAGCTTAGTGGGATCGAAGATGATCTTCATAGCCCCTAAGATCTTGTCGACTTTTCAGAACCAACGTTCAGCCACCATCAGATCCACTCCTCCCACAAAAGTCGGCAGCTGGTGTGCCTTAAAATTCTGAAGGTTACTCGAGCCTCCTTGGCCCACATTTCCACTAGTCCGTGCAATGGTAGCAGTTGCAGCACTAGCTTGTGCAATGGTAGCAGCCGCAACACCAATAGCCTTCATAAAGGCTTGATGGTCAAAGGCCGGTGGTAGTTAATTGTTGTTCCACCCACCGCCTCGACGTGCTCTTCCTCGATTTTCCATCTACACACATGTAAGATAACAATAGAGCCTCACATACTATCCCAAGATAGGGATCAAGTTTAATCTTTGAGGTTTCTCTTTTTGTCTCCCTAGTAGTGTATGTGCCACCTACTAGTAGACATCTGCACCTTGAACTATCCTGTTCATCTCTTTTTCCAAACCCCAAGATTATGTTTTCTAATCCTAGTGTTTCTCCTTTCCATATACACTTCACCATGCATATAATCCACATAACATGTAGCAAATTAAGCACATAACATGAAATGCACAATGAATGCAATGGTCTAGACCCTTGCCCATCAAGCCCTAGGCAAGTCGTATACCTAAGCTCTGATACCAAGTTGTGACGCCCCTAAAACTAGGGGTCCTTTATCAACCGTTGACCATCTGTCAACCTCCGAAAATACCCGTGTTTGTCACGTAACTCAACGTCACGGCACTAACATCCCTTTCCTGGGATTATAACCCACTCGTGTCACCCGTGTGCATTTCATCAGTTAATCAAATTGTGGTCCAATGTACCAAATTTCATGATCCATTATAGTCTATTTTCATTCTGGAAACCAAAGAACCTATAGCCCAAAAGCTTGGCAAAGTAATTTTAAAAATTTCAAAATTTTGGAAAGTGTGCTAGTAGGCCATATCAGTACGGGTTGCCCACTAGAAAAGTTGTACCGGTTCGGGTAACCCTCTAGAAAATCTGTACTGGTACGGGTAACCCATTGAAAAATTTGTACCAGTACGGGTAACCCATTGGACCTCATCGTACCGGTACAGTTTGTTAACTTTTGCCTATTTCACTTGTTTTCAATTTTCAATCCATTTCAACCTATTCCCTCCAAAATATGCTTAACAAGGTTTCTCACATAAAACCTATTATATACAAGTTCTATTACAGATAATTCCATACGATTACATGCCCAAAATATAATTTTCACAAAAATTATACAAAATGAGCTATCAAAAGCCACAAATCGGCTCTCTTCATCTTTGAGGCTCGAAATGAGAGTCCTTTGCCTGTGTAAACCTCACACTTGAAACGTTTTCTCGTATAGGGGGATCTGCGCTCAATAGAGTATCTCTTACGGAGGCTACCCCCGAGATGCATATGAAATGTGCACATGCAACAATCAAACACCAATTTCCATTCCAAACAAGAATGGGATATTAAATGTTGAAATTCTACTATGCCATGTCATGATATGAGATGACACTCACTCATGCACTTTAACCAGAGTCCTCACCGACTCCCACCACACAATGCAATGCTAATGTGTAGCAAATGTATCATTGATGAATTTCATCCAATGATCATTTTGAAATAAAGGTCATGTGTTTATAAAACCAAACCAAATTTTTGTTGGATGATACATATCGAATGACCGTTTATAAAACAAAATCATGTGTCTTTGTTGGGTATCAAATTTTGGAATCACACCGCTGGCTCCATACGCTATTACACTTTTTCGGAATTGCACCACAAGGGAGTGTATGAACCAAGTAGCCGAGTTTTGCACTCGAGGGAAAATCTATCCCTTCTTACTATACCCGACACAAGTTTTTCTTTCATGCAACCGTGCGACTCATTCGGATCTTCAATCCAACTTTTTCGAGCCCACTCATCAATTACCGAGTATGATGATTGATCCAACCATGCACATACACACCCATATTCATGTCCATGGATGTATTTCCCCTGTGCAAATGCAATGTAATGCACCATTGTAATACCAATGTCATGTTCCATAAGTAAGGAATGCCATATGAGCTAATTTAACCACATACTTTAACATATGCCATGCCAATTTGTATCAATTGCATATAATTACCATAATCCATCACAATGTCAATACACCAACTAGCACATATTAACATTTATATCCAACACATCCCACAAGCATGTTATACATAACTCATGCCATAACAAACTCAATTCTCATATAGGCATTTAGCAAAATACCTTCAAGGCACCAACGATGTTATCACACAAGATTTCCCACATAATATCATGTTCTAAGGAAATTACACAAGTATTTCCCAAATACCAAACTTAACTAGGAATTGGTCTAAGCCATTTCCATACCCATTTCCTCATTTCCATAACCATAGTCAAGTGACCTATGTTATTCTATACACTTACCCATTTCATATAACATCATAGGTAAGAAATAAACCAAAGTAGGAGGGAACCCTACCTCTTGAAGCGTAATACGAAGGGTAGAACCTTTAAGAACACTAACACAACCCCAAAACTCTTGATTTCTCAAAATCTCTTTTTTGGATCTTTGGTGAAATCCTTTGTTCTTGGTATGGTTATGTAGCCCTCGTCGCGGTGATCGACTTTAACTCTTGGCTCGACAAATTCCGACCGTCGAAACTCCGTAGATTATAGAGAATAGCTGGAGTTTTTGATTTTTTTATTCTCCTTTCCCTCTCTTCTCCTCTTCAACTTGAGAAGTGGGGAAAATCAGATATTTTTCCTTATTTATAGTCTTTAATTGTGCGGTCCTCGTTGCGTTGCACGTTTCTTATTTTCGGGTCTGTTTTTGTCTCGAAACGAATTAATTTTTTCCCTGTTTAAGTTCAAATTATTTTTATTTGAACTTTCCTTCAATCATAAAGAAATTTTATAAATTTTATTTTTGGGGACGTTTGTGAATTCACCCGACACCCAGTTGTCTTGTAAAACGTGAAAAATCTGACTCTATCAAAATTCGACTAAAATTATCTGGGCAACTCGATTTCGTAAGACAAATCTAATGGTGAAGTCTGTTGTGTTATCTAAGCTCTATAGAAATACGTATTTTAATTCCACATTATAGTGGCAAATTATTGTTTTGCCATTTTTCAGAAAAAGTTCAAATTTTTTTGGGTTTTACAAAATCTGGCTTAAAAATTTTAACATTGGAATCTATAGATTTAGGCAACAGATTTTCACATTTTGGATTTTCTATCTTTTCAGATTCATTATCAGATAAAGATTCTAATGAATATAATTCTTTGTTCAGAAAAAATTCTTCAAAAAAACTTTGAGTTAATGGCTCAACCCAATTTATTTAATGCACTGCATCTTCTTCTCAAGGTTGTTTTGTACTGTTAAAAACATTTATTTCCAAGGTCATGTTTCCAAATGAAAGTTTCATAACTCCATTTCTACAATTTATCAATGCATTTGATGTAGCTAGAAATGTTCTACCCAAAATAACAGGTATGTATGCAGATGCATGAAAAATTGGTTGTATATTTAAAACGATAAAATCTGCTGAAAAATAAAATTGATCAACTTGGATAATAACATCTTCCACAATTCCTCTTGGAGTTTTTATTGATCAGTCTGCTAATTGTAGTGTAACATTAGTGGGTTTCAATTCACTTAATCATAATTGTGTATACACTGAATATGTCATAATATTACAACTGGCTCCAAGGTCTAGCAGAGCTTCTTCAATTCAAAAATTTTCAATGATGCAAGAGACTATAGGACTACCTGGATCTTTGTACTTAAGAACACTGTTGTGTTGAATTATAGCACTACCTTGTTCAGTTAGAAATGCTTTCTTTGGTTCATTAGTTTATCTTTTTATTGTGTAAAGATCTTTTAAAAACTTAGCATAAGCTGAAACTCGTTTAATGGCATCCAACAATTGTATGTTAATCTTAACTTGTTCAAAGATTTCAAAGATTTTAGCTTGATCTTTTTCAGATGAAGGCTTCTTGACCCTTTGAGGAAAAGGTAAAGGAATAGGACACAGATGATCTTCCTCATTTTCTATATTTGGTTGTTTTCCAATTGAAGGTTCAGATTCAAGTGGTTCATTAATAGGAATTGACTTATGCATTTTCTTGGAAAGTTTAGGTTTAATAGTTTTATCAATCACCTTACCACTTCTTAGTGTGGTGATTGCTTGTACTTGACTTGGAGAAGGTTCAAAAGACACGGAATTAACTTGATTTTGACTTTGTGGAGGTTTAGGTTGAGATGGAAAATTTTCTTTTTCTGACATACTTAGAGACTGAGTCAACTTAGCCAGATGACTCTTGATATCTTCAATACTCTGAGAAGTTTGAGCTTTAAAATCATTAAAAGCTTGAGTTGTTTGAGTATTAAAACTCATTTGACTTTGAATAAATTGATTCATATTGTCTTCCAGAGTTCTTTTATGTGGAGGTTGATATGGTTGATATTGTTGTTGAATTTGTAGCTGTGGTGGACCTTGTATTTGATTTGTGGGTTGCGTATTTCTCTAACTAAAATTTGGATGATTTCTCCATCCTGGATTGTAAGTTTCAGAGTATGGATTTGAATAAGGCTCATTATAAATCGGAAAAACATTAGATTGTTCAATTAACACTTCTTTGAATGCAGGTATAGTTGGACATTCTACTGCAGGATGTCCTGACAATGCACAATTTTCACATATTTGGTTAGTAGTCGATACGATAGACACTTGCTTAATTTTTTTTCATGTATACGGCTTTTAGTTTTTGAGATAACTTAGCCATTTTAGCTCTTAAGTCATCATCTTCTTTTAATATATATTTTCCTCTTTTGGATGTAGATGACTTAGTTTCTACTATATTTCAAGAAGTCGAGTCCCACATCTGGGAACTCTCAAAAATATTATCAAAAAATTGAAACGTTTCTTTAAGACTTTTACCCATAAATTCCTCCTGGGCCATCATTTCAACAAATTTTCGTATTGCAGATGGAAAAGCATCATTAAAAAAATCAACTAAAGTCCAGTTTTCATATGCATGATGTGGACAAGCTTGGAGAAGATCTTTGAATATTTCCAAATATTGATAAAAAGTTTCACCTTCTTTTATAGAAAAATTTATTATTTGACGTCTTAATGTATTTGTATGATGCACAGGAAATTTATTTTTTAAAAACTCAGTTTGTAAAGCTTGCCAATTTGTTATAGAATTAGCTCTTAAACAGTTAAGCCATTGTTTCACTTTATCCTTCAAGGAAAAAGGAAAAAGTTTTAATATGACCATTTCAGAATTATCTTGCAAAGTTTCACAGACTTCTTCAAATTTTTTCATATGCACATAAGGATTCTCAATTTCTAAACCATGAAATTATGGTAATAACTATTTTGTTTCTGGCTTAATATTAAGATTTGGAGCATGACACCCCAAAAACTAGGGGTCTTTTTTACACCGTTGAACACCCGTCAACCCGCAGAAATTCCCATGAGTGTTGCTTGATCCGACATCACACTAATACTATTCTTTTACCCGAAATTTTAACTCACACATATTACCCATGTTCCTTTAATCATTTAATTTAATCGAGGTTCAATATACCCCAATATATCTCATTTAATGTCTATTTGTATTATTGGAACCAAGGAACCCAAAGTCCAAATGCATAGCAAAACAATTTTAAAATTTCTGATTTGTGGAAAGTGTACCGATACGCGTACTGATACGGGTTGCCTACTGGACCTCACCGTACCGGTACGCTTTGCCAATTTTTCCTTGTTTCACCTGTTTTCAAAATCCAATCCATTCCAAACCTTTCCAAATTCCTCCCAAGCATGTATAATGAAGTTTTCTATATCAAACCTCATTTACACAAGTCCATTACAATTTATTTACATAAATTTACATGCCCAAAACATGCTTTTATCAAAGCATTACAACATTCAAGGTTAAAGGCCACAAGTCGGCCTATCTTCACCCTTGAGGCCCTAATTGCGAGTCCTCCGCCAGAATGAATCCCGCACCTGAAATGTGTTCCCGTATAGCATGAGCCAACGCCAAGTTGAATATTTCCTATAGAGGCTACTCTGTCCCTAGATGCATATGCAATGTTTATGTGCAACACTTAACCATCATTTTCCCATTCCAATAACAACATGTAATTCAATGTTGAAAAATCATAATGCCACACCATGAAATGAGATCAGACTCACTCATGCACCCTAACCCGAGTCCATACCGACTCCCACAACACAATGCGATGCACGTGTGTCATAAATTAGTCATTAGTGAAACACATCCAATGATCTTTTGAAATACAATTAATGTGTTTTGAAAACCATTTCATTGTTGGATGTCTCCTATCAAATGAACATTTATATAACAAAATGATGTTTCTTTGTTGGGTATCGTATTTTGGAATCACACTGCTGGCTCTGTACACCATTGCACTTTTCTGAAATTTCACCTCAAGAGAGTGTATGAACCAAATAGCTGGGCCTTTCACCCGAGGGAGTGTCTAGCCCTTCTTGCTATACCCAACACAAGTTTTTATTTCATGCAACCATGCGACTCAGTCAGATTTTCAATTTAACTTTTTTCGAGCCCATCACCAATCACCAAGTATGACGATTGATCCAACCACGCACACACACCCCCATACTCATGACCATGGATGTATTTTTCCTGTGCAATATGCAATGTAATGCACCATTGCAATGTCGATGTCATGCCCAATATGCAAAGAATGCTAATGAGAAATTTAACCACATATTTCAACATATGTCATGTCAATTTACATCATTAGCATATAATTACCATTCCCTATCACAATGTCAACATACCAATAAACGTATACCAACATTTATATCCAATTAATTTACAAGTATGCTACCACATAATCCATGTTAATAACACACTTAAATCACAAGGCACATTATAAACATATAGCATGCCCACATAAAACCCAATTTCATGGAATTTCATAAGCATTTCCATATAACCAAATCAAGCTAGAAATTGGTCTAGGCTATTTTTATACCCCTTTTTCTAATTTCCATGACTATAGGTAAGTCATAAGTCATCCCCATACATATGGACACCATAGGATAGAAATTAGTCCAAAGTAGGAGGAAATCCTACCTCAAATGAAGTGTGGAGACTTCAAAAATGCTAACCAAACTTCAAGAACTTGATTTTTTGAAAATCTCCCCTTTGGATCTTTGGTGAAATTCCTCGTTCTCGGTACGTACGCATAGCCCTCATCGCGTAGACCAACTTTAATTATTGGTTCGATGAATTTCGACCGACAGAACTTTGAAAATTGGAGGGAGAAGTCTTGAAATCAAAACTTTCTCCTCCCTCCCTTCAACGTCTGATTTAGCCCGCCAAATAGGATGAGAATATCTGATATTTTAGATATTTAGCCCATATTTATACCCTTTAATTACGTGGTCCACATCGCCCTCACATGTTTACTATTTTCGGGTCCGTTTTTGTCCCAGAACGACTTAATTTTACTCCAGCTTAAGTTTAAATTAATTTTATTTGAAATTTAATTCTATTATAAGGAAATTTTATAATTTCCATTTTTTGTGGACCTTTGTGAGTTTATTCGTTACCTAGTTATCTCGTAAAACGTAAAAAATCTGATCATCTCAGAATTCGATGAAAATTGATAGAACAAGAAAATTTTGCAAGTTGAATCCAATAGTGAAATCCGTTTCCATCATCCGAGCTCTAGAGAAATACTGATTTTAAATCTGTATTATAGTGACAAATTACCATTTTATCCTTTTTCCCGGGTTTTTCATAGAGCATCTGTTGGAAAAGCAAAACATGATGGGACATTAGTTTGTGTAGGATATAAATATTCTATTAATGGTTGAATATTTTGAATTACTTCTAATTCTATAGGATGTTCATCCCGAGGTACGTTTTTGGCCATACATAATTCAAGTGATTCATGTGTAGAAGAAAATTATGAAGATGAACGAGATTGATTAACCATAAGTAGTATATAAATATAAGTATTTAATAAAGTCAAATTAGTGTGATAAAATAACTAAAAACTAGTAATTAAAGTCAATTAGAGTTTGTGCGTAATTAGGGTTTTATGTGTATTATGTTTAAAATTTTCAGGGTTAAATGATGAATTACTGGAGAATACAAGGAACAAAATATGGAAGCTTGAAAATACAAAGGCTATAGTGTAATTAAACCGAGAGAAGAGTCAGCATGCTACAAGTGGGAAATTCCAGCAAAGCTCCATTGTTTGGATGGTGGTGATGGCGTCCGGACGGTCACTCTTGATGGCTGAACTTGATCTGCTAGCTCCTGCTTCCTCTTCCTCTATAAATAGGCATCTCCTCTTCATTCATCAATAGGCGGAACCAAGATAGAAATCCAAGAGAGAAAAAGAAAAGAGAAAGAGAAAAGAGAAAGGGAAAGAGAAAAAGAAAGTTGCAAAACAATCTGGTCCATGATGCACTTCAATCCAAACTTTGTACTTCTACATTTCTATTCTATCTTTGTATTCGGATAGTTGAACTTCTGTCACCTCTTTGTCTTAATTGATAATAAAGGTTATTGTGTTTCAGTTGTTTCTGAAATACATTTTAGATTTTGCATTTTAATTCTAGTTATAATGAAAATTGCCAGCACTCCTTGCTTGTCTATATCAATGGGGCGTGAGTAGTTCTGTATATCCTCTAGTGAGAGATAAACATATGCAAAATACTGGTTAAATTCTGGAAATGTTGATATTTTATATATTTATATATCTATGTATTATATGTTTCATGCATGATAAAGTGATGTAAGTACTTTCGGTGCTGTGCCTAGAAGTATGTTATCAGTGCATCATCAACCTGCCGGTAAAACAACCACGACATTCCTATCGGTATGGCTTGTCCTCCACCAAAATGCTGAGGATGTTAACTGATGCATGGTACAAAATCTAAATGATATTTCTGGGTTATTAGGGTTTAACTTATATATATATAACTATAAGATGAATGACCTAAGTGATCCTCATGAATGGCTTGTCCTTCTGGAATACTCAGATCGTTTAACTGGTATAAAGGATAATATTGCCAGTCTAGCAGCCACGGCATTCCTATCGGTATGGTTTATCCTCCACCGGAACGCTGAGGATGTTTAACTGGTATATATATATCACAGATAGAGTCAAATTAATAATTCAAGTATTCCTCATGAATGACTTGTTGATTAACCCAAATAAAGGCATAATTTAATAGGTAAATTGTGTTAGTTGAATAAAGTTAAACTAGTCAAAATAAAACAAATTAGAATTAGTGTGTGAATAAAAGATAATGCATTAATTGTTGTTCTTTTCAGGATTTTGTGCGTCAAAGCTACAAACTACTGGGGAGCCAATTGCATTAAAGCTACAAACTACTGGGGTGCCAATTATCAAAGCTCAAAACAAAGGAGGATCAAAGAATTCAAGGCCACCTAACAAGATTTTCAAGTCCACCTAACAAGATTTAAAGTCACCTAACAAGATTTTCAAGTCCACCTAACAAGATTCAAGGCCACCTAACAAGACTTTCACCCTCCCTTGTTGCCTATAAATACCACCCCTTAGGACTTGTAAAGCATTCATCTTTTGGTAGTGGAAAACCCTCCAAAAGTATTATTGCTTTCCTTATTGCTTATAGCTTTCTTTAAGTATTGCATTCTTTTATTGTATTTTTGCTTCCTTTTAATTTATTGCTTTCGTTTACTTTAAGTATTGCTTTCTTTTATTGTGTTATTCCTCTTTTACTTCCATTGCTTGAGCTTCCTTCTTCCCTTAGAGCAGTGAAACTCTTCCACTTTTCTAGAGCTTTACCAAAGCCGTGAAGGGTGGAACGTGATTCACTCATTCTTTGTCAAGATCGGCTCCTTGTGTAAAATGTGTTACCTTGTAACTCCTCTACTTGGAGGGATGAGCATCACTCACTTTTCTAGTTTTAACAAAGCCATGAAGAGTGAGTAGTTTTTCATCCAATCTTTAGTAAGAGGTGGTTATCCGGAAGTTAAATTTATGCAATTCGTTTATGCTTGGCTTTAGTCTTTATTTTTTCATAATGTCTTCTCATCATATTGTTGTCTTTATTTTAAGCATGAATAGCTAAATCTCTTAGTTGGCAAAACCAAGAGGAACCTCCACTTGGGTATACCATTTCAACTCATTCTCCTCCCCTTTTTCAGAGTTCAATGGTTCGGTTTGACTGGGTTGAGGGTGGATAACTTGGTGAGTCTTTGATATTCCGTAGGCCTAGTCACGGTTTATGCTTAGATACTCACCAATCTTACCCCTAGCTTCCCACGAATCAATCGTTCATTCATGCTCTATTGGAGGAGGGTTTCGAGTTGAGACGGTATTCCTATTGGAGTGACCTCTTGGATTTGCCAACATTTGTTTCTCATTTGACTAGCATCAAAACAACTTCACCAAACAACTTCCAACAATCAAAGATTTTACGCTTTCTTTCTCCCAAAATCACCTCCCCTCGGTTTACTTCCTTCCCCGTGGAAACGACCTTGGAATACCACCAAGTAAAACACGATCCGCGAAAGTCTCCTTGCGCTTGGGGAGCACTTTTGTTCACACATATTCACATTTGAAATCTCATTCATCCACCATTCCGTTGCCCTTTCTTTTGACATCATCCCTAGGAGAGTGACACTCCCCTTTATTCATATACTATACATGCTAAAAGGTGATGTTTATAGGTTAGGAAACAACAAGGAAATTTGTCAAGCATTTTTGGCGCCGTTGCCGGGGAAGGCAAGTGTCAAACCAAGAAGGTGATTTTCGGACGACGGAGGTAAGTCCCATGATCTTCATCATGGGCTGAGGTACGTTGTTCCGTGTACATAATCTTGTTTGTGTATAACTTTGTTTGTATATATTTTGTTTTATGTGGAGGCGGAACGACCGAAACCGACTTGTTAGACAAATTTTGGCTCCTACCATGAATATTGACCAAGAACAACCCGAGGATGCGGGTGACAATTTTGACAATATAGGTGCAAATCCAAATGTCCAAAGGGGTGGGGGACCACAAGAACCCCAAATACCCAATCCGAGAATGAATTTTCCCCCTCCCGTGAATGAGGGGAATAATTTTCAAATGGATCCCTTGGTGAGGTCAATGAGAGATTTCCTACAATCAACACGAAGCACCACACCATCATGCATCCTCCTTCCGGTCCAAGCTCATCTTTTCATAGTTAAGCCAGGGATGTTGCAACTAATTCCCACGTTCAACGGATTTGAAACTTAGAGCCCCTATTCACACATAAGGGATTTTGAGGAAATGGTTGCAACCTTCCTCCCCAATCATGGGATGGAAGAGATAGCTAGAATGAAATTGTTTCCCTTTTCCCTAAAAGACAAGGCAAAAATGTGGCTTATTTCCTTAAGGCCTCGAACCATCACATTGTGGAGCCAAATGATTTCTGAGTTTTTAAACAAATTCTTTCCGGTGCAAAAACCACTGCTCTAAAAAAGCAAATTCAAAACTTTTCGAAAAAGTCCAATGAACAATTCTATCAATGTTGGGAGAGGTACAAGAAATTGCTACAATCCCTTCCACATCATGGCTTTGAACCATGGCAATTGGTGAGTTTCTTTTATGAAGGAATCACACCGGGCCATCGACAGTTCATTGACATGATGTGTAATGGGGAGTTTTTGAACAAAGACCCTGATGAGGCCTTAGATTACTTTGATACAATGGCACAAAATGCACAATCATGGGACATTACAGATCCCACCGATGTACCAAGGTCTTCTCCTCAAAAGACTGGCCAAACTTAAGGGGGAGGGATTTATGATTTAAGAGACCGGGAAGACTTGTTTTCAAAAATTGCTAAATTGTCAAGGAAAGTTGAGAGTCTTGAAGTCAATAAGAGACACGAGGTGTCTAATGTGTCACGAACCGCGGAGGGTTGTTCAATTTGCGAATGTATGGAGCATTTCCTATCGGATTGCCCAAACATTCCGACCCTTAAAGAAGCGTACCATGAACAAGTCCATGCATTCAACCAAACGAGGCAATCATTTTCTCCCAATTCAAATACTTACAATCCGGGTTGGAGTAATCACCCAAATTTTAGTTGGAAAAATGAAAATCCCATTCCTCATGGTTCAAGTGCATATGCATCTCCCATGCCTCCCAAGCAAAACCAATACCATGGCCAAGGGCAAGCATCTAGCTCTCAATACCCCCGGACCAATCCACAAGGGTATTTGTCAAACCCACCACCACAGAATTTTTCACCAAATCCACCTCCACAAGGTTTTTCTCAAGGACTGTCCAATCCATCCACATACCAACCTCCTCACAAAAGGAATTTGGAGGATATGGTCCATTCCTTCATTCAAAGCCAAACCGCCATCAATAACCAAAATGCCACAGCCATCAATGATGTAAGAGCCTAACTCACAAAGTTGACAAACTCCATAAGGGCATCTCAACAAGAAAAGGGGAAGTTCCCCGCTCAACCACAAGAGAACCCTAGGGGTCAACACCTTGTTGAGTCATCGGAACCTTCGAAAGAGAGTTGCGAGCAACTCAAAGCTGTCACCACCCTCCGCAGTGGCAAAGAAATTGACAAAACCATTTTGCCAACGGTCTCACCCAATACCACATTGCCAAAAGAAAAAGATCTCTTGGGTGACGCCGACAAGAGTGAGGTGAAGATTAACATTCCACTCCTCGACGCCATCAAGCAAATTCCATCATGTGCTAAGATCTTGAAGGACTTATGCATGGTGAAGAGAAAATTGAATGTCCACAAGAAAGCATTCCTCACCGAGCAAGTGAGCTCAATTTTGAGGACTAACACTCCTCCCAAATTCAAAGACCCAGGTTGTCCAACCATAGCCATCACCATTGGAAATTATCGAGTGGAGCAAGCACTCCTCGATTTGGGGGTAAGTGTGAATCTTCTTCCCTACTCGGTATACCAACAGCTGCAGCTGGAGGAGTTGAAGCCCACCTCAATCACACTTCAATTGGCGGATCGTAGTATCCGTACACCAAGGGGAGTAGTAGAGGATGTCTTAGTTCAAATTGATAAATTTTACTTCCTTGTCGATTTCATTGTGCTTGATACACATCCTGTTGCAAACCTTAGCTCCCAAATTCCCGTAATACTTGGAAGACCCTTCCTTGCTACATCTAATGCCGTGATAAATTGCAGGAACAGTCTAATGAAGTTGGCATTTGGGAATATAACAATGGAGCACAATGTATTCAACTTGGCAAAGCAACCGGGTGATGATGAGGAAGTAAGTGAGGTCAATAGAATCGACACTTTGGTTGAGGAGCACTTGGAGCTGGAGGGGATATTGAAATTTAAGGAAGAAGGAATTGTGGATCTTGAGAATTATGATGAGCAAGAGGAGGTAGAAGATTTGAAAGGGATGGAAAGGTGGATCCCTACATTCGAAGAGTTACCCTATCGAGAAAAGAAAATTTTTTCGTCGGATAAACAAAAGCCCAACTTGGAGTTAAAGCCCTTGCCCACCCATTTGAAGTACGCCTATCTTGGGGAAGGTGAAACATTTTCGGTGGTCATTAGCTCTACATTAAACATGGAACAAGAAAAAGAACTCTTGGAGGTGTTGAGAAAACATAAAGGAGCAATTGGGTGGACCATTGCGGATATCAAGGGGATAAACCCTCTCATTTGCACCCACCGCATATATCTTGAGGAGGATTCCAAACCTTCCTGACAACCACAAAGGTGGTTGAATCCCATCATGAAGGAGGTGGTAAGGGATGAGGTTCTGAAACTACTTGATGTGGGGATCTTTTTTCAATTGCCGATAGTAAGTGGGTTAGCCGCACGCAAGTAGTACCTAAGAAATCCGGAGTTACGGTGGTTGAGAATGATGAGAATGAGCTTATTCCTACAAGAGTAATCACCGGATGGAGGGTGTGCATTGATTACCGAAAGTTGAACGCTTGCACAAGGAAAGACCACTTCCCATTGCCATTCCTCGATCAAGTTCTAGAACCAGTAGCGGGGCATCTATTCTACTATTTTTTAGATGGATACTCCGGCTACAATCAGATTGAGATTGCTTTGGAGGATCAAGAGAAGACCACTTTCAGATGCCCCTATGGTACCTTTGCCTACCGCCGCATGCCATTTGGACTGTGCAATGCTCCGGGGACTTTCCAACGCTGTATGATGGGAATTTTCAGTGACATGGTGGAAAAGATAGTGAAGGTCTTTATGGATGACTTTTCGGTGTTTGGGGATTCATTCGAGGGATGTTTGACAAACTTGGAGAAAGTTCTAACAAGATGTGAGGAGAAGAATCTAGTCTTGAATTGGGAAAAGTGTCACTTTATGGTGACAGAAGGAATTGTGCTTGGCCATATAGTTTGGGCAAGGGGTATTGAAGTCGATAAATCCAAGTTGGAGGTCATCTCCAACCTCCCTATGCCAAGAGCCATCAAAGGCATCCGGTCATTTTTGGGCCATGTAGGTTTTTATCGTCGATTCATAAAGAATTTCAGTGCATTGGCCGGACCCTTGACCACCTGCTATCTAAGGAGGTCCCATTTGAGTGGTCGGATGATTGTGAGGCATCCTTTAAAAAACTTAAAATCATGCTAGTCACACCTCCGATCATGCGACCACCCAATTGGGATCTACCTTTTGAGCTCATGTGCGACGCAAGTGATTACACGATCAGCGCAGTGCTCGTCAAAGGGAGGAAAATAGACCATATGTGATACACTATGCTAGCAAAACACTTAATGAGGCTCAGATGAATTACACTACCACCGAAAAAGAATTGCTAGCAGTAGTGTTTGCCTTAGATAAAATTCGTGCTTACATCATTGGTTCGCCTATTGTTGTCTTTACTGATCACTCTGCTTTAAAGTATTTGTTGTCTAAGCAAGATGCAAAATTGAGACTCATTAGGTGGATACTCCTCCTAAAAGAATTCAACTTGACGATCAAGGACAAGAAAGGAGTTGAGAACGTTGTGGCGGATCATTTATCCCGGTTTGTGGTGCAATAGGCCGATGAGCACATTCCTATCCCTGATGAGCATTTGCTATCAATTCACTCTGTATGTCCTTGGTATGCTGATATATATAACTATCTTGCAACAGGATAGACACCACCGCAATGGAGCCTAGAAGATCGAAGACGATTTATGGCAAATGTGAAGTACTTCTACTTCGACAACCCGTATTTGTTCAAGTATTGCCCCGACCAAATCATGAGGAGATGCGTACCTGAAAATGAACAGCGAGATGTCCTTGCATTTTGCCATTCACAAGCTTGCGGTGGACATTTCTCAGCGAAAAAGACTTCGGCCAAAATTCTTCAATCAGGTTTTTACTGGCCCTCTCTTATCAAAGATTGTGTTTCATTTTGTAAGGGATGCGACAAATGCCAATGGTTGGGTAGTGTGACCCAAAGAAACATGATGCCCCTTTCACCAATACTTGTCATAGAAATATTCGACTGTTGGGGCATCGACTTCATGGGTCCTTTCCCTATGTCATTTGGTTATTTGTACATCCTCCTGGCAGTGGACTATGTGTCCAAATGGGTGGAAGCTATCCCGACAAGACTAATGACCACCGAGTCGTAGTCAAGTTTCTCAAAGAGATATCTTTTCAAGGTTTAGGATGCCTCGTTCAATAATAAGTGATGGTGGATCACATTTCTGTAATAGGCCATTTGCATCTCTAATGTTCAAATATGGCGTCACTCACAAAGTATCCACTGCGTATCACCCACAAACAAATGGCCAAGCCGAGCTAGCCAATAGGGAGATAAAGAACATTCTAGAAAAAATGGTTAACCCAAACAGGAAGGATTGGTCCAATAGATTGACCGATGCTCTCTCGGCATACCGCACTGCCTTTAAAACTATTTTTGGCATGTCTCCTTACCGGCTTGTCTATGGAAAGGCTTGCCACCTGCCAGTCGAAATGGAACACAAGGCCTATTGGGCCATTAAGACTTTAAATTTTAATTTGAGAATGGCAGGTGATCATAGGAAGTTAGAGCTGAATGAGTTGGAAGAGATTCGACGAGATGCGTATGAGAGCTCCAAAATCTCAAAAAAAAGGGCCAAAATCTTTCATGATAACTCCATTGTGAGAAAATCATTTGAGCCCGGGCAAAAAGTGCTCTTATACAATTCTCGCCTCTCCATTTTCCAAGGCAAACTCCGATCCCGTTGGGATGGCCCCTATCTTGTCAAGGTGGCCTACCCCATCGGAGCTGTGGATGTTCAAAATCCCGAAAACGGCCAGACATTCAAGGTCAATGGCCAAAGACTTAAGCCATTTTTTGAGGGCTTTGAAGAACAAGTGGTGGAGGAGAATTTGATGGATCCAGTATACCGAAAGTTGTGAACGCATAATTAATTTTTTTTTCTGCTTTTAATGTACAGGTTTTTATTTACTTACTTTATTTTTTTTATTCCATGTTAATTATGTTCTTTTGTCGTATAGTTTTATTTTTCTTAGTCGCAAATATTGGTGTTTTTGTCAAAGCTCAAGTGCGAGGTGTTATCTAACCCTTCTTATCTTTTTACTGTCCATCATTGAATATCATATTTGTTTTAGAACACTGCACGAATCAAGTTAGGGGGGGTGAGGTTGCACTATTTGCATATTACACCAATGTTTGTAGGAATATTCGCGTCTGCCGACACTAAAAAAAAATGGTGGGAATATTCTGCACGGATTGCGGCTGCTGACACTCAAATAAAAAATAAAAAATAAAAATAAAAAATAAAAAATACGATGCCTTTATAAGGCTTTAATTTTTTTTTCTCCCATCCACCGGTGATTGGTCTCCCCTTCTTCTCCCTTCTCTTTTCTTCTTCTTCTTCTTCTTCTTCTTCGTCGTTCTCTCTGTTCTCTGTAAAAACAAACCCCATGCAAATCCATGACCATATACGCCAACAACCCAGTCCTTTGTTTAATAATTTGCCTTATATGTTTGTATTTGTTCATGGGTGCTCTTTTTCTACTCACACTTAGGGTGAGGGTTTCTAGCCTAACCCAAATCTCCCTCGAGTGGGTTAATTGTTGTGTTTGTTTGTTGGTTTCGGCAGCTAAACAGATCTTTACACCCACCACTTTTTCCTCTTTCTTTGTCTTCTTCGTCTTTTATCTTCTCTTATTTCTATTGTGCTATTCTCTATAACACGACCCAACTCCCAACAATCCCATGACCATATTCCCCGAAGACCTAGTCGTTTGTCTCATGCTCGGCATTTGTTTACTCTATTTGTACATGACTCTTCTTCTTCTGTCTGCATTTAAAATCAAGGGTTTTCGTCCTAGCGAAATCCGATCTGCGTAGAGAAGATTAATTTGTGTATTTTCTTTGTAGGTTTCGACAGTTGAACAGATCTCTACCCTACAACTTGATCTCTAAACTCTACACACTGGTAAATTCGAAACATTGGGACAATGTTCGGTTTTAGGTTGGGGTGTGTGACTACGATTCCAGTTTGTTATAGTTTCGTATTTAAAAAAAAAATTTGTGTCTGGATTGCGTATTTTTTACAGCATTTTTTGCTTATATTTCATGATCACATCAAAT
>CAUOFW020001950.1:0-63046 GCA_963454935.2 Ilex paraguariensis
TAATGAGCTGGAGATCCTAGGAGCTGAGAATTGATGGGAACACCCAGGTTTGATATCATACTACAGTCTCTGCTAGAGTCCTTTTTAGCGTTTCTCTTGAATTACAATATGAATAAGTGTTCTTATACTTTGGCAGAACTCCTTAAGGAACTCCAGGCAACTGAGGGTCTCCTTCAGAAATAGCCTCGTATTTATGTGATTGATAAAAGTTCTAATTCTAAGCTGAAAGGCAAGAAGAAGAAGAAGAAAAAGGCTCAAAAGAAGGTTAAGGCAACTCAAGTTGCAATGGAAAAGCCTAAAGGCAAGTGTTTCCATTGCAAGCAGTCAGGGCACTAGAAGAAGCAATGTCTGGTCTTCCTCAACAAAATAAACAATCCAAGTAGAACTTATTTACTAGTTGTTGAATCATGTTTAGCGGTGTCATCTACTGGTACCTGCTGTATAGATACAGGTGCCACTAATCATGTCTGCAAATACTTGTAGGGGTTCCAGGAAACCAGACGGCTTAGTGATGGGGAGATTTATTTGCATATGGGAAATGCTACGAGAATGGCAGTAGTTGCAGTAGGATATTTTCATTTATGATTTGGTAGAGATAGGAGTTTAATTTTAAGAAATTGTCTTTATGCACCCGATATTAGAAGGAACTTTGTTTTGATTTCTAAATTAGTTAGAGTTGGATATAATATTTACTTTAATGACTGTGGTTATTAAGCATAATAAGCTTTTTATCTGTTATGGTTCATTGGTGGATGATCTTTATATTGTTAATCATATCTCACCTACATTGTAATTAACTGAATTGAATAATACTAATACCTCGTCATATTAGAGAAATGAACATTCTAAAATGAACCAAACATATCTTTGACACTTACGCCTGGGTCATTCAAAAACTGATTGTAAATGGACCATTGAGTTCATTGGAAGTGGAGGCACTTCCATTCTGTGAATCTTGCTCAGAAGGTAAAATGACCAAGAGGCCTTTTACGACCAAGGGTTATAGGGCAAAAGATCTGTTAGAATTGGTTCATTCTGATTTGTGTGGATCCATGACTATCCAAGCTAGAGGAGACTTTGAATATTTCATCACTTTTATTGATGATTATTTAAGGTATGGGTACATTTATTTGATGCGCCATAAGTCTGAATGCTTTGAGAAATTCAAAGAGTTTAAGGCTGAAATGGAGAAGCGTCTAGAGAAGTGTATCAAGACATTACGATCTGATCGTGGTGGTGAGTACTTCTTAGGAGAGTTTAGGGATTATTTATCAGAGATAGAGATTACATCCCAGTTGTCACACCTCACACATCACAACAAAATGGTGTGACAAAAAGAAGGAATATGATTTTTATGGATATGGGGAGATCTATGATGAGTTATTCAATTTTACCAGATTGTTTTGGGGAATATGCCTTAGAAATCGTGGCATACATTTTTAACTTGGTACCATCTAAGTCAGTACTTACCACTCCTATAGAATTATGGTCTGGGCGTAAGCCTAGTTTACAGCACATTCGAATTTGGGGAAGTCTAGCACACATGTTGAAAGAGAACACAGATAAATTGGAATCAAGAGCAAAAATCTGCTTGTTTATAGGGTATCCAAGAGGAACAAAAGGTGATCTTTTCTATAGTCCTAAGGATCAAAAGGTCATTGTTAGCACCAATGCCCAATTCTTAGAGGAAGACTATGTGATAGATCACAAGCCTAAGAATAGAATTGTTCTTAAGGAGTTAAGAGGAGATAGATCAGAGAATACTTCTTCAATACCAACTGTACAGGGGGAAATATCACATGGAAGAGTAGACGATATCCTATTTCCTCATCATAGTGGGAGGAATATTGATACTAGTGTAGAACTTGCACAAGATGTTACTAATGATGCACAGATATAGGCAGTGCCTCATTGTAGTGGGAGGGTTGTTCATCAACCCGAACGGTATATGTTCTTGGGAGAGTCTTTTGATAGGCTTCCTAAGGAACAGAATGCTGATCCTTGGACCTGCGACAAAGCACTATGAGGTAAAGATGCAGAACTTTGACAAAATGCTATGGATTATGAGATGGAGTCCATGTACTCCAATCAGGTCTGGGAACTTGTAGAACTACCGATGGAATAAAACCCATTGGATGTAAGTGGGTGTATAAGACGGAAGGGAGGATCAGATGGTAAGGTGGAAAAGTTTAAGGCAAGGCTTGTTGCAAAAGGGTTTACTCAGAAAGAGGGAATCGATTATGAGGAGAATTTTTTGCTAGTAGCTATGTTAAAGTCGATCTGGATTCTCTTATCCATTGTAGGTTATCCTGATTACGAGATTTGGAAAATGGATGTTAAGACAACGTTCCTTAATGGGAATCTTGACAAGCGTATATATATGGTACAACCAGATGGATTCGTAGCAAAGGGCCAAGAGCATCTAGTGTGCAAGCTTAATCCATTTATGGACTTAACCTGACATCTAAATCTTGAAACATTCATTTTGATCAGACTATTAAATCTTATGGTTTTGATCAATGCCTGGATGAGTTGTGTGTATAAAAGGCATGACAAAATGTGGCGGTGTTTCTAGTACTTTACGTGGATGATATCTTGCTCATTGAAAGTGATGCGGGCTATTATCTTCTTTTAGGGTATGATTATCCAATCAGTTTGATGTGAAGGATCTGGAAAAGGCTTGCCACATCCTTGGGATCAAGTTTATGCTAAATCACAAAGATAGGGTGATAGACTTATCTCAAACTACCTATATTGATACCATTCTAGCCAGTTTTAGCATGCAAAATTCCAAGAAGGGATTTATTCCTTTCAGACATGAAATTTCTCTGTCAAATGAGCGTCCCAAGATACTTGAAATGATAGAGAGCATAGAGGCAGTTCCTTATGCTTGGGCAGATATCAGTCTAACCCTAGACAAGAACATTAGATTGCAGTAAAGCATATTCTGAAATTCCTGAAAAGGACACGAGATTAAATGTTAGTTTACCCGATAGATAGTCTAGTACCCATCAGCTACATGAACTCTAATTTTCAGTTAGATAGAGATTTTAGAAAGTCTACTTCTGGATATGTGTTTCTTCTAGGAGGTGGAGTCATAAGTTGGAGGAGTATCAAGCAATCTTGTATTGTTGATTCCACCATGGATGCCGAGTACATGGCGGCATTTGAGGCAGCCAAAGAGGCAGTTTGACTTAGAAACTTCCTAATAAATTTAGAAGTGGTACCTTCGATAAAATCGACTATTACACTTTAGTGTGACAATAGTGGAATGGTTGCTAACTCAAAGGAGCCATGAACCTATAAGAAGGGGAAGCACATTGAGCACAAATATCACCTTATACGAGATATCGTGAAAAGAGGTGATGTAGTAGTGACCAAGATTGCATCAACAAACAACCTGATAGACCCCTACATAAAGAGCTTAGTAGCAAAGACTTTTGATGGTCATGAGGAGGGAATGGGAGTTAGATGTATGATAGCATGACTTTGAGTATAAGTGGGTGAATTAATAGAGTTATATATTGAAAGCTTACTTTTGGTAGTGAAACTTTTTTTTAATTAATGGGATTTTGTTCTTTCCATTTTATTAAGAATCTATGTTGGCAAAATGTTTGCATTATATCTGATATATGGTATGCATGTGTGTGTCTTATATTTTATATTGTAGATAATTTGGTATGTAGAGTTCGACTTATGCAAAGAAGACTAAATTATCGGATCCTTGTATAATATGAATATATGTTCACAATCCTAGATGGAATTAGATACATCATCAGTATGATTATAGTGTAATATTATGACATAGATTGTATTGATTGTAGGAGACTGTTTTATGTCTCGGATTATTGTGCTAGTACACTTTGTATATTGAACAAACCCATATTGAGGTTATTATTTTTTACTGATATAATAAGATAATAAATACCTCATGATTGTTATGATTGTTTATACTCTTAATCCCGAGATATTTAATTGTCTCGTGCATATAATGATTGTTACTTTAATTCGTCAAAGACTGAGATTCATATTGAGTCAATAAGCTCGGTGAATTGGGAGACGATGTTATTTGTATGGTGAAAATTAGTTATTAAAGGAAACCACGTCTTGGTATTTTAAATAGGTTGATGATGTCCTCTTGAGGAAGCTCATAAGTTTTGTTCATATCAAACCCTGCTGGTGGATTTAATTATGTGACATGACAAATAAGTTGAGTCGTAAGGTCTCAAGGAATAAAATAAGTCAATTAAATATAATTGTCAGTAATTTATTTAATTGATGGACATCTGTAATCTTAAACGTGGAGAGATTATTAAGCATATAATTATAAAGAGCTCAAAACATAATTTTGAGATAAGGGTCAGGAGATCAAGAATAAGTTTTTAGTGGACTAACTTATTATTAATGGACTGTAGGATGTTTGTTTTGGGTTGAACATAGGAATCCTAGACCCATTGGAAGCTCGACCCTTATTTCTCCTTAGGGTTTATGTTGTTGCCTTTAAATAGATGTCTAGCCTCTCTAAATCAACATCAACTTCATTACTCACTTTTTGAGAGAGGATGAGAGAGAGAGAGTAGAAATTCGAAGGTTTGTGCAGCCCATACTGCATCCGAATTTTGACGTTGGGAGATACACAACAGAAGACCGTAAGGTTCATGAGTTGTCTTCTACGTTTGTTGTTAGATTCTGTGTTTGTGCTGAGACAAGATCAATCTAGAGCGATCTTGAAGGTAAACCCTAGTTCCGCTTTGTAGGGTTTTAAAGGAATTTTTTTTGTATTCGATATTTATACACTGTTAATGATTCTTGAGATTTTCATTCTACCAGAGATGATACAAACTTGTTTCTTACTACACCAAGAAACAACTCCTCCTCCAAGAGTGAACGCATAACCAGAGGTGGATTTGCGTTCATCTCTACCGCCATCCCAATCTACATTACAGAATCTTCTCAATCTCAAGTCCCCAACATGATAGCATAAGACGAGATCTGTGGTATCAAGAAGGTAATGGAAATTCCTCTTAACAGTTTGCCAATGAACTGGTCCCTAGTTACTTTGGTAAGTATATAATATAACGCACATTAAAGTATATAGTATATAATATACTTTACCAAGCCAACTGCATAACAAATATCAGGAAAGTATATAATATAACTCACATTAAACTCCATATTGCACTGGCATAAAGGACCCTCTTATGATTTCCTTATCCTTACCTAATCTAGGACAATGATCAAGGCTTTTGACCCTTCTCAACTGGGGTATCAACGGGTTTTGCACCGTTCTAAGATTTTTTTGATATAGGTTTCTTGTGACAAACCAAGAAACCTTTTAGATCGATCCCTTAGGATTTTAACTCCAAGCACATAATTCGCCTCACCCATATCCTTCATCTCAAAAGTAGAGGTTAGTGACTCCTTAGTGACATTGATCCTCCCCATATTGTTTTTAGTTAGTAGAATGTCATAATGGCCTCATGGAACTTGAGGTTCCATTGTCTAGATGATTGTTTGGGGCCATAAATGAATTGTTTAAGGAGGCACACCTTGCTCTCTTGCCCCTCAGCTACAAATCTAAGAGGTTGATCCATATAGATCTCTTCATCTAGTACTCCATTGAGGAATACAGTCTTGACATCCATCTAATAGAGCTCTAGATCCAAATGAGCTACTATAGCTAGAATCACAAGAATAGAGGCAAATATCATCACATGGGAGAATGTCTCTTCATAATCTTTAACCTCCATTTGGATATACCCTTTTCCTATGAGTCGGACCTTATATCTGTCAATTGACCCATTTGCCTTACACTTTATTTTTAAGACCCATTTATTCTCAAGGGTCTTGCATTCAGGCAAAAGATCAGCTAACTCCCATACTTTATTCTTTATCATTGAATCCAACTCATCCCCCAGGGCAGCTAGCCATTCATCACAAGTAGGTGAAGTTAGGACTTCTTTATAGGAAGCAGGCTCATCTACATGCAAAGGAGTGCACATGAAAACATCCCTTTCAACCTTAAAATGACGACGGGGAATATGTCCACGTTCACTCCTACGTAACATAGGTCCTTGTGAGTTACTCTCCATTGGTGTGCTCCCACTCATTAGTGCACTTCCACTGGGTGAAAAAACACTCCTATTATGACGAGACTATGTATAATCATCACTAAAGGATGGTGTGACCTCTTCTTGTAACTCAAACAACTCAAGGCCCTTTCTAACTTTATATACACTTGGGAAGTCATACTCGAGAAATTCCCTATTTTTGGACTCCACTTCAACCATACCCTTATTTGGGTGTTCCCCATGCATTACATAACCTTTGAAATTCTCTGGATATCTAATGAACACCTTCTTGCTTTCCCTAGGTCCAAGCTTTTCATAATTATGGGAGGTGTTATGAACATAACCAGCTAAATCCCATGGGCGTAAATGATCCAAACGAGGCTTTGAGTCATTCCATATTTCATATGGGGTACTGGGCTCAAATTTACTAGGTGTGAAGGATGTAGGCTGCTATCAACAAAACATCCCCCAAAAACTTATTGGGAGGTTGGCTTGCACTGTCATTGATCTAACCATATCTAGTAAGGTATGATTTCTTTGCTCTGGAACACCATTTTGTTGCAGTGTTCAAGATATCGTAAGTTAACTATGTATATCTTTTTCCTCATTAAATTGCTCAGATTGATATTCTTGTCCCCTATCAGTTTGGAGAGTCTTTAAATTCTATTGCTACAAAACGCTTGAAGCAAATCTAATGCTTTAGACTTGTGAGAAATCAAATACACATAATCAAAGCGTGAAAAATTGTCAATCAATGTAAAGAAATAAGAGGCAACATGATGTGCCTTAAGATTCATGGGTCCACAAATGTCTAAATGAGCAATATTCAATAGATGAGAAGTCCTTAAAGCCTTACCAAAAGGGTTTTTGGATGTTTTCCTAGCCAAACAAGGCTCACACACAGGAAGGCTAACTTTAGTGAGAGACCCCAATAGGCCTTCTCTAACTAGCCTGGTCATTCTTTCTTATCCTATATGACCAAGTCTACCATGTCATATTACACTACTAGAATTCGAGGGAAAAGTAACATTAACAAAAGAGGAATTGCCAGAATCAATGCCTAGTTTAAAGAATCCAACAACCCGACATCCATATCCAAAGTTGAATAAGCTATGAACCTCTTTAGACCATTCTGTAATATTCCAACGGTTACTACAAGGAATGACGTCATAGCTCTTGCAAAAATAATTAGAATCAAAGTCATAGGTGGAGCTTGGGCTTAGTGCCATGAGGTTGCAATCGGGCCACCAAGTCCATTGTGTAGTCTGGGCTACCTATCCTTATCAAAGAGTGGACGGGGCATAGAACATGTTCATTTTTTGATCAGGGATTGGTCTGTAGTCCTAGTTTTTGTCGTGCGATGATGTAGATGGAGGTATAGCCTTTGAAGCTTCTACAACTGGTTATAGTCGACCTTTTCTTGGCATGAACTCTAGTATAGGTGAACTTGTTTTGTTCATAAAGTACCATCCCAGAGGATGTCCAAATTATTTTCTAAAAAACAAAAGAGAATCTTAAACGTAGCAAAACTAAAGCTGAACATAGATTACACCTAATTCCAAGAACATATAACACATCATGCAGGAGTAGTACACGTCCATTGCACATTTTAAGCTAATACGAACCAACTCCAAGAACTTCTTCTTGTGTGCCATTCTCAAAAGTAACATATTGTGTGCCCACTAGAACTCGATGGTAAACCACAAACCCAACCCTATCCCACACTATGTGCTTGTTTGTTTTAGTATCTACAATCCAATCAAGGAGAGAATGAGCAACTAATACATGTGAACAAACATATGAATAGATAGAGTTAAGGGAAGGGCATACCTTCTTTGGCTCAGTACAGTCACAAGAGAAGTGTCCCTTCTTCCTACAGTTTTAGCATGTCAATATTGCTATATCTCTTTTGCCACCTTGTTTTCCCCTACGGGGCTTGGCAACCTTATGTTCCTTCGGTCCATGATTTCCAGCTCCCTTCTTAGCAACCTTCCCTTATCTCCTATACTTGGGTCATGAAGGCAAGCTTCATTTCTAAGCGCTCTGCCTCAAACTTTTTTTTTTTTTTGAACAATCTGCCTCAAACTTGAGATGATGAGAAATGTCGTTAAAAGTATTGAAATTTTCATTGTAAGTCATCAAGAGCTTCATATGTGCCCACTGAGGGTCTAGTAGGGAATGAATAACAGGTCACACATGTTGCTCTTCCATAAGTTCATTTCTAGCAGCCCTTAAATCACGTATCATGGAGCTTATAACACAAAGATGCTTAGCCATGTTATGCTTATGGTCCTTCATATGCTGCTAGAACTTCAGGTTCAAGGCAAGAAGTCTGGTAGCTGAAGTCTGATCGAAAGTAATCTTCAACTGGTTCCACATGTCTTGGGCTGTCAGGCAATTCTCAAATGCTCCAATAAGATCATTGTGGATGCTGCTAAACATTGTAAAGTGCGCACACCTGTCCTTTTTGACCCAATTCTCATAGGTTTCCTTATCACAACGATGTTGGGCCATGTTGCCTTCTTCAGGTGGGGTCATGGATGTGGTTAAGGTTTCCAAAACTTCTTATTCATTAAACAGATATTGGATTTTACTGTGCCACATGTCATAATTTTTCCCATCTAACTTTTCTCCTTTTATTAAGTCAACAACTATGTTCTTTGAGGCCATTTTCACTCTATTCAATGGATAAGGTGATGGACATTATACAATATCTCTCAATTAATTAGACTATCATTTTCTTTCCTTCATAATGGGATCGAGAATTTCGCTAAGCTAATAATCATCACTCGAATATGAAAGTTGGAATATTTAAATCTAATTAATTATTTGAATAAAGGAAATTAATCCATTCATCATCCACAAAATAAGCAACAAAAAAAATTATGTATAGGCTCCTTCAAGTCCTATTGGTATTTTATGCACCTCATGCTAAGACACATTCCAAAAAAATATTGGCAATAACGAAACACACCTCCTTACAAGACTTCTTCCAAAAAATAATTACATCACCAAGAAAACCGAATACAAATCCCAAATTTGTAACACTATATCTCTTACTGTAAAAGTCTGTTTGATACAAATAATATACTGTTGGAAAGCTCTTACGGCATACTTTATAACTATATAATTTTTGTTGCATAAAAAATAGATTTAATGTGATGAAATTTGCTAGAAAAATCAGGTCTAACATTGTTCCCGAAATGAGTTTGTCTTTTCCTACCAAATGGCTCCTCCTTAAGCCACCAAATTTTATAAACATGCTAATTAGGATATAAGCATCATATTCAAACAAAAAATTTGGCCTAAATCACATGAAAAAACATAGACCCATTTAATGCAAAAACTCAAAAAATAGGTTCAATTGTCCATTGTTAAGCATGCTATAACACTTGTAGTCATCAAGCATATTATCTATAGGCGAAAGCAAACAATATTGCTCTAATACCAATGTTGGAATTATATAGGTTATATTTGGGTTAACTCTTGACGCACGGAAGCGAATCAAATTGATTTGCTTTACTAGCCTTGCTTGTATCCTTATGACTTGGATGATCCTTGATTGTTAACAAGTTTTTCAATATGCAAAAAAGAGGGCTATTAGAGTTCTCTAAGCACCCACACCAATGAAACTTAGGAATCCTTCAAGATGCTGATTATTAGAGAGAGAAAAATTGGAAAAGAGAGAATGGAAAATTTTGGTGTGTTCTTCATTGTATTCTATATACCTCTATATATAATACAAGAGTTTAGATGATAAATGGAAACCTAAAGGGTCATACTTGCCAAACATTTGGTCACAATGATGTTATATGCCCAAAGATGACAATCAAATTAGCTTGAAAATCCAAAATTGGTACAAAGAAGCCTGAAGTGGTCACAGTCACTGTTGTCAAAATATTCCTCTAATAAGCAAAATGCACCTGATGAGGCTTGCTAGGTAGTAATGCCAACCCTTAGCAAGTTTTGCCTTTTGCTATCATCTAGGAGAAAACTGAGGTAACATCTATAGTGGTTAATAATCACTCATTGATCCCTACACCTAAACATTCATTACTTAAGCCATCCCCTAACAAGGTTGAGAGCCTAAATATGGAAGATGATCAGATTGTGGTAGATTTGATGAATACCATAGATAAAGTAGGGAACTCTTTTGAAGATTGGAATATGGTAGTGGCTAATTCAAAGAAGGAGAAGTCCAAGAAAAATCCTCATTATAGAGGAAAACAAAGATGACTAAGCATCTTAAACTCTGTAAACCCATCTCTCAATGTTTAATTATCTTTTTTAGGGGCCTTAATAAGCCTGATAAACAATAGGAAGTTAGGAAAACTATTTTTGCATAACAACTAGATATGGTGCGCTCTGTTGAAACAAGAGTAAGAGGTGTCAACAATTACCCTATTATGAGGTTTGTTTTCAAGTACTGGGAGTATATAGTCAATTATAATTGTCATCCAATGGGAAGAATTTGGGTTGGTTGGAACCCTAATACCCTGAAAATAATAAGGATCTATGATGCAGAGCAAATGATCCATTGTGAAGTCTACCATCTGGATAGCAACGCCAAGTTTAGGACATCCTTTGTGTATAACTTGAACAAAGAAAATGATAGGAAGAGGGTTTGGAACAATCTAATTTACTTTTCAAATCTTTTCATTAATTTACCATGGATGATGCTAAGTGATTTTAATGCTATAAAGAGCATTGATGAATACTCTAGGGAATAGAATAAATGGTTTCCATCAATGGATGACTTTGATAAGTGCATTCTAAATTCCGAAGTAGTGGAATTGAGATACTATGGAATCTTCTAACCATGGAGTAACAAAAGAGAGACAAATGCTTGTGTTACCAGGAAACTTAGTAATGTGTTGATGAATAGCTCATTGGAATAATACTTTGCATTCAGTAGGGTATTCCTACTGCTTAATCATCAAAAGTGTTATTTTATTATATTTAATAATTGATTTATTGTATGGTATTTGAGATTAAATATGTTAGATTTTCTGCTTTTATAGCTTGATACTTGTTCTAGTTATTTTCCTTATTTTGCAGGTAACTTGGTTGATTTAGAGTGATAATGAACAATTCAAGTGGAGTAGGAAGGATCCACAGTCGAATAGGGGATGATTTGATGAAGATTTAAGAGTTTTGGGTAAGTTAGCACTATTCGGACGCACAATGGGCGGCCTAACTCTCCCCAATGATTCGATTGATAAAAATGAGGCGGACGAAGATTTCCAAAAAAAGATAGAACCATCCGGATGCACCCAGGCCTTCTGGACATAACTACTGAAGTTATGGCAGAGTTTAGACCATCCGGATGCACCTATGAGGATCATTCCAATGAGTTTACACCATTGGGACACAATATCACCGTCAAGACACGCCCTTGGGATTTGATATGTGAGTTTTGGCCTAAATGTACTCCTTTTTATTGAGGACTTGTCCCAGGTCAACTTAGAATATATATACTCTTTCTTTTGAAAAGTGATCATCATAGATTCCATCTTTTAGATTTTATTTTATTTTTTGAGATCAATCTATGACCAGTAAGTAGTTTCCCTGGTACTTTTTAGCATAGGGTATGGATTTGTAATTGTTTTTTTGGATATTTATATTATGTGATTCTTTTCTTGAATTTAATGTTAAATCTTTATTTTTCTAAGATAAATTGAATGTTTTAGCAAAGTTTTATACTCTGTACAATTATTTGATTGTTTATTCACATTATTCAAGTTTTATAAAATTACTTCTTCAAATCTTATTTTCATTTCAATAAAGTTTAGTGTCTTCAAAGTTATATTTTCTAGTTGATTACATTGATTTTCAAATCAGTTGAAATAATTACGAATTGCGTAAATATAATTAGTGAAAATTGGCCATAGTTCCATTTAGAGGTTCTTTTTTATCTTCTAGTCCATGCATTGCACTCTTATGGCATTAAATCCACATTAGCATCCTTTTTTTTTTGTCTTGTAGTTCAATCTAAAATATTAATATTTATTAATTACAAATATGCTCCCATATAGCATATTACTAAATTTGGTCTCTTTGTTTTATTATGTTTCATCTTTATTTGTTATTTTTGCGATTTTCTGAGATCTAAACTTTTATGCTTTCGGAGTTTGTGAAATCTTTGATTGTTGTTGAAGATAGTATTGAGTTGCTTTAGTTTTGCAGAGTAGAGTACAAATTTGTACTTTTGATTATTCATCGAAGTAGTATTTCAAGATTTCTTAAAGTGTGTTTGTTGTTTCTTTTCATATTTTCTATTGATTATGAGTGCAGTTTTAATTTGGTTTGTTCTAGATTTTGTTGTTTTGATGATTGATTATACACGAAATTCATGTTTAGCACAAAAGGATTTGAGATTTGTCTAAAACTCAATTTTAGATGTATTTGTTTCTGTTTTTTACTATTTTTTCTAGTCTTTGGGTTGAATTGTTTATGTTGTTAAAATTTTTATTTCATTATTTGTAGTATTATGTATTGTAGTTCACCGTGTTATTATTTTTTTATTTTTTTGACATAATATATGTTCTTTCCTTCAAGATTATTGTGAATGTTTTATTATGTGATTTTTTTTTAGTTTTTAATTTTTTTTATATGATTTTTATGTTTTACTATTTTAGTATTTTGCACTAATTTGTTCACACTCCCAATATTTGTGTTTGTTTTACTGTTTGTCTTAGTTTTAGAGTCATATTGATTTATTTTGCAAAATGTTGTATTTTACTGTTTGCATTATTTTGTATTTGTATTTCATTGTGTCATTATTCTTTATTTTGTTTTTGCACATACAATATGTTCCTTATTTCTTATTTCATATATATATATATATATATATATATATATATATTTTGAGTCATTTAACTCACTATTGAAATCTTTATCTGTTTCATCTTTCAAATTCATTTGTAAGTAGATCTTACCCTATCACCCAACCTTAATCCAGACACTCAAGAGCACGTAAGCCTTTTCTTGTCCCAAGTGTAAGTCCTAGAGTTGGCAGAAAGGAATCTTAGGCGAGAAGTTGAGAGAAATTGGAGCCAGATTAGGGGGTATGTATAGTGTGGTCATACTTACATATAAATTTAAAATTTGATAACAATTCAGATTTTAAAATGAGTAGATTATTCAGATCTAATTCTAGAGCTAGTACATCTAGATCTTCAGATTATTCAATGCCACATAGAGTAAATGAGGAAGAATTAGAAATAGAAGAAACTAAAACAGACTGGAAAAAATGGAATATTCCTCCAGTTAAAGAAAAAAATATTTATAGCACAACTTGGGTTCAAAAAACCTTTAGTGAAGAACACCAAGTTAAAACTGTTGAACAAGTTCATCCTCTCAGAAAAGAAGATGAGCTTTGTGAGCTCCTCACTAAGGAGACTCTTAAGAATGACAAGGCTAAAGGATTTAATTTTATCCACATAGGTCTTGTCCAAGTGGCCATTAAACCACTTATCACCCAATGAAGAAATGCTGCTGCCTTACTAGCACTAAGAGATGCAAGGTTTCTTGATTGGGAACCAAGTGTTTTGGGAATCATGGAGACAGGACTCCATAGAGGTCCAGTCTACTTTAACTGCTTCCCTGACTTTACCCTTGACCTCCATTGTCCTAACACACACATGACACTAACTCTTGGTATCCGTCTTATAGGCGATATTACCAGGTTAGTAAAAAACACTAGTTCCATAGTACTTATTTACAGGATTTACTACAAGTGTATTCGTACTAATCTTAATGTACAATGCCTTGACCCAAGCCCTAAGGGAAGTACTATGTTGATACAAGCTAGTTCTGCACAGACCAACATCCAAATTCCAAAACAGATACTTTGGAAAGATGTGACTTTACCAGAGTCTTGGACCATGCAGAATGAAAATTTTGATAAAGAATCTAGTACCGAGTCAACTACAACTGATTTGGAGACTATTAGACAGCTCCCTAATGGATCAGTTAAAATATCTTTTGATACTGCTAGATCCAGTAGATCTAGTAGGTTCACGCCCAGGCATGATCAGGTTCCTGAAGGAAGGAAATCTGATTTCTCATCTGTTTCCCATAGAGACAGAGAAATTGCCAAAGAACTTGACCATAGGTTAAAAGGAATCGCTAATTCCTCTCACCCAGTAGCTAGGCCAGTATACACTCCCATAAGTGTACCATTAAGGTCTAGATACACAGAATTTAAACAAACAGAGAATGATGAATTCACTCCTTCACCTTCTCTGTCACCCACTGCTAGTGCCTTTGATGAAAATGTAGAATCTAGCAAAATCCATCAATTATACACTATCACTAGGGAAAAAGAATTGTTTATGCCTGATATTTACAAGTTAAAAAAGAATTTCAAAACCCCTGAGAACAAACCTCTTAGGAAAGCTTTTGAATCTCTACCTTGTAAAAATCAAGAAAAACTAAAAAAAGAATGGATTTCTTTAATGTATAAATTAGAATCTGAGATTGCTTTAGAAGACTACTTAAAAAACTTCCACAAAGAAGTAAAAGTAGTAACTCAGCAAAATTGGAAAACAGAATCTGCTATGGTAACCTCTAGTCACCCTCCAGCAGAAACTATTGAAATTAAATATGCTACCAAAACTATTACTGCTACTCCCTTTAAGATTCCAGTTTTAGAATCTGAAAAGAAGATAGTTGAACAGGTCAATTACACCAACCAAAGCCTGATTACTATAGGTAAACAGTTGGATAAAATTGAAACTAAAATAGATGAAATTAAACCATCTTCAGTAGAAAGACCTCTAGTCAACCTACCTGAAGAAAGGAAGAATTTAGGTTTAAAGGATAAAAACCTAATTCAACAAATTGATGCACTCTTATCAAAGAAGGAATCTACCAGTACTTCTCAGATAACAGTCATCAACCAAACTGAAGAAAGTTCAGAATCTAGTAGTCCGGAAGACACCACTGATTCTGACTCTGAAATAGAAAACTTAGAAAATCAGTTTAAGGATCACAGTATGACCCAACCTGATTCTAAAATCAATGCACTAGTCAGAGTCCCTACCAGCTCCACAAAGAACTGGTATTCCAGACCTACTCCACCAGATCTTCAGTATGAAGAAAAAAATGTGTTAAACCAATTTTCTGTTCAGTCTAACAGACTCTATGAGTGGAACATAGATGGTCTAAGTGAACAGAAAATTCTTAATAAAATCAGTCATCTATCCATGGTGTTAAATAATTATATGACCAATCTAGATAGCCCTGAACCTGAGATTGTCAAACTAATAGTTTCAGGATTTACAGGTGTTCTTAGAAATTGGTGGGATAATTATTTAAACCAAGAACAAAGAGACAGTATCATTAATGCTGTTCTCAAAGATGATGAAGGTCTTTCAATCTTTGATGAAAGGATTGGAACAGCTAGACCAGATGGATGTAATACCCTTATATTCACCATCATCAAACACTTTGTTGGCACTCCTAGTAGTATAACTGCTAGAATCCATGACCAATTGATCAACCTAAAATGTCCCACACTTAGTGACTTTAGGTGGTATAAAGATGTCTTTGTTTCTCGTGTTATGGTTCGTCCAGACTGCCAAAAAGCTTTCTGGAAAGAAAAATTTGTTAATGGACTACCTAATCTCTTTGCCCATAAGGTTAGAGAAGCCCTTAGCAAAGACACAGGAATCATTGAATATGATAATCTTGCTTATGGAGAACTCATTAGCACCATCCAGAATGTAGGATTAAAATGGTGTGTTGATTTGAGAATCAATAAGCAATTAACAAATGAAAAACATAAGGCTAAATATGAATTAGGTAATTTTTGTGAACAATATGGGTTACAGCCATTAGCTCCTTCCCATAAGAAACACAGAAAATCCAAATCACATAAGCCTTATTCTAAAAATAAATCTTACCAAAGATTTTTCCCTCACCATAAAACTGCCAAAAGATCTAAACCTGAATCTTCAAGTAAAAAAACTAGAAGAAATTTTAGATCCAAAAGGACAGATAAAAAAGAAAGGAAAAAGCCCAAGATGATATTAAATGTTTTAACTGTGGAAAACCAGGCCACATTAGTCCTGATTGTCCAGTTAAAAAACAGGTCAAAAGATTAAATTTATCCCAAGATGATGAGGACAGAATCCTTGAAATCTTTAGGATAAATAATTCGGAAAGTTCTGAAGAATCAAACAGTCCAGTAGACACCTCAGACTCTTCAGATTATTATTCAGCCTCTGATCACCCTGATAAACCTAGAATTAAAATAGGATGCTCTTGTCAAAAACAAGTCAGGGTAATCACTAAACAAAATGAAGAACACATACTTATAGACTTGATCTCCAAGATAGAGGATCCAGATCTAAAAGATAAGTATGTAAAACAGCTTAGAAACCTTTTCAGTAAAAAGGATAATAAGCAACCTATTATAGAAAAACCATTAATAAGCCTTAACAAAACTATGGAAAGATTTAGTAAGGAAAAGAAAAAAGAAATCACCTTACAAGATCTCCAAAGTGAAGTTAATAAGCTTAAACTAGAAATAAAAGATTTAAAAGCTCAAGACAAAAAATTTGCTGAAGCTTTAACTCTTTTACAAACAGAAAAACATTCTGAAAAATCCCAGGATTCTGATTCAGAAAATCAGACTGAAGATTTTACTAATCCTTTTGATCATCAATGCTTTACACAGGGGATACCAGTAACCTCCTCCTTTCAGACGGAAACTTCTGGTGTAACGAACCTGCCTTCATTCCATGAAGTAGGCAATAATGATAAAAGAATTAGTCTGATTAACTCTTTGACTGTCCAAAAATGGCATGTTGAAGTAAAATTAATCATTAACAACAGTTATCATATTACTGTTATTGCCTTATTAGACACTGGAGCAGATGTAAACTGCATCCAAGAAGGATTAATTCCAACCATGTTTTATGAAAAAACATTGGAAAGAATTAGTTCTGCTAATGGCAGTAAAATGAATGTTAAATACAAACTTCCAAGAGTTCATGTATGTCAACAAGATGTATGTTTTGAAACATCATTCTTACTTGTTAAAGACATGACTGACTCTGTTATACTTGGTCTTCCATTTATATATCTTTTGTACCCTTTTAGTACAAATACAGATGGAATATCAACCAAGCATTTTGGGAGAAAAATTGTATTTACATTTATCACTAAACCAGAGAGAAAACATTTAAGGCAGCTAAAAGACGTTTCTGTCTCACAGTCCCTTAATGTTATAAACAGAAAAATTAAACAAGTGGAATTTCTTAAACAAGAGATTAACCACCTCAGAACTAAAGAACACCTAACCAACCCAATCTTACAACAAAAGATTGATAGGTTTAGGGAAAAACTTGAATCAGAAGTTTGTTCCTCTCTTCCTACAGCATTCTGGCATAGGAAGAAACACATGGTTAGACTTCCTTATGTCAAAGGATTTAAGGAAGACAATATTCCCACTAAGTCTAGACCAATCCAAATGAACCATGAAACTACTGAGATTTGTAAAAAAGAAATCACAGAGTTACTAAAAAATGGTATCATTAGGAATAGCAAATCACCTTGGTCTTGTCCTGCTTTCTATGTAGTCAAAAACGCAGAATTAGAAAGAGGAGTCCCAAGGTTAGTCATAAACTATAAACCTTTAAACAAGGTTTTAGAATGGATAAGGTACCCTATACCTAACAAACAGGATTTGATAAAAAGACTCAATAAGTCTACTATCTTTTCCAAATTTGACCTTAAAAGTGGTTTTTGGCAAATACAGATCCACCCTATGGATAGGTATAAAACCGCTTTTACCACCCCTTTCGGACATTATGAATGGAATGTCATGCCTTTTGGGTTAAAAAATGCCCCAAGTGAATTCCAGAACATAATGAATGAAGTCTTTAATTGTATCAGTCATTTTTCTATTGTCTATATAGATGATATACTTATCTTCTCCAAGACAATAGAAGAACATTGGAAGCACCTCTATGCTTTCAATACAATTATCCAACAAAATGGATTAGTATTATCTGCATCCAAGATTAAATTGTTCCAAACCTCAGTAAGGTTTTTAGGATACAATATCCAGGATTCTACTATCACTCCTATTAGTAGAGCCATCCAGTTTGCAGATAAATTTCCAGATGAAATCTTAGACAAAACCCAATTACAAAGGTTTTTAGGTTCCCTAAATTATGTTTCTGACTTTTATCAGGATCTTAGGAAAACCATCAAACCTCTGTATGACAGGCTCAAAGGAAATCCTTCTCCTTGGACCACTGTTCATACTTCTATTGTTCAACAGGTCAAGAAGTTCATAAAAACTCTTCCCTGTCTTGGTATTCCGTCCGTTGATTCTTTTAAAATCATCCAGACTGATGCCTCTGATGTTGGTTATGGTGGAATCCTCCTTCAGAGAGAATCTCCTAATTCTCCTGAACAAATTGTTCGATTCCATTCTGGTATTTGGAATAAAACTCAAAAGAATTATTCCACTATTAAAAAAGAGATTTTATCTATTGTCCTGTGTATCTCTAAATTCCAGGATGATATATTAAATCAGAAATTCCTTGTGCGGGTTGACTGTAAATCAGCCAAGGATGTTTTAACCAAAGATGTCAAAAATATAGCTGCTAAGCAAATTTTTGCTAGATGGCAATCTATTTTAAGTATTTTCGATTTTGATATAGAATATATCAAAGGAGAAAATAATTATATTCCTGATTTCCTAACCAAAGAATTTTTGCAGAAACCTCATGGAAGACAGGAAACCTAGTTCATCCGGAACTTCCTCCAAAAATACGGGGAAAAGAAGGATAAACAAAAACAACCCAAATCTGAACCTGACTTGCCAGTAGCCTTGTCAAACAGATTTTTATCATTGGAAACTACTCAGCCCAATAGGCCAGTAGCCCAATCTGCCTTGGTTATTCGGCCCGTAGCCGTATCAACCACTGTCAATCCACTAACCTTTACCCAAATGGCCCAACAGCCACCTGTCAGGACCACTAGTGCCATGACAAACCCATATAAGGCCTCACAACCCTTTGCAGCCCAATTAGGCCCAAAGGTTGATTATTTCAAAGCCTATTCCCAGAATGTTCTAGCCATTGAACTAGCCCATTCTAAATATAAGGATCCAAAAGACCTTGTAAAGGCCTACCTCCCAAAAGGTTGGACCTACATTCCAGTAGACTTGAAAAAACCCCATAGTTTTTACCAAGATATTCTCTACTACACCAAATCTATCCATACCAAGCTCATCCTTGATAAGATAAACCCAAATAAGGTTCTCTATCATAGTTTGGTCATAACCAAGATTATTTCTGTTGAGGAATGGGGTTCTCATCCTTCTTTGCTCAGAGAACTTCCCTTTCATTCCAGACATTTTAATTACTATGACTACATTGAGTCATGGTCAAAAGTATTACTCTACCAGAATGAGAATTTGTCTCATTCCTGGTTCTTAATTTTCATAAAGATTTCAAAAGCCATATTCCTGCATGGTTTAAACAGTGGTGGCATCAACATGGTCCCATTGATGAAATCTTTCCAGCTGATCTTAAAGATCAGATCAATATCTTCTACTCCCTTTACCGTCCTAGTAAACAGGAGTCCCCATTTCCCTTATTACTAATATTTATTTGCAGGTACAAAGTCCCCTGGATACTCAAATGGCAATGGGAAATTGTTGGATTTAATCTACCCGGCAATTTTATGCCAAGTGGTGGCCCAGGTTTCAGCATAGTGACATTATTGCCATGGTGAAACAGGACTTCCCTGTAAAGGTCCCAACTCCAGTAGTAGTTCCAGGCCCCTTACAACCAGCAACACCAGTGAAGGAATTGCCCGCTCAATTAAGCCAAGCTAGTCTTCCTATAGCACAGAACAGACCAGAAGAATCTTCATCTAAAGGTTCTAAAGGCTCCAGCAAGAAGTCCAGCAAGAAGAAGTCCAAAGCAAAACTCCTCAAGAAGCTCTTGGATCAACTTGACTCAGACAGTGACTCATCGTCTTCCCAAGGATCTTTCACAACAGATCTTCCTCCAGGCTATGCTCAGGATCCGTATGAAGGAATGGAAGACTTTGGTGTTGATGATCTCACTCCTGACCTTGCACTCCCGTGAATTATGGTTTACATAAAGTGGCTTCAATCACTACTTTCTTCAAAAGAGAAAGAAAAGTTGTCCACTCTGTGTAAAAATAATATCACAAGTCTGCATAGGATACCCTTTCCCTAAAAGCAGGATTCTCACAGACAAAAGCAGGGCCCATAATCTGCTTTCCCACCGAAAGATGGATTCTCAGGATAGACAGACAGGACCCACTAGTCCCTTCAGCATGTCCTAGTTACCTGGGTAAAAGAATCTTACTCCACTTTTCAGCCGAAAGCAAGAAAGTGAATTTACTTTACCCTGAGTAAAAGAGAAAGGCAGAATGATTGCACAAGGAGAATCCGGAGTCCCTTACCTCTATATAAGGCAGCTCCCTCTCCTCAGAAGAACCCAAGTTTTTTTGATAACTTCAGACACTCTCTAGTCTGGGTTCAAAATAACATTACAAGCCACTAATACTTGTAAACCTACCCCTCACTTGTAAAGCCTTCTTCAAGAATGCAAAAGAAGAGCTCTATCTCCCTTTTATTTACCGCTTATTTCCACTAGACCAGTAGTTCTAGTGTTGTAAGTATTTATTTTCTTGTTGAAATATTTTGTATTTATCAATTTCTTTCTATTCCCAGCTATTCCGCATGTATGTCTATATATATATATATGTTGGAGTTGTCATCTGTTGAGTTTGTGAGGTTAAAAGAGCCTAACCTAGATTTAGCTGTCTCAAGCAAGAGTTGCTTAAAATGAGTATTCTAGGCTCTTTTTAGGCATGTGCTTCTAATTATAAGGGTGGTTTACATGATCTGCTCGAAACTGAGATGTCTTAACAATAACACTTTTTTTCAGCGATTTACCTTAAGATGTTCGTTTGAAGTTTGAATTATTAATTCAAGATTCTGTAGTGTTTTTATATTCTCTGTGTAGAGATTGGAAAAGTGAGGATAAATTTTTCAATTTTGTCGGTAGGGCACTATTCATGTACCATTTGTCGGTAGGGCACTGCATATGCATCATTTTGACATAAGTCAGATTTAGGAGTATAATTTGAGTATATCATAGAAGAGAAACATGCTTAAAATGTTAAAATACACCTATTGTACAAATTTGAGCCTAAACGAAAATAGTTTCTAAAATTGGATAAAAAAGGGTATCTCAAGTGGCTTAGGTGGGACTGGCCAAACCTAGCCACTAGCGAAAATCTATTTTTTTAAAATTTTTTGGTTAAAATAAAATATCAAATTGAGGCATTTCGGGACAATTTGTAGTGTAACGGAGTCCCGAATTCATCAAGGGCAAAAGAGTCATTTTGCACCTTTGCCCCTCCACTATAAATACAGCCCCCTTAGTGTAAAAATATCAATATTTGGCCTGGAGATAGAGTAGTACACGTTCAAGGAGGAAAAATGAAGAAAAATCCTAGGTTCTTTAACCTTCAAGCCACCAAAACTCATTCCTAAGTCAAGATTCTTGCAAGACTTCCTTCTAAGAAATTGTTACTCTCAACAAGGGCTATATCTAACCAATTGGTTTGGCTATACAGTGAACACAACCCTATTGGTTTGAGAAAAAACTATTTAGGTATGATATTTTGCTAAATTAGGAATAGATTTAAGTTTTCTTGCCTTTCTATGTGTTGATTGATGTTGTAAAATCACTTAGGTGGTGGTTGCTTTGAAAACTTAGAGTTAGTAGTTTAAGTACTTTTGTGTTATTTGAGTTTCTTGATAATTTGTTACTATGATAAAAGTGTACCTTGCTTATGTTTTGGATTATTATATTCTAGCTTATGTTCATGTAGAGAAACTCTTTTGGTTTGAGAGTTATGATTTATTACATGAGTTGGTAGTTTGTGTATTTGTAGTTTCTTTGAGAAATTGTGAAAGTAATGAATATGGAGCTTGATCATATGTTTAATCTATTGAATGATGCTTCACATTCATGTAGATAAGGTGTTTGATGAAATATTTCATAGAATTCACATTGAGAAAAATCAAGGCATCTTGACATACATGAATCCTTGGAACATAGTGTGGATTGAGCATTTGGTGCTATGCATTATGAGGGTATAAATCCTATGGTGAAAAATCTAAAATCTGGCTAATGACAGTACTCGCAGGCTGATGGGGGCGAATCATGAAGCGAGACATGGATGGCATAGAGTTGCATGGGTGTGTCATGCATATTGACATTGCATAGCATTAAGGGATTATGGGGTTGTAGCTTTTAAAATGTGCACTTGCACATGTCATGCCTTAAATTTGTTCCTAACATTAGCACTTTGTCATATCAGCAGTTAAGCTGACCCATTCGTGGAATATCATATTATAGACACGGCTCCCGGTACTTGAGACTTGAGGAAGTCTTAAAGGAAGGAAGTGAAAGGGACTTGAATAGTATTTTGTATATATGGGCATAAGCCCAAATGACTTGTATTTAATTTAGAAAAGTAATGGATTATAGACCTTGGGTCATTTTAAAGTGTAAGGGTGTAAACTCAATTGATATATAGGATATTTTTATGTAATGAGTATCATATGTGTATATTGGGACAATTAGATGTGTATGTTGAGAACAAGAGATATATGTTTAATTTGCATGGGTTATGGCCACTGAGTGTGGGTGGGTTGTGATGTACTTATGTATATGAAATATTGTGAATATTATGTGAGAAAAAAGGCTTGGAAAACAAAGGAGGTTATGTCAAAATTTTATGAAAAATTAAAAGACTTGTTAAGTGTGTAAAACACCTTTTAAATAGGTGGGAAGGATGTCAAAAGAAGAGGTTTAAACCTTGAATAAATAGGCTAAAAATGGAAGAAAAGTGACTTGAAAAACTTTCAAAAAATGTGAAAAATAAATGAAAAACTAATTTATCCAACCTAATGACCTTTCATTTACTTTTCTTCTCCATTTTCACTCACTCCCCGGGTTTGTGGAAATTCGGGGAGTGACACTCTGTCTGGTCATTCTAATTGTCTTCTTGAGAATGATGTCGACTTGTTGAACATTTTTTCTTTAGTTGGTATTTTTATTCTTCAGCATGTTGATGTTACTATTAATGGTCAGTGTTGTGCTAAATTTGTTGTGGATGAGAGTTATAGATTGTGCAATAATACATTAGTTGTGGTTGGTCCAAGTTGTGTGTTAGATGTTGAGGAGGACCTACTTCCTCAATTTTGTTCTCGTATGGATAAGCATTTACTTTCATCTGGTTTAGATTAATGCAATTAGAGAGGTGGGTCAGAAGTTTGAAAGGGGTGTATCTGAATTTCATCTTACATTGTGCAAATTTTCATTGAAGGTGATTTTGAATTCAATTACTTTTGGAATGAAAAATCTAGGGTTATGGTCGAATGTGAGTCAAAATTAGAATTTGGTTGTCAGTGGTTTGTTCATAGAGCTCTTCAACATGCTAATGGTTATTTCTATATTATACATTTGGTCAAAGTTCATAGTTGTGGTGCTATTGTATGGTCAAGGAAGAATAAACGAATGAGTTTTGATTTGGTTGCTAGCCTTATAGTTGACGAGGTACGTGATAGTCCAACAAAATGTCCAAGTGATATTGTTTCAATGTTTCAAAAAACGTTATGACCTTACAATTACATATGACCATGCATGGATGGGTGTTGAGAAAGCTAGAGGTTTTCCTCTTGGTGATCACTCTTTGTCGTATGATCAGCTGTGATAGTATATTGATGTTATTATAAATACCAATCCTAGTACTAGATTGCAGTTAGAGTGTAACACACATACAAAACGTTTTTAGATGTTGTTTGTGTCTTTTAATGCTTGCATAAAAGATAATAATTTTTGTCGTCCTATGCTATAACTTGATGGTACATTTTTGAAAGGGAGGTTTAAAGGCAATATACTTGCTACTACTGGAAAAGATGGCAACCAAGGTCAGTACAGTTGAGGCATGTTGTTTTTTACTGTTTTCAATTGTTAACATACTGTCTTTACATTGTTTGTTTTTTACTATTTTCAGTTTCTAACATACTTTACATTTTTTGTTTTTTTACTATTTTATTATTATTTCTTGTTCAACAGGTTTTTCCATTGGCATTTGCTGGCGTTGATTTGAAGAATGAATCAAATTGGTTTTGGTTCCTTCAATAACTTTCTATCATTTTAGATCAAAATCGGGATATTGTTTTCATTTCGAATTGCAACTTGGGTCTTTTTGAAGCTTTGCTAGAGTTTTTCCCAATGTTCACCATGCATTTTTTCTTCAACATTTGAAGGCAAATCTGAGGGATAAATTCAGTGATAGTCAATTACAAATTCTTTTAGGAAAAAGATGGTGTTGTTCGTGAATGTGCATATGCCCCAACAAAGTCACTATTTCTGTTTAAGCTTAATGCATTCATGGCCGAGGGAGGATAGGTTGCAGACATATTTCTTGTGAATTTGCCATATGAGAAATGGGCTATTGCCTATTTTAAAGGCCGATGTTACATTGAAATGCTTTCCAACTCGGCAGAGTCGTTTAATGCTTGGATACTTGGTGCTCATCACTAACATGGTTGACATGATTAGATCTCAGATTATGCATAAGATGAGTAAGAGGAGGTTGCATATTATGCAATGAAATGGAAAGATCTATCTAGTTATCGACAAAAGGCTGCAGGTTGCATTTGATGAGGGTAGGACGTGGACTGTGAGCGTTTCAATTGAGACAGTGTTTGAGGTGAATTCAAATCTAACCGTATCACTTGACTTAGATAAGCGTACTTGCCAGGTGTGGAGCCAAGATTTTACCTTAGTGGGGCCAACCTAAATTCTTAAATTTTAAAGTATAATTGTATCATTATTTTCATCAAAATATGTAATTCTTGATAAACTATTTATAAGCATAGTAACATCAAAAGAATGTCATTTAGAGACACAACTCATGTATATGAGTGATGTATAAAAAAAGGCAACAATAAAAGTTTCACATCAAAAGTATCATTTAGTGTTCAAGATCCTATACAAAGGGAGCTCTCAACTCTCGAACATCCAATACAAAGAGAATGAATGCATTGGATTTAGGCATGCCACACAAAGAAGTAGCTTAGTGTTCACCTTAGTAAAACAATCGCTAAGCTCTTGAAGTTGCTTATCTAACACCGTAGAAAATAATTCAACATGAAAACGATGTAGATTACACGCTGTGACCTTCCTCGAGCTATGTATATCTCATCCATATTTGGAATAATAATATCATGTTTTTCACACAAAAAAAAGAGACATCGGCGACCAAAGCATCCCATCCATCATCCTCATCATTTGTAGACGTTGTTTGGATATTTTAATTAAACTCATAGCATTTATAATATCTTGATCTTTCATTTGTAACGCTTGTGATAGTTCATTTGTAATTCCCAAAACACCTTTCATCAACTGTAAATTGAATACAAAATTGAAAGATTGAACTAAATCCAATAAAGCACACGCTTCACCTCTTTGCTCAGAAATTGTACCATCCTCTACAATAATCTCAAGCACATTACAACAAAGGAGAACAAAACAATCACATTTATGAGAGTACCATAATGTGAGCCCCAACGTGTATCACCGGCCCTTTGAAGACTAATTTCTTGATGCAAACCATGCCCACTTGATAACTCTTCATTGTTTAGTGCTTGAATAACCTTGCTAGCTTGCTTCTCTCTTAAAATATCTTGTCATTTGCATGAAGCTCCAACAACAATCAATAAATTAGCAACAATATTGAAAAGCAATGCAATTTGATTGTGATTTTTTGCAATAGCCAAAAGTGTGAGTTGAAGTTGATGAGCAAAACAATGAACATAAAAAGCAGATCCATATTCTTTTATAATGAGAGTTTTGAGACCTTTGAATTCTCTCCTCATATTACTGGCTCCATCATAACCTTGTCCACATAATCTTGACATACTAATCCATACTTTGAGAACAATGATTTAATCATTGCTTTAAGTGATAAAGCATTTGTATCAGTAACACGGATTATGCCAAGAAAACGCTCAATGATGCATCCCTTTTTATCCACATAGTGCAACAGTACTGTTATTTGCTCTTTAACTAAAACATCATTAGATTCATCTACTAAAATGGAAAACAAATCATCTCTAAGATCATTGATTATTGCACATATGGTTTCACTTGCAATAACGTAGACAATATCATTTTGAATGTCTAGTGCTATCACTTTGAGATTCTTTGGAGCATTTTTTAAAACAATATTGTTGATGGTTTCATTGTGCTCAGTAAGAAATTGTAGAAGTTCAGTAAAATTGCCTTGATTTTTTGAATTCTCGGACTCATCATGACCACGAAATGCTAACCCTTGACGTAAAAGAAATCGAACACAATCAACTGCTTCATTTAAACAAACTCAATACTCCTTTTGAGCTTTATTGATTGCTTAGAATAAGCAACTTCAATATGTTGCTCATAATTCATTAGATTTTGACATTTTCTCCAATTCTCATTATAAGCACTATTTGGACCCCCAACATGAATTTAAAATCTTTCTTTCTTCTTCTAGTTACGAAATCCATCCGTAACGAAAGAGCCACCACCCTTTTGCTCCCCCATATCACTTCTCATTAGATAGCAACATAAGCAATAAGAGACATCTTTTTTAATGCTAAACTCCAACCAATTGCCAAACTCGTTAAACCAAGATGGACTAAAGCGACGAAATAGCTTGTCAAATTTCTTTTTGGAAAAATTATGTTCACGGGGTTGACATGGGCCTTTTTGTATATATTCTCTCCGAATTTCTTCTCGGTCATTAGGATGATAATCCGAAATTCTAATTCTTAGCCCAGAATCTGTAGGAAGATTTTTTAAGTTAACTCCTTCACGACTTTTCTTAGAACAATGTCGTATGTCACTACTATGATCATCTATTCCTTGACTAGGAGGCGGTTGTTCCAATGTTGATTTTCTTATAAGAAACCTATCCATAGCTGATTGAAAACTAAATTTTTAATTAGATTCAAATTTAAGAGTTCGTCATTAAGTTCGTAACACATAACATAATGGGCTACACATAATCAAAATATAATCCAAACTAGAATTTCAAGAAATCAATTAAAGCAATTTAATAATAGGGAAGAAAAATAGCATTAGCCAAGAATCTCAGATAGCCAATCTGAAGTAGGGACTTCAATAAAAATCCAAAATAGTTGAGTAGTGACCCAAGACGAAACAAAGAAAACCTACATAGGTCCACAAATAATACACCAAACAACCATCAATTCTGCAGGAACTAAATTAATTTTATAATATGAAAAATCTGATTTTAGATTAGTGCTATACTATTATCAAAAAATTTTGTTAATGGATTACCTCTCCTTAACTTCAACATAATCTTCTAGAGTTTCTTCAAAGTTTGATTTGCATAACAATTGAACCCAATAGGTTGATTCGTTGATGAATACACCAAAGGAACTAACAAAAAAAACTACAGAAATGAAAGAAGAGGGGCTAGATTGTATCAGTTGGTGAAGACAACGACCATGTTCGTATGAAGAAGACGAAGACGAGTAAAAGGTGTGAAAACTAAGGAGGAGACTGTCAAAAGTTAAATTTTTAAGGGTTTGAAAATTATATTAATCTACCCTATACTTTATGAAAATTTCAGTGGGGGCAAGTTTAAGAAATTCTTGAAATTTTTAAAATCATAACTAGGTCTCAATTTTTTTTAAAACTTTCAGTGGGGGCAACTGCCTCATACCAAATCTGCCCATGGTACTTACTTTTGTTATCAATGGCAGATTAATAGGTTCCCATGTTCTCATACTATTGCTGCTATTAATCAAAATTCTAAAGATCTTAATTATTTGGTAGACTATTATTATCATATTAGCACTTTCATTGATGCGTATGCAAAGGCCATTTATCTAGTTCCAACTGTCAGTTGTCCTACAACTAGCTTGCAAAATTTTGTGATTTTGCCTCTTTTGTAAAAGAAACAACCTGGGAGGTCAAAGAAGTGTAGGATATGCTCAATGGGAGAATTGCTGAAGCAAATTTATTGTGGTTGACTTGGGCAACTAGGAAACCATAATAAGAGAAGTTATCAAGAGCCATTATACTAAAGTGCTGAGCTAAATTAAATGATTTTTTTTGATAAAAATAAGAATTAAATATGTTTTTTGAATCTAAATAATTTTATTGTTTTGAATATTACTGTTTTGAATAATTTTTTTCAAATATTTGTAGTTTACTATTTATAATGTTTCACTTGCTAATGCATTCCAATGTTCAAGTTAATGTTTTGTTAAACTTTATTTTGGTAATGGGATCACATTAATAGCAAAATATGGTTTATTATGTTACTTTTTATAGTTTTTGTTTTGATAACTTACAGCATTCCACGTTTTTTATTTTACTGTTTTATGAGATTTCATTTTGTTATTTTATACTATAGATTAATGTTATGTTGTATTTTACTATTTTAATATGTGAAATGAATTGATTTTTTTTGTAGAATTTGTTATCTGATCTTTTTTTTTTTTTTTGGAACTTGTTTAGAAGTCAATGCAAAAGCAAAATGCAATGATTTCACTTTTTTTATTATCAAAAATATGTACATTAGTGTTTAGTTAGATTTACATTTAATAAAAGTAAAAAAAGATATTACATTTATCCTTGTAAGAACTGTCAACAAAAAAAAAAGAACATACTACAATCATTCATTTAAAAATTTGTTCAAGGCTTCCCTTTTATCAAAATCCTGTTGACTCCATGATTTTGGGTGGTTGAGGATTTTGTTGATCATTGTAGCTCTTAAATTCTTAATATTAATGTATGTGATATTAAGGTCAATGTCAATCCACAGTCAACCCTATATGTTGTGGCAGATGTACATTCCATAGCCAATCCTATATTTTTAAATTTAATTAGTAATATTATGTTTGTTTGTATTTCAATTAATTATGGTTTTTATACTTATGAGTCTAGTTGTTGTTATAGTGTTGTCATATATTTGATGAGATTATAGGCATTGTTGATGACAATGTACTATTCTTCATTGTCTCCTTGTAGTTCATCATCTGCATATTTTTAACTTCTTCAAAATTATAAAGACAGTGTTAGTCTAGAGAGATAGATTATTCTGTTAACATATTAATTTTGTTATGCTTACTAATTTTTTGGCATCCTTTATCCAACTATCTTGACCTTTTTTTGTTCTTGGTCCTAATGAATTGTAATACTTCCATATCCCTTATTCACTATCAAATACCAATAAAGATCAATGAAAAGGTTATTCTGTTTCTGGCTTGTATCCCCTTGAGTTCATTGGGAACTACAATTATTAGGCAGATCTCATTGGTGGAATCACCTTTTTGTCTATCTCATTTTTCTAATATTTATTGTCCATATTTATTTTCTTGTATGTCTGCATGTTTTTCACTACTTTATTAGAATTTCTCATATATAATGAAATTTGTTATATGAGGTTTGTCAAATGTTTACTTACTCAAGGCAAACTGTTTATGAACTTGATTTCTCATACAGTGGGTTTTGGTATCTTTGTTATGTTGATATTTCACGTTCAATCTGTTCTTGTTCTTCCATTAAAAGCTCTGTCCAACGATCGATAACTTGGGGATGATGAAAATTTAAGTTAGTGTGAGATAATTTTTAATTTTACAAATTTTATGGCACAATCAATTAAATACGTATATTATTTGAAATTTCTACATTTTTTTCAGATTACAAATGTCTTCTCCGACAATGAAACTTTCAGTTTGTGAACTATTCCAAATTATTGCCCTAACTAGTTTATCATAAATTGTGAGTGAAAATTATAGAAATAAAATAAAATAATAAAATATGTTTATAGGTATGAATTAAACAGTAAAATAGTTTTATAAACAGTAAACTATTTTGACTTATAATTTTCCTTCTATGTCCAATATGAGCTTCCTTTTTTCAAAATCATCATTTTTTAACAACTTGCAGACTAAAAGTTTAGATTGCACTCAATTTTTTCTCCTACTTTTTGATCTTTCATATTAACTTCTAGGATTGTATCACATCAAAATTTTTTTGGTCTTCTACCTTTTCTTCCAACTTCTTGTCTCCCTTGTTTTTTTGCAGAGTATTCAAAGTTGGAATCTGTCTTTCTTTTCCTCTTTTTCTCCTTTATTTGTCTAACCATGGAAGTTGGACCTTCTGATTTTTCTTTGGCAGCTTTTGATTCTTGTTTTTCAGATTTTTTGAATTATTGTGAAAGTTTTTGTGCTCTAAGGTCATCCAGTTTATCCACAAGTGATTTTTTTCTTCAGTGATTTTTTTCATTGTTTCTGTCATTTCTGCCATGAGAATGCCACGAGTTTTTTCTTCATCATTTAATCTTCTAATAATATTCTCCAAAACCAAATAAGTTCCTATCTTTATCTTTCACTGATATCTGGACTTCAACAATTTCTCTTTTCATGTCTTCAATCTGTTTTCTTTTATACTGATTTCTTTTTCAAGAACTTGTTACTTTCCAACTTCTCTATCCCTCTTCATTTCAATGTTTTTTATCACTACAATTAATACCTCAAACTCCTTCATGATAAATATGAACTTTTACATGTCGAAATCTTTTTGGATATGAAAGATTTTGGATATGAAGGAATTTGACACTACCTTAGTATTTTAGTCATAACATTTTACTCCTAACTCCAATTGCTTTAATATTTGGACAGTAGAAACTAGACTTCAAGGGCTACAAAAGTATATTTCACAAAAAATTTTCTGAATCAGCTTCTACATAGGTCAAAATTGATCAATAAATTGAGAGTATTCTGTCACCTGCGTCCAGATGGGAATAAACACGTGTCCAAACGCGTTTTGCAGAATGTTGGGTGCAGAAACATGCATCCGGACGGTAAGAAATACGTGTCCAGACGCGCCAAGCCAGTGGCTTCACGTCCCAGACTTGTTTTTGGGGTGTTTTCTCTAATTTTCCTCCCATTTTCACCAATGCTGACCACTAGAGAGGCTTAGAGAGGAAGAAAGAAGGGGAAAAAGAAGAGATTAAAGTGTGGATTCAAGTTGGGGAAGATCAAATCTTATAGTTCTCAAAAAAATCTAAGGAAGTAAGGTAGAGATTTTCATCCACTCTTGTTCATTGATGCTAGGGCTTATATATACATATGTTTTGTGATGCTCCAAAAATTGGAGGTCCTTTGTCACCTCGTTGATCACTCATCAACCAGCGGAATATGTGACACCCCAAAATCGGGGTTCTTAATTTAACAAAATTCGAGCAGAGTCTCCTTTGTACAAAGAGTTGTACCCAAAATACAACCTGTGCACTATACAATCACATGACTTAGTCCATCTGAGGTCTAATATACAACATTGAACACACCGGGTCTATTTATCCAAATTCTTATGACAATATTTAATCACATGACCCATCCGAGGTCCCATATACATCAATACATACTCCCATGTCATGAATTTATGCATTAAACATAGTTAATACAAATTTCCAATTATAATTCTTTTACATACATTACATGCCCAAAAACTAACTTTGCAAAAGTTTTACAAAAAAGGAACTAAAAGTGACAAGTCGGCCTTTCTTCGTCACTGAGGCCCTGAATGAGCACCGTCCAACGGCGTGTATCTCTCACCTGAAATGTTTTTTCGTATAGGGTGAGCTACGCTCAATAGAGTATCTCCTACATATGTTACTTCTCAATCTAGATGCATATGAAATGTTCACAATGCAACCAATCAATAATTCGAACATTCCAATCAAGAATATACATCCAATGATAGGAATTTTATATAATGCCATGAAATGAGATGAGACTTACTCATGCACTTTAACCCGAGTCCTCACCGACTCCCACAACATAATGCAATGCACTTGTGCAATGAAACCGTCATTTGACGAAAATCCATCTAATGATTGTTTGAAATAAAAGTTATGTTTTTATAAAACCAAATCATTGAATGGTTGTTTTATAAAATAAAATATTGTATCTTTGTTGGGCAACGGATTTTGGTATCACAACTGCCGGTTCCGTACACCATCACACTTTTCCAGAATTTCACCTCATGAGAGTATGTAAACCAAGTAGCCGGGTTTTGCACCCGAGGGAGAATGTAGCCCTTCATACTATACCCGACACAAGTTTTTCATGCATGTAACAGTGCGACTTAGTTGGACTTCAATACAACTTTTCTGAGTCCACCCATGAAGCACCAAGTATGGTGTTTGATTAAACCATGCACCCACACACCCACACTCATGCATAAAGCCCATGAATGTGATGCCAACACTATGCCCAATATGCAATAATGCTAAATAAGCAATTCAACCACATGTTTACATGTTCCATGACAATTTATATCACATGCATATAATCACCAAAATTCATTATCATGTCAATACATCAACTAGCATGTATCAACATTTATTCCCAACACAAGACTCAAGTATAGCATTTCACAATTTCATGTCAATCACACTTAATCACAAAGCATAATATAAACATATATCATGCCCACATAAACCAATTTTTCATGGGATTACACAAGTAACTCCGGCATATCAAAATCAAGCTAGAAGTTGAAAACACACACACACACTGATTTATGAGTTAAACACACTTACTTTACTATATATTAAAACACACATAATTTTCATCACCAAGAAATTACACAAGTACTTCCACATATCAAATTTAAGCTAGAAGTTGAACACACACACACACTCACTGATTTATGAGTTAAACACACTCACTTCACTACATATTAAAGCACACATAATTTCCATCACCAAGAAATTACACAAGTACTTCCACATATCAAATTCAAACAAGAAGTTGAACACACACACACACACACTCACTGATTTATTAGTTAAACACACTCACTTTACTACAAATTGAAGCACACATAATTTTCAACACCAAGAAATTACACAAGTACTTCCACATATCAAATTCAAAGTAGAACTTGAATACACACACACACATACACTGATTTATAAGTTAAACACACTCACTTTATTACGTATTAAAGCACACATAATTTTCATCACCAAAAAAATACACAAATACTTCCATATATCAAATTCAAAGTAGAACTTGAATCAAACAAATTCTACACCTATTTTCTCATTTCCATAACCATAGACAAGTGGTATACACATTCTACATACCTACCCCTTCCATATGAACATTATAGGATGGAAATAAACTCAAGTAGGAGGAAACCCTACCTCTTAGAGCGTAAAACGAAAGATAGAACCTTCAAGAACACCAACACTAACCTCCAAGTCTTGATTTCCAAAAATCCCCTCTTTGGATCTTCGGTGAAATCCTTCGTTCTTGGTGTGGTAACATAGCCCTCGTCGAGGAGATCAACTTTGATTCTTAGCCCGAAGAATTCCGACCAACAGAACTCTAGAAATCGTAGGGAGAAAGATTGGATTTCTCACTTTTCTTCTCTCTTCCTCTCACACGTTAAACACACTGGTTTCAGCTGAAGAATTCTGAAAAAAATCAGATATTTGTTCTCTATTTATAATTTTAAAGCTTGGTCCACGTCGCGCCACATGCCCCCCTTTGTCCGGGTCTATTTTTGCCCCAAAATGATTAATTTCATCTCGATTTAAGTCCAAATTAATTTTAGTTGAACTTTAATTCAATTATAAGGAAATTTTAAAATTTCTATTTTTGGGGACCTTTGTGAGGTCATTTGTCACCCAAGTGTCTAGTAAAACGTAAAAATTTTGACTATCTCGAAATTCGACAAAAATTTACTAGGCAGCTCGATTTCGCGATACGAATCCAATAGTGATGTTTGTTACGTCATCCAAGCTCTATAGAAATATGTATTTTAAATCCTTATTTTAGTGGCAAATTACCGTTTTGTCCTTTTTAAGAAAAAGTTTAATTTTACCCAGGTTTTACATGTTTTGACTCTTAATCATATATATTTGTTATGCAATTCTTGTTTCTTGATGTTCTTGCAAACCTTATCATGTTTTGAAAGAATATATGGTTTGATAACCACAAACATTCATGTTCTTGATGTTAAAACCTAGTTTTGAGAAAAATAAATTTTTCTTTTTGATATTCTTTTGTTCTTGATTCAAAAACTCTAATGCTTTGCTTCGAACAATAAAAGCCTATCTTTGGATGATCTCTTGCTTATTTTCTTGAATTGTTATGTTGGAAAAATACCTATCAAATTGGGGGTTTTGAAATTACTTATGATTGGAGAAAATGGTTGGTATTACCTTTCTTGTATGGTTTGTTGTAATAGACTTGAATTACCTTCAAGAACTACCATAGAGTGTTAGAGGTTAGCCTATCCCAGTGGGGGTGAGATGGTTGCCTAACACTTGTAGTGGATTGTTGTTTGTGAGAGTAACCACTATTGTTCACGTAAGTTCAAGGCTGAGGAATGGTATACCTTTCCTTGGAAGGACTCATCAATGTCGTGGGATATGGTATAAGTCATTCCTAAAGTGGTTTGTGTGGATATGATGGGTGAACGAGGTAGATTCGTCGTGTAGATTCATGAAAAACAACCAACGTATAGGAGAATATGGGATGATGCTTTTGAATGATTAATTGATTTCTTCAATTCTGACATGTTTATTCCTTTCATTTAACTTATTTTTATTACAGTAACTTAAGATCGAATAAATTGTCAGTTTTATTTCAAATTATATATGATATTTTAGAAAGTGAGACTGAATTGTTTTATATGTTTTATAAACCTTGTTCGAGTTTGGGAGGATGTTGCTATAGAGCTTAGTGCTCACTTCTACAAACAATATCTATTCTCAGATTTCGGGTTAGAGGAAGAACTTAGAGATGATGAGCAGGTAGCTTGCGAAGAGCAAATGGATGGAAGCGTGGATCCTGAGGGGGATGTCTAGAGTTGATCTCTCCATGCCCTAAACTAGGAGATGTATTGTGATACAATTGATGTATGAAATTTTGTTTATTCCGCTACAAGATTTAGTTTGATTTTGAGATGTAATTGTCATAGTTTGACATATTCTTTTTGGATGTAGATGACATGGTTTGACATATTCTTTTAGATGATGTTGTAGATATTATGTATGATGAATGGAATTTTCCTTATTTATAGACTTTATTAATTGCTCTCATGATGTGAATAGTTTTAAATTGTAATTTCGTCCAAGGTAAATTTTGGGGCGTTACAAGGTTTGGTATCAGAGCCTAGGAATTAGGTCTTACATGGGAGCTGTAGGTTATGGATTACTACTAGAGAGGTAGTATTAGGTTAAAGGAAATTGTTGATTTAAATTTTATACAAGCGTTATGCTTTAGATTAAAGTGGTAGTTAGGATGTCTTGTACATCAAGGAAACTAAATTGTGAATTGATGTGCAGGATGGACGGTGAATGTGGACGTGGATGTGGGCGTGGGCGTGGAGGGCAAGCAAACCCACCACCACCACCACCTCCTGATGCCATCAATGGCATTTATCAGTGCTTAAGAGAGCTAACCACTCTGGTACAACACCAGAATAGAAACAACAACCACAATGGTGGGGTTCATCCCTTAGCTCAGGAACCGGGCAATGGCGACGAAAATCAAAGGATGATAGTTCTTCGAGAATTTTTGAGGTAACGTCCACCTACTTTTCAAGGAAGCTTTTACCCCTTGGATGCGGATAAGTGGATTTGTAGGGTGAGGAAGATGTGTGATGGCATGGGAGTTGTCGAGAATTTGCGGGTTAGCTTGGCTACATACCTATTAGAGGGGGAGGCCAACCATTAGTGGGACTCGGTGAAGAGAAGGAGGAACACTGATGCGCTTACCTGGGAGGAGTTTGATCAAATCTTCCAAGATAAGTACTTTCTTGAATCGGTCAGGGACAAGATGAGTGCAGATTTTCTTACTCTACGACCCAGTAACATGACGGTGACGGAGTATGAGAGGAAGTTTGATGAGTTATCCCTCTATGCTACGGAGTTCATATCTACTAAGGCTAGGAGGACCAAACGATTTGAGCATGGCTTGAGGCCTACTATTAGGGAGAAGCTTGTGGCTCACAAGATCTGGAACTATGGGGATATTGTTGACAGAGCTGCATTGGTGGAGAAAGACACAGAGGACAACTAACGGCAACAGAACTTCGCGAGGGGAGGTCCGATCCAGATATGTGCTATTAGCATTGGAGAACATAGGGCGGCACCATATCGTCGCCCAGACCAAGTGGTTAGACAGAGACTTCAGACAATTCGAGGAGATGGAGTCATTCAGAATAAAGCAAGCACTGACCCACGTCAATGCTTCGCATGTGGGGGGTTTTGGGCACTTCAAAAATAACTGCCCATCATTTTAACAAAGACCAATCAAGCAACAGGACATATAAATGCAAATAAGCCACCACTATCGAAGCCACTACAATAGAGACTGTTAGGGGTTCTAGCCCCAGGTGGTGCCAATCAGGGAAAAGTGTTTGCTTTGACCCAATCGGAGGAAGACATTTCCAATGCAGTTGTGGAATGTATCGTTCTTCTTTATAATTCTTGGGCTCAAATTTTATTTGATCCCGGTGCGACTCATTCATTCATATGCACTATATATGCTCTTAATTTGGGATTGAAATTTGAGAAGTTAGAACATGCCTTAAATATTGACATGTCTACGGGAGAACGGTTGTATACTAGAAGAGTGTGTAAATGTTGTGTGCTTCGAATTGGGGAACAAGAATTGATTGCAGATTTAATTGCATTAGACATGAAGGGTTATGACATAATATTTGGGATGAACTTGTTGTTCACTTTCCGTGTGGTAATGGATTATTTTTGCAAACGGATTTCATTTCGATTACTGGATGGGATAGTTTTCAGTTTCATTAATGATCGAAATTCTTCCCACCCATTTCCCACTACAGGCAATAGATTCTTGAAAACTAAGGCAGGGAGCAATTTGATTTTCTTAGCCAGCTTAATGGGAGATGATCGAGATAAATTCCATGCGGACGTGGTGTTGATAGTATCGGATTTTTTGGACATCTTCCTAGATGAACTACCCGGGTTATCCCCACAAAGAGAGATTGAATTTAAGATTGATCTATATCCGGGAACCGAACCCATATCCATTGTTCCCTATCAGATGGCATCTTTGGAGTTAAATGAGCTAAGGAAGCAGTTGGACCAACTATTGGCTATTGGGTTTATCCGTTTAAGCACTTCACCTTGGGGAGTCCCGATCCTTTTTGTGAAGAAGCATGATGAAACACTTCGGTTATACACGGACTACCGAAGTTTGAATCAGGTGACAATGAAGAATAAATACCCATTGCCACGAATTGATGATTTATTTGATCAGCTGAAGGGTTCTAAGTATTACTCCAAAATTGATCTTCACACAGGGTACCATCAACTGCGGATCAAGGAGGAGGATATTCCTAAGACAGCTTTTCGTACCAGGTATGGTCATTTCGAATATACGGTAATGCCGTTCGGACTGACCAATGCTCCAACAGCCTTCATGGATTTGATGCACAGGGTATTCCGACCGTATCTAGATTAGTTTGACATTGTGTTTATTGATGACGTATTAATCTATTCACAGACACAAGGGGAACATGAACACCATCTTTCGGTAGTCCTACATACATTGAGAAAGCATAAGTTATTTGCCAAGATGAGTAAATGCAAGTTTTGGATGAAGGAAGTGAAATTTCTTGGCCATGTTGTGTCAGAAAAGGATGTAACTGTTGACCCTGCAAAGATTGAAGTCGTGATGAAATGGGAACCACTGAGGAATGTGACCGAAGTACGTAGTTTCCTGGGCTTAGCAAACTACTACCGGAGGTTTGTAAAAGGGTTGTCAAAGCTAGCGATGCCAATGAAACGCCTTATGAAGAATGGATAAAAATTCTTGTGGACTCAAGTGTGTGAACTAGTCTGTCACACCTTTAAGGAGAAGTTGACAACAACACCTGTCTTCATTATTTCGAGCAGTGGGGAGGGATACGATGTGTATACCGATGTTTCATTACGAGGCTTGGGATGTGTGTTAATGCAAGGAGGTAAGGTAGTTGCTTATGGCTCGAGGCAACTCAAGATTCATGAGCAGAACTATCCCACTCACGACTTGGAGCTTACTGTTGTGGTTTTTGCACTTAAGCTGTGAAGGTGTTACTTGTATGGAGAAAAGTTTCAAGTATTTTCTGATCATACGAGTCTCAAGTATATATTCACACAGAAAGACTTGAATCTTCGGCAAAAAGGTGGATTGAGTATCTAGAAGATTACGATTTCACACTCAACTACCATCCGGTCAAGGCTAATGTAGTCGCAGATGCACTTAACTGAAAGTCTCGAGGTGAACTCAATGTTCCTGCAAGTAAATGGAAGATGATGGATGCCCTTGGAGACTATGATCTGTGGGTTAGAGGAGATGGATCCCGGCTATGCTCGTTTAACCTTGTGGCTTAACCTACCCTCCAACGTATGCTTATGGAGTTGCAATGCTTGGATCCTTACTTAGAGTCGATTCTAGCTAAATTAGAAAATGGGGAAGTAGTTAAAGGTTGGTCTTTGAGGAATGAAGAATTGAGATATGGGAAAAAGCTATGTGTACCCAATGATTCATCCCTAAAGGAGGACATACTTAGAGAGTGTCATCGTTCCAAGTTTGTTATCCACCCCGGTGGCACAAAAATGTATAGAGGCATGAAGCATCAATATTTGTGAAAGGGAATGAAAAAGGATGTGGCAAGGTTCATAGTAAGATGTGCAGTGTGTTAGTAGGTGAAAGTGGAGTATCAAAAGCCCGAAGAATTACTACAGTCCTTTCCTATCCCAGAGTAGAAGTGGGATCACATCACGAGGGCATAATGTCGTATGGGTCATTATTGATAGACTCACCAAGTTCGCTCATTTCTTGAGTATGAAGACCTTTGACTCCTTAGAGACCTTGAGCATGCTTTATATCCGTGAGATTGTTAGATTACATGGAGTTCTACTCTCTATTGTGTCGGATCGTGATTTTTGATTTGTGGCACAATTTTGATAAAGTCTACAATGAGCTATGGGGACAGAGTTACACTTTAGCACCGTCTTTCATCCTCAAACGGATGACCAATCTGAGAGGGTGATACAAATTTTGGAGGACATGTTATGAGCCTGTGTGTTGGGCTTCAAGGGAAGTTGGAGTGATCATTTGTCGTTGGTGAAATTTGCATATAACAACAATTTTCAATCTAGCATTGGCATGACACTTTACAAGACATTGTATGGAAGACCATGTAGGTCCCCGACTTATTGGTTGGAAGCTGGAGAGAGTAGCTTATTTGGGCCAGAAATTGTTCGGGAGACTACGGAGAAAATTCAACTCATTCGGGAGAAACTACACACGGCACAAAGTAGACAGAAAAGTTATGCGGATAGAAGACGAAGACCATTGGAATTCCAAGAGGGGAACTATGTGTTCCTCAAGGTATCACCCAAAAAGGAAGTGTTTAGATTTAGCAAGAAGGAAAAATTAGCTCCAAGGTACATCGGACCATTTGAAGTGATCAAAGCGGTGGGAAAAGTGGCATATCAAGTTTGGTTACCAACTCAGTTGTCAGGGGTACATGATGTGTTTCATGTGTCGATGCTGAGAAAGTGGCAATCGGATACAACGCATGTCGTGGATTTGGAAGATATAATTCAAGATGGAGCAACATATAAAAAACAACTGGTGGAAATTCTCGATATCAAGAAGAAGGTGTTTCGCAACAAAGTCATTCAACTGGTGAAAGTTTTGTGGCAACATCATGGGGTGGAGGAAGCTACCTGGAAACCCGAGCAGGAGATGCGAGAGAAATACCCTCACTTGTTCTCTACTTAATTTAAGTTTCAAAGACGAAACTTTTTTTAAGGGGGGTGCATTGTAAGCCCCCACATGTTATATTAATGTAGTAATATAATTGTTTAGTAATTCTTATATAATGATGCATATAGATTGTAACAGTAGAAATAAATACTAGGAAGGCAAAATTGATTATGAAGTTAAGTTTTGAAGATGTTTAAACTTGGGATGGGTTGTTAGGTAAGTTTTTAAAGATTTTTAGGTCAAAATAAGATTTTTATTGAATCCGGAAGGTCAAGGAACCTTGAGAGAGGTAATATGGGGTGTATTAGAAGTTAAGAAGTATCCCGGAGTTTAAACACATTTGAGAAAGATTTCGGATATGAAGGGATTTGACACTACCTTAGTATTTTAGCCCTAAATGTTTACTCCTAATTTCAATTGCTTTTATTTTTAGACAGTAAAAACTAGACTTCAAGGGCTACAAAAGTGTATTTCACAAAATTTTTCTGAATCAGCTTCTAAATAAGTCAAAATTGATCAGGAATTTAAGGGAATTCTGTCACCTGCGTCCGGACGCGTTTCGCAGAATGTTGGGCACAAAAACATGCGTCCGGAAGGTAAGAAACATGCTTTCGGAAGCACCAAGCTGGGGGTTTCACATCCTAGACTTGTTTTTGGGTGCTTTCTCCAATTTTCCTCTCATTTTTACCAATGTTAACCACTAGAAAGGCTTAGAGAGGAAGAAAGAAGGGAAAAAACAAGAGATTAAAGTGTGGATTTAAGTTGGGGAAGATCAAATCTTCTAGTTCTCACAAAAATCTAAGGAAACAAGGTAGGAGTTTTCTTCCACTTTTGTTCATTGATGCTAGAGTTTATATATACATATGTTTTGACTCTTAATCATATATATTTGTTATAAAATTCTTGTTTCTTGATGTTCTTGCAAACCTTACCATGTTTTAAAAGAATGTAAGGTTTGATAACCATAGACATTCATGTTCTTGATGTCAAAACCTAGTTTTAAGAAAAATGGATTTTTCTTTTTGATATTCTTTTGTTCTTGATTCAAAAACTCTAATGCTTTGCTTGGAACAATAAAAGCCTATCTTTGGATGATCTCTTGCTTATTTTCTTGAATTGTTATGCTGGAAAAATACCTATGAAATTGGGGGTTTTGAAATTACTTGTGATTTAAGAAAATGGTTGGTATTACCTTTCTTGTATGGTTTGTTGTGATGGACTTTAATTACCTTCAAGAACTGCAGTAGAGTGTTAGAGGTTAGCCAATCCCAGTGAGGGAGAGATGGTTGTCTAACACTTGTAGTGGATTGTTGTTTGTGAGAGTAACCACTATTGTTCACGTAAGTTCGAGACTGAAGGATGGTATACCTTTCCTTGAAAGGACTCGTTAATGCTGTGGGAGATGGTATACGCCCTCCCTAAATTGTTTTGTGTGGATATGATGGCTGAACGAGGTAGATTTTTCATGTAGATTCATGAGAAACAACCAACATACAGGAGAATATGGGATGATGCTTTTGAATGATTAATTGATATCTTCAATTCTGACATGTTTATTCCTTTCATTTAACTTATTGTTATTGCGGTAACTTGAGATCGAATAAATTGTCAGTTTTATTTCAAATTATATATGATATTTTAGAGTGAGACCGAACTGTTTTATATATTTTCTAAACCTTGTTCAAGTTTGGAAGGATGTTGCTACAGAACTTAATGCTCACCCCTACAAACAATATCTATTCTCAGATTTCGGTTTAGAGGAAGAATTTGAAGGTTATGAGCAGGTAACTTGGGAAGCCCAAATGGATGGAAGCGTGGATCCGGAGGGGGATGTCTAGAGTTGATCTCTCCATGCCCTAGACTAGGAGATGTATTGTGATACAATGGATGTATGATATTTTATTTATTCTGCTGCAAGATTTAGTTTGATTTTGAGATGTAATTGTCATAGTTTGACATATTCTTTTTAGATGTAGATATCATGGTTTGATATATTCTTTTGAATGATGTTGTAGATATTATGTATGATAAATGGAATTTGCCTTATTTATGGACTTTATTAGTTGCTCTCATGTTGTGAATGATTTTAAATTGTAATGTCGTCCAAGGTGGATTTTGGGACGTTACAGCATTTGTTTGTCTTCATTCACCTTCTCTCCCTTTAATATCTCTATCTTCAACATTTCATTTTCTTGCTTTATGGAATATATGATTTCTTTTGCCAATTTTGCTTCTTCTTGTAGAGTTTCTTTTTCTTTTACTGTTTCTTCCAACTTTAATTTCAGTTGCTGCATTTCATCATTTTCAATCCTTCTGGGGTATCCTGTTCCTCTATGTATGGAATTTCTGTTGTTTTTATTCTGTCTTTTGCTTCCTCTTCTACACTTTTTGATGCATTTGCTTCTTCTCAAATATTTTTCACGTCCTCAAGATTTTATGTTTGAATTGATTTGCTATTTTCAGCATCAGGAGAGGTGGTTGGAGTATATCATTTCTTGCAATCACATTCAATAGAATGTTATTGTTAAAATCAAAGTCTTCAATGTCCATTTAATTTTCTTCATCAGGAGGATATGCATCATCATTTAAATTTGCTTCTTCAATATTTGTTTCATCACTATGTGGAACTTCTCTTTCTTCAGCAGCCATCTAACCCTTCTTTACAGTTTTCATCTTCTTCTTTTTCCTCACCCTTTGGATTCTTCTTGTTGTTCTTTCATTGGATCTTGATTTTTTTGCTTTCACTATTTCTAACTTTAATGTCTTCAAAATTTTGTGCAGTTTTTTTCCCTACTTCTTCATCCTTTTGGTTACCTTTTCAATTTTTTTTTGTCTTTGCCTTTCTTTTTTTCTTTTTTCCTTCCTTTGTATCTTTTGCAGCTTCTGATGTTTGCCCCTCTGTATTCAGTACATTTTTTGAAAAAAGCTTTATTTCAATTGCTTTTTTTTTTTCAATTCATCGTCTATAATCTGTAATATTTTCCATTGAAATGAAGTTCTTATGAGAATTTATTTTTATATACATCAGTCAATTTTTTACTTTGTCAAGAGGTAGTTGATTCAGCTTTTCTAGAGTTAAAACCCTGGCTAGTTCTGGGAGGTTTCATTTCATGAATCTTGGAAATGCATTATTGCATTTTATTTGAATAATGTTTGTGTGTTCACACAACCAATACTGGAAAACAAAGAGCTAGAAAGCATGTTAATTAATTTCATAAAATAGTGCAATAAATATAATATTCACAGTGATATAAATGTCACTCACTAGCAATGCAACAACACATTATTTAATTGAATATGGTTGGTCAAATTTCTTTGACACGGAAGACATAAAGAGATTTGCAATTGCTTCGAACCATGCATAAGTTTTCACGTTGTCTACATCATCTACCAGTTGCACATACCCCCAACTCATAGTTTGCCCACTTATTGGAATGAGCAGAGTAACAAAAGTGTAAAGGCAAAGCATCCTTGCAAAATCTTCATAATCTGTTTTTTTATGTCCTTTTGACACAATATTCATTGTGGACTTGAGTAATGCAACTAACAACTTCTTTTCTTTCTTGAACCTTCTAATTACAAAATCTAACATTTTCTTTTTTGCATACACTTTAATTTTATCATCATTTATTCCAAATATAAGTGATACATCATTTTTGCTGAAGTTTACTATTTTGCTTCTAAGGTTTGAAAGCTGATGAGACATGGTAATAAGTACGAAGAAGTGTTGTGGCAGCTTCATCACTTTTTCTGCATATTTTTGGATTAAACTTTTGCTCTATTATCGCTTCAAATAGTAGCTAGAATGGTGTTCTATTGAGAGCATTTCGTTGATAGTCTGTCACTTTGATTTCTTTGAAAAGTTTCAATAATGCTCTCATATTTGATCTAAATTGAGGGACATAATTTCTTTCTCTCTTTCTATTTAAAGTAGCTTCCATGTTGTCTTTTGATTCTGGTATTTAAGTTCTTCACTTTCTGACAGATGTTGTTGCTTCTTGTTTTTTTTTTTTTTTGAACTTTCTAATTTTATAGAAGTTTGTTCGACAAACTTGTTTCTTTGGCATTTTACTGTTTTAAGAGTGTAAAAATAGAATATTATGATATAGTGAAACAAAATCAATTAAGTTATAGTTGAACACATTGTCATGTCAATTATGAACAAGTCAAGTATTTTTTATGTGTATTATAAAATCTATATAATAAGATAGCTAGATTTTTGAACTTATGAAGAGTATATTTTCTCCCCAAATTTCACACGCCCATCACATACTTTCTCCCCCAAATTTTACAAACCCAACACAAATACTCCATAACACACAGTTACACACACTCCAACACACATTCATTATATATACACACACACACTCATTATATACATACTCTAATATACGCAGAGTCATAACTTAATATACAGTGACTTCAGTCAAGGGGTATCGCTAGTAGTAAAATATAGTAAGGTTGTTTGTTAACAATACATTCCAATACAACACATTGTCATGTGCACCATTAAACAGTAAAATATTGCATATAATATATTTTATTGTTTTAATGTATTAAACAAAATTTTGAATTTTTGAACTTTTTTTTACTTCAATTTTTGCAACATATGAAAATATTCAAAATATTTAAATTAATAATAAATTGGATTAGAACAAGTAAATCAAAAATAACATCAAAATATGAACATGATCATTTTTTTAAAAGAAAAAATGAAAATTTTTCTTTTTCACTAATATTTATATTCAATAAACCAGATTTTACTTAGCTAAATCGTGAAAAATTATTTCTTGCGTGATGGAAATCCTAATCTCGTGAAAAGCTCTTTTTGGAGTGATGGAAACCCTAATATCTTGATATTTTGTAATGATATGTTGAAGAATAGTTTTTTATGCATATTTTTTTCGAGAAGACAAATTTCACCTCAAAAGATTCACTGGAACCCTATAATCAATGATCGTCGAAGGTTTTTCTTTGAAATCGTCGTTTTGAAGTTTGAAGGTTTGTCACTGAGAGTGTGTTGGTTCTTGCGTAGCAATGATGGCAAGTCATTCAGTTTTAAATGAACTAAAAAGGCGCTTGTGCACATTACCTGTCGTTTTTAAGGGTATTTTTGTCCAATATGCTATTTTTGTCCTTTAGACCTTATAAGTTTTTGGGTTGGTTTTAATGACTCAGAAGTGCAGTCCGATAGAGCTGCGGCCCAAAAGTTCATATAATTATCTAATGAACATAAGTAAGGTGTTATCATTTTCAATGATATCAACTCTTGTGCCCACCTTAACACTTCTTCCATCATATTTAGCTTCTGAAGTTAAATGATCATTCTTCCAATAATTATTTCCTTCAAATTTAATTACAATTATTTTCTAACTAGTTCAACCTTTACCAAAATCAAACATCTTCTTCTTTTAACTTATTCATAATTTTTTTTTAATTCTTGTGGTTTAATCTCGGACTTTATCAAATATTTACTATTTTTTTATCGCCTACACTTGGATGTACCCTATTCACTCAGCATATTCACATTTAAAAATATGTAAATCAAATCCACCCCAAAAAGGAAGGAAGTGATCACAGGCGCATCCTTCAAGAATTCCAAGCTAAGAGTCTCAATTGATCCGTATCAGAAATTCTCCCCAAAGGAGTCCGTGTCCGGCTACATCAGAAAAAGACTCAGTCTCCCTACCCTCAAGTCTCAGACATGTCTTCCATTTTAAGTGCTAAACTCAGTTTTCAACTCAATTTTAGAATGAGAATCCTCCATGTCATTCTCTATGGTAAAAGAAAAAAGCACTTTCTATTAATCCTTCTAGCTTACTTGAACTTTCCTGTAATGTATACTTTGTTGCTTGACCTATTTACACAACACTGAAGGACAAGAGTAGGAGTATGTTTCACTTAATAATTTCTTCCACACTTTCCGAACAATACAATGCAGTATGTCACTTTAGCAATTTATGTCCTTGTAATTACATCCCCCTCAACATGTAAAGATATTCATGTTTTAAGTCCAAAAAATACACATGTTATCTTACATATAACACCTGATCCTCATACAGAGTCGGAAAACACGCATTCATGCATGGCAAGGAGAAGTGCCAGCTCCCCTACTCCAAACACTATTGTTCTCTATACTTGTGGGTAAAAACTGCTCAGAAAGAAGAACAATTGGAAAAAATAAATCCTTTAACTTTCAATAACCATTACTCCATCTATACCTAAACCCTTTTGCAGGATTTATATACAATATTCGAAAATACTGAGCTCCTTGAACTACTTGGCAGTTTAAGGAGCTGATTACCACTAGAGCTGCACATATGAATGGTAAGATGTGATTTTTCATGAGGACAAGCTGTGCGGACCAATCAAGTCATCTTCTTGTTTTGGTGTCTGTTGTTGGTGATGACTGTGAGGCAGCACCACCAAGTGCAGCGGCCGCTGATTCAACATGCGTAAGAAGATACTCGTAAATCTTTTTCCTTATCCTGTCAATTGTCTCGGCAGAGATATGAAGTGTTTCTCCTTCATCCTTGACAGACCCAATCTCATCCAACCAGTCATTTACACTCTTGAGCTGAGTCAACATGCCTGCTATCTGACCGTTGTCTGATAATGCTGTGGTGTCCACTTCAGCATCCAAGAATCTCTCGACAAATCCTAGGAACCAATCCTGGGATTCCATTCGCAACATTTCAGCCAAGTCCACAGCCTCATCAAGATCATCTCCTCTGACCCACTCTGTTGGTGGTGGAGCTCCTGGCTTCTGACTAACAGCTGGTCCATCTGCTAGCCTGCGTGGAGTTCCTGTAGTAACAATCTTAGAGCTGACTGTCTGGCGAGTTTTATCTTGCGCTTTTGTTGACACACTCTTACTAGAGTTCTCAAGTACTAATATAGGTTGATGTCCCGCTATAGTCTTTGTGCTTGGAGCTGGAGTTGAACCTGGAATTGGACTTGAAGTGGCTTGTTTGCTAAATACTGTGAAGGACGATAGATCGGTGGCCAGTGCGACATGGATCCAAGAAGCTGCTTGTTTACGTCTGTCGGATGTGACCTTTATGGCTTCTTCTGATGGCTTTTCATCATGAGCTGGAGATGAACCAGCTATGGTAGTTTTAGATAGGGAATCAGCAACCAGAAGAGCATTCTTCAAGCTTGCTTGCAGCTTCAAGAACTGCTCTACAGCAGGCTGCGGATTATCTTCCTTTGCAGAGGAGCTTAGCTCAGAATACATGCTGCAACATGGAAATGTAGAAATCAGCAAATTTGAGATGCATCTACTGGCCCATCATTTAAACAACGAAAGAAATATGTGTAGACGAACTATGGAGTAATCGCTCTGATATGAAGGAATGCATGTTGATCAGAAATGCTCATCTGTTTCATCCACAAGAAAACAATCCGATATGAAAGAGCTTTAAACTTTCCCGAATTCAAACTTTAGAAACCTGTATACTACAACTGCCATTAAGTTCCAAAAATCTTCACAATTTAACCCAAAACTTGTAGAGACTGAAAATTTCAAACTCTTCAGAGCTGCAAAAACCCAAGAAAATCTTTTCTTGGACCACTTCTGATTCATTTGCTCACAACAGGGCAAAGAAGAAAAGAAGCATTACTGCTCCAAACTCACACTATAGAGGAAAGGAGACAACCCTATACCCTATCCCATGGTTCAATCTTCGGCTAAAGCTTTAAATTGGAAAGTGTGGCCAATCAAACTCTGCCAGATTAATCTTTCATCATTGAAGTATTAAAAGCCCCCCCACAATCACAAAAAAAAAAAAAAAAAAAACATCGTTCACATCCTCCTCACTCTGCTCAGAATCTCTAATAGAAAGCTTACTTCCAGTCATCATCCTGAAACTGGAACATACTTCGCCAAATATGTGATCAATAAATAACTTTTTTTATATATTCACTTGAGTTCTTCAAGAGCAACATCAAATCAGGCCAGAATATTCTGTGGTCCATTTCAATCAAGAAATCCTAGCAACAAAACCAAAAACCCATCCTTTTGACCTTGATATCTTAATCCATGCCAGAAAATTTTGTGGTCAAAGAAATTGTAGCCACCCAAAAAAAAACCCTATTACAGTTTATTCAAGCCCTCCCTTATGTCTAACCTTCAGATACAACATGGCATGCATCTATCTTGCTTTATGCACGATTCCCATATTCATGTGAAAAATCTTCTGAAGAAATTAGTATATTGCTGCAATGACATTGTCGCAATTGCTGCCAACCTCCTCATGGGTGGTTACAACAAAGAACCAAGAGATAGGGAGCTGAGTCAGGAGGCACAAAAATCCCAACTTGAAAAGATTCCAAGCCTGGGCTGTAATGTCATGACTTCCAACAGAAGAATAATCTTAAACTACCATATCAATAGATGACTGCTATTCAATGTTCAAGGCCATTATGCAACAGGAGCCTAAGAAATAAAGGAGAAGACTATGAGGTCATGCACATAAAGTCTTTGCATCCATTTTCATAGCATGAGGACAGCTCCTAACTCACGTGAAAAATTGAAGAATATACTTCGACCTAGTGCAGATTCTTTACATTAGAAAAGTGAAAAATGACAAATATTGTTATCCATAGTAACACACTCGGTCAATATGGAGGATTTATCTGAGAATATCGTAAAAGGGCTACTATTTTGAGGAGTGTTATAATGGCCATAATTTGGGTGTTGTAAATGGAGAGAATAACAGAATTTTTGAAGGAAAATAACAGAACATGGAGTTATTATGGGATATAATTAGTTCATTGGCATCTTTATGGACAGCATCATCTAATGAGATTCATGATATTTCTTTTGTGTTGCTATGAAACAATTAGAAGGCTGTTTCTAGTTGATAAATTTTGTATGGTAACCTTCTATTCTTTTGTCCTTAGGTTGGACATCATATCCACCATTTTGTACATATTCAACTTTCTATGAAATGACAGTTTTTGTTTCTTATCTAAAATAACTGAGAATGTCGTCACCTAATGTTCTGTTCTAGCAAACTCATAAGTTTATAAACCTAAAAAAGTAACTGTATTTTGTAGACCGGTATTTATAAGGGCAAAGTCAAAATATCACTATAAGTCTATAACCATCAATCACAAAGATGCTTTGTCCAAGAGTTTCAGTCTTTCACATCACCTCCTATAACAGTTGTCTTCAAGCTTTTATTGTATTGTTAGTCATCTCATTTGATGAATCTTAAGCAATTACCACCAAAATTGAAGAGGTTTAGTAATAAGATATCATAGCCATTAAATTTGAAAGCTTTCACATCCTCAATTTGTGCTAGGAAAAACTTGAACCAGATAACACTTATTATATAAGTAATAAAAAAACATTTGTTCATAAACTATAATTCTTTGGCCAATTTAGTCCCTTATGTTTGAGTATTGGCAATGTGTCCTTGATATTTCTAATTTGTGTTTAACTGGTCCATTTTTTAACTAATGGTAACAGATTTGATCACGTGCTAATCAAGTGAGGGAGGGGTTTACGAGGGACAATTGTGCAAACCACTAATGGTCATATTGGAAGATAGGTCAACCCTTGCCTCTCTTTTCTCTCCTCTTTCTACCCCGCAAACCACTGTAGTCTCTCTCCCACTACAAATCCCCAGCAGCCTCCCTCAACTCCCAATCCACAAATTTGGACCAAAACAAATCCTCACAGCCACTTGCCACCCTACCCGGTATGGCCCCTCAGTTCAACCCCACCCACTATACAGCATCAAGTCTCCATTATCCTTCTCCATAATTATCTGACAAGTTCCAATCTTGTACAATCCAATAGGCATCTCGAACTGCAATAGCCTCAGAGAAGAGTGCCGAAACTGGAGTAACAAGTCTCTCTCTGCCCTTTACTAGCAGGCCTTCAGATATTACCGCTCCTGTTGCATCCTGACCTGACTTCTGTTCGAAAGCTCCATCACAATGGATGAACTGATGTTCAAAAAGAGGATTTTAAGGACTTGAGTCTCATATATGACTTCTTGTACAGGTGGATACCCTTTGACTTCTGTCTTCACCAGATTGATATTCAGCCCAGGCGTATAACTAGTCAGGTTTGCCATATTGGACAGTGAACATGGCTGTGGTGAAGAATCAAGGAGTTTGGAGCAGCCGCGATGGTGACTATGGCAGCATGGTGGGGGGAGGGAGGGAGGGGGAGAATGGCACCACACTCCCCCTGTTTTAAAGAGAGAGTGTGTGACCAAGATAGACACTGCAGTTAATGGGTGAAATAATTTTTTTTGATACTCTATGTTTGCGCCTCATGTGGTCCGCACATGGACCAGATTTATGACCAATTTAATGGGAGTTAAAAATTGGGCTACTTGAACAAAATTAGAAATATCAAGAACAAAATTGCCAAAATTGAACCATGATGGACTAAATTAACAAAAAACACATACTTTAGGGAACAAATATGTATTTAGTCCATATATGAAACAAGAAAGATTTTCTTCCTACATCAATCAGCTAGCTTTGCAGGACGCGTCTTGAAAGAAATGTGGTTAATAATGAGTAATAAGCTTTGTGCTACTTGAAAAAAAGAACATAAACCTTCTACATCTTGCTATATAGAAGCGCAGTGCCAATTTAGTTTGAAACATCTCTACAGTTCTTCAAATTCCAAGCTAAACTTTCAGAGTAAACCAGTATCTGCATGTCTTGCTATTCAATGATAAGAACAAAATTATATAACCTCCAACGTTTTTAAGGCAAAGCCTCTCCCATCTTATCTCTAGATTCGCCATACCAATGGGAAAACAACAAAAAGGGAGGATGCATCTCCTCCTCTTTATGACATCTCTTGCATAGTACTTCAAGAAAAATATATGGTCCTCAGCATTGCTGATTTCACTGTGAATGCTAAATTTACCAAAGGAACTATAAATGTATCTGATGTATCATTAATAAAAGTGCTGTTAATATGAGTTTCCTCTATCTGCTGAAAATTTACTAAGACTACGTGGATCAATTGTCAATGTAAACTCAAATAGACCTAGAGGGGAGTGAATAGGTCTAATGCGACAACAATTATAAATTCAATTTACTTTGACCTAAATCAACAATTCAATCACTTGTCATAATTAGATCAACAATTAAACACCATGAATCAAGGAAAACAAATCACAAACCAGTAAAGTAAATCAACCACACATGAACACAATGAATTTTAACGTGGAAAACCCCACCTAGGGTGAAAAATCAAGTGACCAAATCCAGCTCAAACCAATCCATTACTAAAATCAACAGTACAAACTCAATGCTCAATTCATAGTAGACGCATTAGCTGCAAGCTATCCACCTGTCTTGTACTCTTCCCGACAAACTCTCACGTTCAACTTGTGTCCAGCCCCGGCTTTTTTGACCCTCCTAAAACGCTTGTTGACTTGTCCAACCACAAACCCTCGATCATCATCGGAAATCAAGGTGAACTCAAATGATTTTGCTTTAGATAAATGAACAACTCTTAAGGTTTTGGGTCAACCCTAGAAAAGAAATTCTCATGAATACTCTCAAATTTAGGTCTTGTGATTCTCAAAGAAGGACAACCTACATATGTTCTTGGAACACAACTCACAATCAAGAAAAACACTAGATCTATCAAGCTCTTAACAAGATGTGTTATCAGACTCAATGAATATCAAAGACACTCATTTTCCTCTGTTTTTCCACACACAAACATCCAAGTCATGTTTTTAAGTAGGCCAAATACTCTAGACTCGAGTTTGTTAGGAATACTAAAGAAATTAGGAAATTTCGAAAGTCTGATGTGCCGTAGCCGTTCTAGCATGCTTGACCTCGCTCGAGCCAAGCCAGTGCAAAGCCAGTGTGAACAACATCAGTTCTAGGTCCGAGCTTTTGCAGTGTCCCTCAAGCACCATCAGCCTTGCTTGAGTTCCAATTGTAATCAACACCTAATTTTGTTTTTTTCAAAATATATTTTTCAAAAACATATCTATCAAAACAAATGATCAAAATTCATTTCGGTACATTCTTTTTGTTACTTAGAAAACAGAAATGTTTTGAAAATAGAATGAAAACGAATAAGCATTTAAGAATTTATTTTTGAACCATTTTTAAAATATTGGTCAAAATATACCATAAATCTTGAAAAACCTCAAAATATTGGAGGAAACATTTAGAAACATTCCAAAACATATTGATATATTGATCCATTCAATCACTAATATGTTTCAACATCCTTAGAAACAAGAACGTCTTGCCATTTTGAAACACAATTTTAATCCCTGCTCAAAAAAAATTGTGATTAATAAAATCTCTGGGTCAACTACAATTACATTGTAATTTAAGATCAGATCCATTTTAAAAAACAAATCAAACAATCCAGCCACGGTTCACTAGGTCTCTAAGTCAACTTACCAACTTAATCCGGTGAAGAAATCCGATGAAGTCTTCAACAAGCTTCTTTCATAACCGAGTTTCTGTGGGCTTTAAGTCTTCGACTCATAATCTCAACCTAGACTTACACGTTCTTTACTTTTATATGACACAGAATTATGCCAATACTAAAATCCATGAGACTAAGTTTTTTCCTCCAAGTCCATCTTATGTAAACACAACCAAAGATATGGAATGCAAGCTTTGTGAGACATTCCCCTCCTTGGAAGCTAAACTAACCTAATGTACTCTTGAATGATAACTACCTCAATTTACTTATAAGAAGTAATATCCATGAGACCAAGTTTTTTCCTCCAAGTCCAACTTATGTAAACACAACCAATGATATGGAATGCAAGCTTTGTGAGACATTCCCCTCCTTGGAAGCTAAACTAACCTAACGTACTCTTGAATGATAACTACCTCACTTTACTTATAAGAAGTAATAAAATGCTTCACTTCAATAATCCTCAAGTAGAAATTAATAATGAGTTTATGAAAATAGTGCCAAATTTTTCATGCTGCATGACAAACACATCACTATAGGCCAAGAAACCATTTTCAGAGTCTCATCTCCTCAATGATCTTCCACTTAAGCAAGGCAAACATCATGAAACAGAGAATGAATCTCGCATGCATCATGTTTAGGTTAGGAATGCCACAAACAAAGTGCTTGGCGTAAAGAACGATAATTCACAATGGAAAACACAATCAAATCAGCTTAACAAAAATCTTGCACCCCCATTCTATTTTACTAAGGTCCCTCCTCTGGTAGCATATCAACTGGGGGAAATAGCATATCAAATGGATTGGAGGTATGAGGAAAATGACGTCAAAATGAATCCTAAACATTTTCTATAATATTAGGCCAGAAAATATTCACATATTGCACATAAATTTGTCTGAAAGAACATGTTGAGATTTCCTTTTCACTTCAAACATTCATGTAATCATAGGCTAGAATAATATTGGAAAAACTCCACTAATATAACAGCAAGCTAGAAAATTCATATTCTGCAAAAGGGGAGGATGACACAGTAAGCTTGCCACTAAGTTGTTCCAATTACAAGTGATTCCAGACCTAATAATGGATCCTATATATTGAACCATTCAAACAAGTTGGAAGGCATTGAAACAAGATAAATATACCAAGGAAGAACATATTCTGGATATGGGATATGGGATATGGGTTATGGGACATGGCATGGGTACAGCACAATAGAAATATCACAAAATCCCAAAAAATAAGGCAGGTACACAGATAGGACTCATCTATAACAAGATGTATTTTTATGTTTCTGTGATTAAGTGATATGCAATAAAAATTATTTTAAAGTAATGTTCTCAAATAACAGGCGAAAACATGGGTCTTCATGGCTTAACACCCCCTCCCTCCCAAAACAGGAAAGAGTTAAAGACTAGTACATCACCAACTGCTTGTCCCCAAAAAGCAATTGCTCATTGACTGTTGATGGACATGGAAAAATTTCATGTTGCCTCTTCAGCACATGGCCGCATAAAAAGGCAAGTGAGAGAGCCCTACACACATAAGACATTAAGGGGGCCTTGTACTTCATCATGTGGGCTCTGTTTCCCATATTTCTCTCTACCACCATCATTTAGGGGTCAAAAACAGATCTCTCTCTCTCTCTCTCTCTCTCTCTCTCTTTCTACTTAAAATAGTTATCATAAGAAGAGCAGATCCCAACTTCCAGCTTGAAGACTTCAAGGATGACAAGATTATCAACAATTAGAGGCCTTCAAGTTTCAAGGGACAAGCCTAAAGCCATAGGAAATCTAAATCAGAATAACTCATAGTCCCATATATATGGCTAACATGTTCCCCTATAGCTTGCAACTACGTAGGGAAGAGAGCCTAATCAACGAGGTATTGGACCTAGTTGACTAGGGGCTGGTCAACTAGGGCTGATAGGTTTTGACAAAGCTAGCCGTTGCACCTGATGCCAATACATAGTTTTCATCCATTTGAAATGAAAATTTGATGGACTAAATCATACATATGCTTTGGTGAACAATTTAAATGGATTTCAGAAGCCTTCAAGTGTTCATTTGACCTTTACCTCATCATCTACAGACCTTACTAGCTCTGTAGCTCAAGAATCTTGAAGATCTCATTAGTGCAGTAGTGGACATTTTTCTGGGAGATAATATAGTATTCATCTGTATGTTGCTAGACACATCTCACACCGCACTACTTGTCTCCATACTTTAGAACAGCTTGGCTCAAGGTGAGCCTCTAAGTTAGCTGACAATTAATTGTGGAAGTGTAGAGTGTTTTTGGTTGTAGGTTGCAGGTGGGCCAAGGTAAAAAATCTACAAGAAATCTTGAAGGGGTGCATTCAAGTTGGTTCTATGTGAACCAAAGCACAAAACATAGTACACATCCGAGTTGGGTGCCATGTGAGGGCTCTCTAGGATGTTGCCAAGCTAGCCTAGGAAAAACTTCCAAAAAATCGTAGGTGATATGTAGGCTGCATTCGTTAGGTTGTTAGTGAATCTTGTAAAACTGTCATTGTAAAGGTTCTAGGTGGACCATTTGGATAGTGGATTAAGGACCAACCAAGGAAGTTAAGAAAAACAGATAAAGGTTAGAGGATTAGCCAAAACACAATATACTGTTAAGTTCATTACCGATTAATCTAAACTTAAAACAGGGATGTGGGGAAATCCCAAGTATGATAATCACCTTGATGACGTGCATAACTTGGTTATTGAAGGAATGCAAGTTGATGGAGCACTTTGTATATAGTGCAAATTATATCACAGGCACAGCACACATTAGGAAACAGTTTTTGAACTACAAATTGAATACCAAAAGCAAAAGATATCAAAAACAGAACAGGGTCATTCCTATAACTAGAGGTGCAACTCCTTTTTTTTTTTTCGGTAAGTAACTAGAGGTGCAACTCCAGCAGGTTGTAAGGTGTCCAATATGGGCTCAAGTGCTCAACCTCAACTATGAAACCCTTAACCTGAGCTCAACCAAAACCCAAGCTCCAATCTAACCCTTCAACCCGAGTATTGCCCGTGCTTAACTTTTTAAACTCTAACTGAGATCGGATTCTATTACGACCACTACCAGATGTCAGAATTTGGTATGCAACCCCACACACTTGATACCACAACCAACTACTTGGTGGTGAAATTAAGCAAAGAGTATTTAATATTATCAATCAGATAGAAGAACCTCCACATTACATGCTATCATGACAATATATTTTCACTTTTTCCACCTAATACTCTCTTCAATTCCTCTAGTGCCTACTTCCATATATGCCAACTTAGTAATGTTAATTTTCATGTGCATAATTTGAGCAATGCCGAAAAAACAACAGATGAGCAGAAGTTTTCCACAACTGTTCAAATGCACATGACACACTAGATCTGTGTTTTTAGTTAGAACTACCATGGTATATCCAACCATGCTGTCAGGAGATACCATGAGATTGTTTAACTCAATTCAATTCAACAAAGTCTTTAACTCTTTATCCTAACTAGGAGTCGGCTACATGAATCATGTTTCTCCATTCTTCTCTATGAAACGCCATATTTTCTGCTAAACAGTGAATACCCATTTCACAGTACTCTTAGATTATTTTAAAATAAAAAAAATGTTACACCATTGAAAATTTCAACATGAAAGAATTTGTGTACTTTTCAAAAATTAATTTTCTTAGGAAAGAAATACCTTAAACATCTAAGTAAGCTTTCTGTGGCTGAAGCCTCTTGCATTGCCTCTATGGCAGCTGTTTGCGCAGCATCTCTATGCTTTAAAACTTCCTGTAATAGTGAGATATGAGAAAATTCAAAGAAATGAGTATTTCAGTACTTATTATATGTTCCGAAGTTGATGAAAATTTTGGTGAGACTTGGCATGCAAAATGTACAGTAGATGAGAAGGTCTACCCTTATGCAGTAAAAAAATTTCATAATCCATTAAAAAAAAAAATCTAGGTGACAGAGAATAGCTACTCATCACCTATAACCAAGCTACTACTGCAAGGGAACCAAAAATCTATAAGAACCCACTATTCTGAATAAATGAGGTGTCCCATTTCCAAAAATGATGGAATAATTATCAACACTGATCTATCAAATTTACAGCACTTTTGATCCTACATATCTCAGTAGAAATTTCTTAAACTGTGTATGTAAATCTCTAGTAAAGGCTGAGACAACAATATGTGAACAACCCCCCAAAATCTGTTAAGAGCCAATCAGAAGTGTCAGTTTCCAAGACAATATACAGTCTCACCTTTCCCAACTTTGCAAGAGAAGATGGGAGTGAAGCCCACGAGACACTTCCATCTGTTAATTTCCTATTGCTGAAAGAAACCTTGACCATGTTTCCTGCAAATCCATGATTAGCAACTTCCCCAGATAATTTCTTTCCGACAGTAGTTATTTGCTTAGTAGACTTCTCAGTATCAGCTGATGATCCATTAGCACTAACTTTCTTGTTAGATATCTGAACCTTGTTTTCCTCTTTAGAAGACTTGGCAGATATATTAACCTTATTCTCCTCTTTAGATGGCAACCTGTCACTTGTTGATTTTCTTGGAACCTGACAAATACAAATTAATTAGAAGGGAAAAACCAGACTATTGGTCAAAAGAGAAAACAACAGTCTCACTGATTTACGGACACAATCCTTTGGCCTTCATAGAGTAAGAGTAAAATAAGCAATTGCAATAATAAGGAAATACAGCTAAAGGATTTAACTATCAACGCCATTCATGCTTTCATACTAAATGAAGAGACTGCAATAGTTCAGTTATTAGATCCCACAAACCTCCACTTCAGCCCGCAATGAGTGCTAATCGAGTTGTTCATCTCAATATCAAAAACATGTTGCCTAAAATATTGTGACCATCCACTAAGCAAGTAGAAATGACAAGACAACAAAAAAACATGGAATCAACTGAATTCCAATCCGACAACACTCCAAGATCACAATATTACCCATGCAACAAGCAGATAATCTCCAATACTATCGAATAGAACTTATTCTCACTAAATTTAAAGATTCAACAATGATAATTAGGACTACAAACAAAAACTTACAGAAGTACTCCGAGCTTCATGCTTCAAATCATGCTTGGGTATCCTCAGCTTTGGACTATCTCTACTCTTCACATCCATATTCCCTTCCCAGCTTTTTCTCAGAGCCTTAGGTCCCAGCTCAATCTCACGAACCAAATTCCTCATTGAGCTTCCCACCGGTGACCGCTTTGTAGTTGGACTTGTCCCACGAACAGAACTGGCCTTTTCCCCCAACCCCACTTTGGATGTTGCCTTTTCCAACCTATCCAACCCCTTAATCTTTGCCTGCTGCTTAATCCCATTAGCAAATTTCTCAAAAGAAGTTGGCAATGAATAACAACTTGTTGGGGATGAAGGGATCGACCTTGAACTCGAAGACTTTGATTTCACCAAAGATTCCTTTCTCTCTACTGAATTCAGAGCCAGTTTTGATAATTGAGATTTGGATCTAGTCAATACTGGTGTTTTCTTGTCCATTTGACCATCTTTACCACCACCATTTGATCTCACAGGTGTGAATTTATTATCCTTTGCCCCACTATGACTATCGTTCGGTGCTTTTGAAGGCAATTTGGTTTTGTCCAAGGATTTTGAACCAATGGATGAATCAGCATTGGTATTGAGGAATCCTAGAGAGTGAGTTGCAACTATGTCTTCAGGGCTACCCACACAAGGGTGTCGCCCCGGGACCGGCCTAACCCCCGAAGAATGGGGACAGGTGATGCTGATTCAAGCCTTTCAACATGAATGAACTGGCCTAACTGAATTTTATCACTAAGAATGAGATCATCATGTTCATCAGGGAGAGAGACATATGTGGCATGAGAAGAATCTGATACCTTGAGGTAAAAACCTTGGTTGGGAAAGAGTTCACCGCCTGCTAGTGCAGGGACAATGCTGACTACTTGCAACAAAGACGACCTGTGCTCTCCAGCAATCTTCACATCTGTATTCATGTGTTGTAGAAGCTTCAATAGAACACCAGGGACCAATGTAGCCATTCTTGAGACCTTCAATTTACATCACTCTGAGGAAACCCGGATGGAAAAATCCAACATTTTCTGTGTGAAAATAAGAAATCTGGCAAAGGATTGGAGAATTAGGGCTTTTTCTTAACTAATTACCAGGTTGAGAAGAACAGAATTAGGATTCTCAATGTATTTTTACTAACAACCAGACTCGGAACAGTGATCACAGATATGGATTCTTGTACGGAAAGGAAATTCAAAAAGGCTTCAATCATACAAGAGCAAACAAAAAGGAAATTCACATTGGCAGTACAACCCAGACAGATCACAAGGTCAGAACTTCGCGTAGCGCACACTGAGCCTTTTAAGATTTCGTACCAAAGAAGAATTTTTAGTAAATCCCCATAGCAGGATAAGAAGAAATCTTCAACAACTCAGACTGAAATATTCAAGCTTTCGGTTGGAGAAGTAGTGAAGAAATGGGGATGGGACAGGGGTGGAGAGAGAGAGAGGGAAATGCCCCCAAAATAAAGAGGACTAACAACTGAAAGAGGGTTTGTCATTGCTGTATTCGTTACATACACATTACATATAGGAAAATAATATTTGTCTGCAAGACCCAAATGTAGTAAGTGTATAAATTATGGATAAATTTTTGGAACTCATGGTCGGCAACAGCTATGAAAGAGGAGAAAACAATGGCATTGATTACTCAGCAAAATCCAGATGGGTAAAAAGCAACTTTTTAAGGGGAATTATTAGATGATACGAAGAGAAACCTTAACAAGTGTCTAAAGTCTGAACTAGAACAAGGGAGGTCCTGAATTTTGCAGAAGATTAATTAAAAAGGCATCAGATAATAGTTGATGCCAGTGAGCAAGAGAGAAGCTGACCCACTCCAAGATCATTCTATATCAAAAGAGTACCCCTTCGATGAACCTTAGTTTGTTTCAGGAAATGTGAGAGGGAGAGAGAAAGAGAGTGGGGGGGAGTTGGGGAGCCACCGGAACATTATGGTGGAAGAGAACAATGTACTTTTGGGTAAACATCACACGCAAAACACGACACACAAAACCAAACCAAACCATTCCACCCCCCAATTTTTCCAATTTTACACATACACCCCTTTAAATGACACTAAGACCCTAATTGTCAAACTTGGTTCACAAAAAGTAATGTTATTTGGACCAAACAAATTGACTTTATTTATTTACTTGATGATATAATTTTATTAAAATTATTGAATGAAAAGCAAATTCCAACGTCAGGAATATCAAAACAAAATAACAAAGAGACGTTAAAATCCTTTGAAAAATTTGTGGATAACAAAACTCTGTCATTTACACCACTTCTTCACATCCCTCATTCATTTTGTGTGTGTGTTTGTGTGTCGAAGAGAGAGAGAGGGGGAGGGAAAGGGATCTTGGTGAAATTTGAAAAAGGTTCATAGTTAGTCATTCATTTGATTCTTAATGAAATGCGAAAGATCTCACTTTGAAATTGGATATTCGTAGAAATCAGACCCTAATCACTCTTAGAGTTGTAGAACCCCAGGTTTCATAATCCATAAATCTCAACTTTAAATGGTCTCACAGTATAAACCATATATTGACGTCAACCCCTGATATATTTATCACATGCAATGCTGATATCATGTCAGCATTATCACATGGTATCACTATTCAATAATAAAATATCAAATAAGCAAAGTAAGCCTCACTTTTTTTACATGTGTGTAGTTGGTGTCTTACATAAAAGAAGAGTTCAATAGTTATTGTAGCACATGAAAAGGATAATAATTGATTGTGTGGAGTCTATTTACTTATTTGATAAAATATTATTGGATATTAATGCCACGGAACAAAGCTGACATGATATTACTATTGCATTGAATATTTTCTCGATATATAGTCCCTACAGTCACAAATCATATACTTATGAATCCTGTTTTGGAAACCTCTAACTAAAATCTAAGAGATCTCACATTGTAAACCATATATTGACACCAACCCCTAAAATACAAACCCTTTAGCCACAAAATATAAACCCCGGAGCATTTTAAAAACCCCTAAATCTTCGATTGCTATCATCTAGAATAAGACCCAAGTTACATTTAGTGTGCATTCGAGGTTTAAAAAGGTTTGTGAGTGCCCAAATACACTAATTGGTTGCATTATCAATAGAAGATTGTTCAAAAATTGTTCATGTGTTTAGACTTTGGTTAGTAGTATGCACGTTATGTGTACTTTCCTGAATGTTAAGACACTTTTTTTTTTACAATTTTAAGGCAAAATAGGTGAATATGAAGTGTGGAATTTCATGCTCATTCAAAATTAGTAAATTCACCATTCTGGTTTTTTAAACACACATGAGACCCAATTTGGTTGCAAACTAGATGAACACCAAACCCTAACACTCTGTGCGTGTAAGGAGAGAGAGTATGTATTTCTAATCAAACAAGATAGGAAAAATAAAAAAATTGTGCGATGACTTGTGTTTGACTAGATCGGGAGGGGATTAATCGAGATGCGCGTAAGTTAATCTAGACATCCCTAACTGTTGAACCAAAAAAAAAATATTTAGGATGCTACTAAGGGAGAGAGAGAGAGATAGAAGGGGAAGATATGGTGTAGTACCCCATAAATTTAGCATACATGTCCAAGTCATGAAGGGACAACTAGCAAGAGTTGATAGCTTACATGGCAGTGGTGACCAATAAGATCCAGCAGGAGTGGGTACGAACAATAGTGCTAGCACCCAGGTGCAAAGCCCCCAAGAATGGTAACCAAGATGCGACGCTCCTAGACATGGCAACCAAGGTGCAACGCCCCATTGTGTGACACCTCCCCATGTGCGATGCCCCCTTGGCGCAACATCAAGATAGAGCAAAACACATCCCCATTGTATTGGAAATGGCAAAATGGACCATTTATTAAGGGTGGACAAAAGTGGAGCCGCAGAAGTCTAGGAAAATCTCGACAAGACTCACCTCCCCTAGTGCAGGAGTGGTAACATCAATCTACTAGACACCATTGTTCAACTGGCCCATTGGACTAAGAGGAGGAGTCCCTAACTAGAGATAGGGCAGTATGACCCTCATCAATGGAGAACTGAGCAACGGGGGTGGATGAAGCATGATTATCAACTTCGGCCTAGTGCAAGGTCTCAAAGATTTAGTCTCCTCAAGCAGGCCTACTAGTGTATGACTCAGTGTCCACTAGGATGCGCTTGATTGGGATCCAAAGAAACTCATAAGGTAAACTGAAGTTATTGGTCTAAATTAACAAATGAGATAATAAGACATGTAGATTAATGGTTGAAGAACCTTAAACTATATGAGTTTCCTTTTTCGGGCACCTCGACAAGGGTCTCGAAAAAAGGTCCAGAAAGGGAAACAAAAGACCACGTAGGAGCGTGCTGGGGGTATCGCAGACATGGTCCCGCAATAACCAGTCGTAGTCATGGATCTTGGGAGCCCGCTTGCACCTCCGTTGTCGCACCCTCCGCAAAGCCATGTCTAGACTGCATTTGGGGGAAAACGTCACATCTGCCTAGTTAATGTAAAGACACGTGGCTCTTGGTGAGTGGCCACTGGTATCTCCGTGATCGAGGCAATTGTGGGTTCACTCGAATGGTGAGGGTCACGGCGGGCAACCCGACTTACCCTAGCATTGTGCTATCAAAACCCACAATGCTTGCCCACTAGAGAGGATAAGATTTCTACTTGGCTAGTGAAAGCATTTTCACTCAACCTACCTTCCGCCCAATTAATTAGTCCCCTCATTAACAGGTTGCTCGAGTTCTTTCTATCTTGTACGTTTATCTTACTCATTCTCTTTGATTATCTTTGACATAAACACGTAGACAACTTCTTTTAATTTTCCACTACACATAGTACCCCACAAAACGTGAGACTAAACTTGCAGAGAGAGAAATGCCACAAAATATAAAATATGGGGCAAAAACTTCACAAAAAGAAGAAAGTGTTTATATAGTGGTGCAGGGATATAAATATGTGTTTAAAATCATTTGAGTGACATTCTTGTCCCCCGAAGCTTATTTTGACTACTTAAAGGTAATCTTGGAAATCAGTAAAAATAATCGGTTGATGTTATGTTTCCGTTAGTTTGTTTAACGACCGTCACTAAAAATAATTTGTTAACTTTATATTTCTGTTAGCTTTTTTAACGATCTTTAAACATAGATTATCCACTAGACGGATTTATGTTTTTCAGGGATTTCAATAGTATTTTTAAAATCCAATGGTATGCCCGTATAATACTAACAAACCTCAAGGGTCCCCATGATATTTAGCCTATTTTTTAATCCGAATAATCTTATCTATGTTTGTTTCGTCGTGTATATGCAAATGGGTGCATGTGCAAGCTAACGTGGTTGTCGGTTTACGTAGGAATATAGGGATGTGTAGGATACTACAGTTTTTGAATAAAACAAATCCTTCGTTGGGTTTCTGAAGCGGACCCGCTGACTCTCTCTCTCTCTCTCTCTGTGATAATGAATGATATTTTATTGCGATATGGGTTTCAATTAAAAGAAGTTTCTTTCATGTGTATGAAATTCTACATATTTACGGCGCT